>CM046726.1:20951264-21355680 GCA_025584915.1 Monochamus saltuarius | reverse complement strand
CAACTCGGATTCGAGCACTTGAATAAATATGATATTGTCATAATTATTTATGGGAATTTATCTTATTTTTTCTTTAGTTTTATTGGGTTTTTGCCACATTTCTGAAAAATAAAGATTAATTAAATAAGCCCTTGCGCCAAACGGATCAGTCAAGGGTTATTTTTGAAACTAAACTTGCTTAACCAAAATATCACAATGAAAAAGCAGATAAGTAAAAAATAACAAAAATCACATCACTATCGCGCACTTCCGTACTATTGACGTTTTGAAAACTCTCTGGTCTCGTTCTCAAAATAGTAGAAAAAATATTAAACGTATGTCAAGTTTGACAATTTATTTTTTTTTAAATTAAAAGTAATAAAAGTAAAAAATATCAAAAATCACATCACTATCGCGCACTTCCGTATTATTGACGTTTCGAAAAACTCGCTGTTTTCGTTTTCAAAATCACATCAATAATACGGAACTGCGCGATAGTGATGTGATTTTTGTTATATTTTACTTATCTGCTTTTTTCAGTGTGAGATTTTTTGGTTAGGCAAACTTAGTTTCAAAAATAACCCTTGACTGATCCGTTTGGCGCAAAGGCTTATTTAATTAATCTTTATTTTTTCACAAGTGTGGCAAAACCCAATAAAACTAAAGAAAAACTAAAATTATGCCACAAATACATTATACTTAATTACATATCGAAATTTGCGGACCTGATAAATATGAATTATAGTTATATATCTAAAATTTGCAAATATTGTAATGTTTGTAAAATAGTAATAACGAAATATTTTATATTTTGAAATGAATTCAACTTACTAAAACACAAGTGCAGGTACATTATTTGCTCTTCACAGCCATAAATTAGTCATTCTTTGTAAAGTACGAGTATATCTATATATAGGTCAAGTCTATGTAAATTGTCTTAATTATCTACCTACGCATTCTCAACTACAGCAAATATTAATCAACCAAAACCAATGATTAATTATTGTGCAAAAGTCAAACACAATTCAGTGACAACTGTCCCAATGAGCATCCCTAATTGAAAACTGTAAGCGAAAGTACGTTACTGGAAATGCAAAACTAATATTGTCAATAGAATTATAAATTATGAATTTAATCTCATTACACGAAGCCCCAGTCTGCTCTAAGCTTAGTAAGGATTCGTTAACTACCTCAATAAGCTGTTCATTTTTATCTAAAAAGTATGTCAAGTAGCCATTTATGCATTTTCTCTAAAAGATAAAGTAAACTAACAGTGCGAGTGATTTGTAAATAACTTAATCTAATGTTAAATTAGTAAGATCTTCCTGTTATGGTAAGTACATCTGCATCACCCAATTAAAATCGCACACAGTAGATAAATATAATATTTAAGTTTTATAATTTTTTTCAACTTTTATTATGTTCGAGAAATCTATGGCAAATGTGCATTATCATATACCTAATTTATAATAAATTTTTGTTTACCAATTAGGTTAAATTCGGAAAAATCTTTATACGCGTTATAAGTAAATACTTTTGTTAAGTATCTGGTTTGTAATATTAATAGTATGAATATTAAAATAATTTTCATTGCCACTGGTTGTCAGGAATAGGGCCTTTGTATTCGTTTACACACGAAAATAAAAAATTTAGATTTTCTTATTAAATTTTACAATAGTGTAGTTTTAGTAGTAGTTTGTATCAAAATTGATATTGATACTTACAATTGATTAAAAAAAATATATGTATACAGGGTGCCCAATATGTATGTTTATAACTTTTTCATAATACCCTGTATAAAAAACTCTCTAGACAAAAGTTTTTTAGTTAAGGGCCGTATTCTTAATAGATTGCTTTCTATAAATACAAGTAATTTTAGACATGTAAGAACTGAATAATATAGAGTTTAGCAAATAACAGGAATGTTATTATCTTATGCCACCTGCGAATATTCAAAGGTACCGAAATAAAACGAATCTATAACGACAGAAAGCGGTCTAACGTGGGTCTAACCAAGTAGGTATGTTAAAATAATTGATAAAATGTAGGGTTAAAATAGCAAAACAATATATGCCTTACAAAATGCATTTTAAAAGTTATTATATTATTTGAGGAGAATTTAAATAGTAAGTGGTTAAACAAAACATCAATAATTTTTTTTTTGATATTACTTCTGCTGTACATGTTTTAATTTTCGAAATACGGCGACCTTACATACGTTTTTTACCCTCCTTGAGTTTGTGTCAGAGCCAATAATTTCCTTGCTATATCAACCAATTTTGATATTTTAAATTGTATCACACTATGTATTTCTGTTCTTATTTGGAATCAACTCTCTTTTTGCAATCGTCTTGACCTGTTTACTTCTTCGTTTTTATGTACAAAAAAATTCATCTAATACATTTTTGTAAACTTCCGAACCTAAAAATACTCATTATTTGTTCTCGGCTATCATTTTCCAAGTATTTGACAGTTTGACACTCTAATAGTTATTTATGCAACAAGTACAAAAAGTAAGTGTTTATTGCACGCGACGTGAAATTGTCCAACGAGGCCGTCGGGCCGAGTAGGACAACACGTCGAGTGCAATAAGCAGTTTTTGTACGAGTTGCATACAATATTTTTTCTACGTTCATGCAAAATCCAAAAAATGTTATTTAGATGACACTAAGTCTAGGAGAATGTGACATCGATTTGAACGTTTATGTTTGTCATGATGACAAAACGCGCTGGGAGAGTGACAGATGAATGCAATAAACATTTTATTGCACTAGTGCAATAAAGAACCACTTTTCCATTAAATATAGTTCAATAAAGTTTTGTTTTTTGCATAAACGTAGAAAAGTATTATTTAAAGATCGTCTTTAAACTCAAATATGTTAGAACAGTTAGAATAGACTCCTACATAATTAGAACTTTTTGTTAAGTTTGACTAACAAACGCCTTGTGGAATATTCGAAGGTGTAGATGGTAATAAGGAATATTCTGTGCATATAAAACTAAGTTTTCAATTATTTACTATTAAGCACTAATAAAATGAATATAGTTTTGAAAAGGAACTAAATTGCGCGATATGTGTGCGGTTATTTCTATTATCAAAATTGTTCAATTAATGTCTGACAGTTATTTGTATTCTTAATAATTAAATGACCTAAAGGCTGGTCTTTATTAAAAGTTGGTACGTGTGTGTAATCTTAATGATATTAATGATTTCGTTTCTGTTTATAACAATCCATTTCCTACCTACGATTTCCTACATAATTACACTATTTCATTCATCAATCATAAAAACCATACAATCATGTTATATTTTTAGATATCTGTGGTAGGTTGTGGATTACAATTTGTTTTATAGTAGTTCCATATGTACGCAAAAAAATATTCTTTGGCTTTCTTAGTAAAGTAGATAGATATTAGGCATTAAGTAGGTATAACACAGTTAAGGTATAAGTGATAATATTGCAGAATATAATTAGCAGGTACTGACTTGTTAAATTTTTCTTTAGTTTTTTTCCCATTTCACTCCCTGGAACTAGGTCCTCTGTAATTGATCCACTGAACAAAAATAGTGCACTTTGGTGTAGTCTGGGAGATAATTCTATCCATTTTCATTCATTTTTCATTTCAGTTTTTCTCAATTTCATCTCCCGAAACCCATCACTAGTTGTTCAAAACTGAATAATTATTAAGGTGTCTGCAATTGGCCTTCAAGAGAAAATATGCTAATTTTGCCTTGATTTTACACAATTCAATTACAAATTCAAAAAACGCATATTTTAGTAGTTTAATCCTAAATGAATGATATACACTTTCCGAGCTGTTTTGCCGTGGTTGAAGCATAACTACAGACGTTTCGATGTACTTAACAGATCATCTTCAGTGTTTCTCATACCAGGAGCGGCGGCTGAATGATTACCGCGGTATCTAAGTCGAGCTTTTATACTAGTCGGTGCGTCAAGGTTGGCTAGTTCAGTGTTTAGGTTGACTGGTTCAGATGTGTTACCAATGGCTGGTTCAGGTATGCTGAAGCGTATCAATTTCTTTTAAGCAAAGACATCTAAGTCTGACTAATCTTCAATCCTTCGTCCCTGTAGTATTTTCTAATGAGATTCTGTGTCCCTTTGCCAAGAATATTCAGAAACGGTGGATTCAGGCTGGTAAAATTGTATGTGCCTTTCGTGTGGTTTTTCCTGGTTTCTACAGTTCGTTTGGACATTCCCATGTATACTTTGTCACAGTCGCTGCTGCATGACACCAAGTACACTTCCCAAAGTTTGTAACGGACTCAATTAATCTTTCAGGTTACGGAGCGGTTGACTTATTTTACAAGTTGGTGCGAAAGAAGTCAGCACGCCTTTTTTGCGTAGTATTTTTGCGATTCTATTTGTCACATTGAAGATGTATGGTAAAATGGTGGTTGTACTGACTTCATCCTTGGACTTTACTATTTGCTCACACCGAGGTCTAATAGCTCTATCGATGCCTCTTTAGAGTATCCATTTGCTAGGAACACATATCAGAGCGAATTCTATTTCTATAACGGTAAGGTTTTGTCTTACTCCACTTGCAGCAAAGTTTATCTTGTGTTGTTTGTTAATATGATCAAAAAAATCTCGTCTTGTCATGCTGCCAAATAATACTGTGTCGTTCACGTATCTGAGCCAGATTTCTAGGTACTGGTAGAAGCGCTTCTTTTCCAAAATTCTTTATTAAGAAATTTGCCACTTTAGGACTCAGTGGACTACCCATCGCGACATCATCATTTTGTTCGTAGAATTGGCCATTCTAGACGAAGTATGTGGAAGACAAACATAGCTTAAATAAAGCGATAACTTCAAGGCTAAAGTGGTTGTCCAATAGTTGGTGAAAAGCGCCTCCACATCGAAGTTGACCAAGATGTCTTGGGGAACGATTGACATTGAGCTAAGGATGTTAGCGAAATGTGCCGAGTTACCTATGATGGTCAACTTTCCTATCATTGACTTAATTCAGTTTGCTAACTGAGATACAAATTTATAGGTGAGGCTTCCAATGATACTAACAATTATGCGAAGAGATGTATTGTCCTTGTGTTTCTTAGGTAAACCATACAGTCGTAGAACTCTTTGGCGCTCCACTCTTGTTCTGGGGTCCAATTTGCACAGTTTATAAGTATCGCTGCTGAATTTTTCTTAATTTTATTATAATCCGTGGTGTCCATGATAATCATAACTTCCTAATTCTTTCAGTTACAACAGTTTTCGTGGAGTCCATTGTACTATACCAAGTGTTCCATTTTTCTGGTAGCATTTTTTCCATTTCAATAGGTAAAAACTTTCTATTTCAAATAGAAGATTCTGTATTTGTTTGCTTCAAGTTCTGCCTAGTTTGTCATATTTATAAGGGGCTGGCGCCGCTCGAGGGAGGTTCACAACGATCCATTTTCTGTCGGTTTTTGCCAGGTCTTCAAAGGGGTTTGGCGCGTCTAGTGGAACAGGTTTGTCCAGATATTTAGTTCGTCTAAGGAAAATACATTAAATTTCAAAATACAGTTATCGCCTAAACGAGATAGAGATCGGGGGCTTTTATTGATGCTTTGCATTGTAGGACGCTTCATTGCTTTGTGGCCTGTCAGGACCAGCATGGAATAGCTAATGACCACTAGATGTAGCTTTGCTAGATTTCGCGTACATTTAATTTACACTCGCCGCAAGATAAAAGTTTCCAATTTAAAAGCCATTCTAATTTTTAAGGGAACTTGTGTACTGGTAATAGGAATTGTGGGAAGCGTGTAGGGCGTGCCATAATTGTAACAACTTATATAGACAAGCAATTCAGCTGTCAAAATTTAAATAAGATATAATTCAGGCTGGAAATCTTTATGTTGTAGCGAGTGTACAAGAATTTGTGAGACCCAAAAGATCAAGTTTACTTTGCAAAGGAAAAGAAGGTTGATGCGTGGAAGGAAATTGGATCAGCCGTCACAAAACCCGCAGAAGTATACAGACGGACGTATTTATAGGTACCTTAAGGTTGTCGTGAATTACCCCTTGTTCTTATATATCCTCACTCGTTACACCTTCTGCATCAAACTGATTTTTCATAAGTGCATAAATGTATATGTCTATGATAAATGTAAAAATAGTTTTCTTTGATGTGTGTAAAAATAGTGGCATAGAATGTTTACAGCAATGACTTCCACATTACATGTGGTACACATAACATCCTTAGTTTTTATTATAAACAACATAAACCTACGTTGTCATAAAAGAAAAAAAATGATTGCAGTATTGCAATATCTATACTCTAAAGTATTTTAATAACATAAATCTTGAAAAATGATTGAAGGTTACTTTAAAATATATTTTTAATATTATAAGTGTATTGAGTTAACAGGCTGAAATTTTTGCTTTTATAGGATTTATTACAAATTATGAAAATTGGATACGCATTAGTAATAGGAACGTTCATTTTAATGGTATGGGCTTCTATGATCGAATCAAGAGAAATAGAATCTGTATATTATCCACCATGTTTCTTCAACCCCTTATGCAGTTGTTCGAAATCGGTACCAGATTTAGGAATAGTTAAATGTCAAAATGTACATTTACTAAGAATACCCGAAGCTGTTAATACCTCTAAAGTATTTATGCTACACTTACAAAACAACGGACTGAGAACGTTATCACCTTATTTTCTCCAAAGTACAGGTATCTAGATGTCTTATAGGTACATTATATTATACCAATGCATACAACTACACATTATTATAGGTTTGTACAAAATTATAATAAGCAGAAATCCTTTGACGTTAGTGCCAGATGAGGTTTTTCTTGGATTGGAAAGATCTCTTTGGGAATTGGAAATTAGTCATTGCGAACTGAGTCGTGTTCCTAATAGAGCAATAAGATACTTACAAAAATTAAGGCTTTTGGATTTATCAGGTTAGTACACTTGCCGCAACATAAACGTACTCAGCCCAAATCAGTCTCAAAATTTGTAAAAATTATGACCGCTTGTTCGTCACACGTGTGCCTAGACACAAACAATTATTTGTATCAATTGACACGACCATTGATGTCTCCCAAGTTCCTATTGGTAATCCATCGGCTCACCTCTTTAAAAGTAGGATACGTGTTAGATTGAAAACTTTTATGTGCGGCCACTGTACCTATGATTCCCTAAAACATAAAAGAAACAAACAAAATATTAAATAATTTTAATGAGATTTATTCAGCCAGTTAGATTTCTGCTTCTACGAGGGTAATTGCAAAAATAAGGTTTCCTAATGGTTTAGAAATAAAAAAGTATAATTTCAATAATTGATACATTATTTTAAAGCTTCAGTTTCCAGCCATGTCATTGAAAAAGCCGTTGCACCGCCTGCTCACACCTTCCAGTATTTCAACTTTTCAATTAAAGTCCCATGAATGATTCTTCAAGAAACCTCAGAAACCAAAATACAGGGATGAGTGAGAGTAATCCTCCGATCTTTAAGCATAACACACAGCCAGCACTAAATGTTTTGTTTCTCCACAATATTTTTATAACCTTAAGAAGTATTACATAAGTGTAAAAGAGCACCAGATTGTAAAACAAAAATATGTTTTATAATTGTTATGGTAATTTTGTTGTTTTATTGTAGCATACAATTACATAATGGAGAATTTTTTACTAATAAGAGAAATGTAGCTTCCCAGTTTCTCTTGATTTTTTCTTTTACATATTATTAATCAGAGTGGCTTTGTAACTGTTGCGATGACTATATATTTGTGTTCAAAAAGGCAATTCGGGTCTATACTTTTTAAATATTACAAAACAAGCCACAATAAAGTCTTCATAAATCAGTCTTATAGGAGTTATGGACTACACCTTTCTATTTTATTATATTCTTTGGTTATGTTATTTATAAAGCAATACATGTGATTCTTAAAATTCCCGTAAATGAGTCTCGGAAAGCTGCTAATAAGCAGCTATAAAACAACAAAACTTATAGAACAAATTTGCTCTATAAGCCTATCAATATTTTTCCAGAAAAAAATTCAGCATTCTTAAATAACTTTTTTAATTATTGTGCTCTAAGAATATTCTTATGACTTTGTATACGAGTAGTAGTCTATTCTCGGAAACTAAATTTTGTTATTAACAACATTTATAATAGCAATCGGCATTTATGGTGCTTTTTAAAACATCTAAAATATTGATTTGCTTTATAAGGCCCTGTTCCCTCAGGGATTGGTTTTAAATTGTTAGAAATATTTGACCAGTTAAGTTGTGAATATGTGTTCGGTACATGTAACTCAGGAAGTAGTTGGTCAATATTTCTGACAGTTGTAATCCAGTCCTGACTGTTTGTGTAAACCAATAGTCAGAGAAGGATGCTGGTTGGGCCTTTGCTACTCTTTAGTTGGGAATCACCAATCTCCCGCTTCTTTCTTTGTCGTGAAGTTCCATGTGACCAGCTGTAAACTGCTCACACCACAGACATTTTGATGTGACAACTCTATACACTGCCTTCAAGTGGCGATAAATTTATAAGTTTAAGATCTTTTGCGTTCCAAAACCGAATAACTGAGCGAATTTCGCACTTGGCGGTAACAGAAATTAGAAACTTTATTAGCTACCAAGTTCAAAGTAGCCTGCAGTGTAGTTCAGTCTGATCTAGACTGCATGCTAAACAGTGGCTGGCTTGACAGTGGGGAAATCAGTAATTATAGCAGTGTGACCAATAGCAGCGTAAAAAGTTTCTCTGTGGTTTCTGTTCTTTAGATACCTTATTTTGGGATTACCCTCGTAATTATACAGGATGTTTTGAAAAACACTAGCATAAATTCCTATGAACCATGGGCATATCTTTTTCCGTTTTCAAGATACAGAGCGTTGGAAATAATTTAGAATCTAGTTTCGGTCTTGTCATCCACAAAATTGGACCGAATGAACTGAAACTTTGTTATGTGAGGTGTATGGGAATGCTAAATGCTCTGAAGTTATTAATTTATTATCATACAGCATACAGAGCATTCACTTCCGTACTCCACGGGAACATTTTAGATCCTAACTTTTTTAAGGTTAATCATACTGAATACAATTGAAAAAAGAACAACAACAAGAATAACTAATTATTACTATAACAGATAATTAAAATTTAAGGAAAATAAAATCAGAATACAAAAATGAATTCTTTTTTGTAATGAAAACAATGAATTTTTCAAAGGTTATGAATTCTCTTTTCCATGGTTGAAAACATCAACAATCTTTGGTCTCAAATGTTCTGCTGAATTTATTTGTGTTTCATATACTTTTTGCTTGGCATAGCTCCAAACCACATAATCAAGGAGATTAAGGTCTGGCGACCTTGGAGGCCAGTGAATTGGACCATCTGTACCTCGATCAATCCATCTTTTAGGAAAATGTTCGTGAAACCATTCTCTGCACACCCTAATAGCACAAGACGTCCAGTGGATGTCCATTTAATGTCCATTTAACGTACAGACGTCCATGGACCATAAATGGACAATCGATGGATGACCACTCCTGGACGTATTTTGATAGAACATACATTGGACATCCGATGTATGTCCCTTATGGGACATATTTTGATGGTACATATATTGGATATCCGATAGATATCCTTTATGGGACATATTCTGCTAGTACCTACATATGTAGACATCCGATGGATGTCCAGTATTTGTACATGTTCTAATTTGAATTTGTCGCCAAAATTCGTGCAGCGCATGTGCATTGAAAAGTTTACACAAACTGTTCTGTTCCCTTTGGTGACGCTGAAAAAGTGATAAACGTTGATGAGTAAACCCTATAGAAGAATAAATTAGAAAACCGAAGCAATATAAACCACATTTTGAAGTAAGTAAATCTGTATTTTCTACTTTTAGTCTATTTATAAATAATTGAATTATTTGTTGCCTAGGCTAAATTCATAACAATGTCACAGTATAATTATGTAGTAAAACCGACAACAGCCGTTTTAGTTTTTAGATAGAGAAGTTTTCATTTTCACTCTAGTTGTTGAGTTTTCTCGTCTTTAGCTCTTCTAGGTTAAGTTGAGTAATGTAATATGGTTTTGTTCTTGTTACTTGTTACGTGTTATATAGTTGTTTTATTTGTATCTCTTAATTATTTATGTGTTTGTTATTCATGTAATAATTAGAAAAACAATAAATACATATTTTCAAAAAGTATTTCTATAATTCCAATGCAGACCTCCATTAAATGTCCAAAACAGGCCATCTATGGGTAGCACAAATTTAGTACAGGGGAGGACATCTGTGGGTCCAAAAGCGGTACAGTAGTGAACGTCCCTGGGTCGCAGTTGTGCGTCCGTGGGACTTCCAATGGACGTCCATCGAACGGACGTCCACTGGTTGTCCGGACTTCCGACTTTGAACATCCTTTTGTAAAATGTGGTGGAGCGCCATCATGCATGAAATAATAATTATTTTTTGCTAATAGTGGAGTATCATCAATAATTTCGAACAGACTATTTTAAAAAAAATCTAAATACTTGGTGCCATTTAAATTACAATCCAAGTCTCCCATCATGGCAGCCCAAACATTTACTTTAAATGAATGTTGAAAATGGGGACTCCTTTTTGACCTTAGAATTTTCTTCAGCCCACAGATGCCTATTATGAGTCTTAAACGCGCCTGTTCGAGATAAAGTCACTTCGTCCGCAAAAAGGATAAATCGTATAAAAATTAGATTTTATTTTGTCTTTCTTCCAGCAATTGACAAAAATCTGTTCGGAGCTCGTAATCATTTGGTAATAACTCTTGCACTATTGTATAATGATATGAGTATAACTGTTGCTCTTTTAAAATTTACCAAGTACCACACACGGACGCATTTGTTCTTTGTGGCCACAAGAACACCTTTTTTGTTTAGAATAAAATTTGCCATAACAGCAAGAGACAAAAGGGACAAAAAGAATATCCTTAAAAAAGTTGAGACCTAAAATGTTCTGGCGGAGCACTGCAGTGAACACCCTGTATGATATAAACAAAAAATAATAACTGCAAAGCATTTAGTATCACCATAAACCCCATAACAAAATTTCAGTTCAATCTGTCTTATTTTGTGGAAGATAGACGAAAACTAGATTGGTAAAAGTTATTTTCAATGCCCTGTATCCTGAAAATGTAAAAAGATTGGAACAAGTTGTAATATTATTTGATAATCTATCAGGCCTTTATTCTAGTGTTTTTCAGAACATCCTGCATAAGTAAGATTAAAGAGTGTTATTAACAATAATATTTTATAAATTCTAATAATAATAATAATGTTTCATTATGCAGGGAATGACATTAATAAAATATTACCAGAGGACTGGAGAGGTTTGGAAAATTCTTTAGAAGTGCTGAGGCTTTCTGATAATTCTATAACTCATCTACCAGTAGATTCGTTTTCTGGTTTACCTATGGTAGAAACCATTGACTTAAGCGGAAATAATTTGAGAGAAATCGATCCATCTGTGTTCCGGGATGGCATGGGAAGACTGGCTCATTTAATATTAGCAGATAATCAACTAAGTTCTATACCTTATTTAGCATTGCAACCATTAAGAATTCTGAAGACGCTTGATTTAAGTTACAATCGGATTAACAAGATGTCGCCGGTTACTGACCCTGGAGTTAATATAAATTTGAATTTTCAACTGAATTTAGACACATTGAGACTTGATTATAATCAGTTACCTCTTCTAGAATCTATGTCTTTTATGTATTTTAATATAGTGAATAAAACATATTTGGATGGAAATCCTTTAAGAAATATTGAGGTAAGTTTATAAGGTACTTATGTCTTGCTGGAATATGTGTACAGTACTTACGTACGTTCTAAGAGAGTTTGAGTGAATAAAAAAGGTTCTGTTTGGTACAACTTACAAAAAGCAATTTTTAGGAAAATGCTTTTCAACAAGCGAAAATACGAATGCTGTACCTGAGAAGTTGTGGTTTAATTAAAATATCATCAGCTGCGTTTAGTGGACTAGAAAATTACTTAGAACTTTTGGATTTAAGCGGAAATAATATATCTTTATTGCCTCAAGACGTATTTCATAGATTCGAGTTATTGAGAACGCTGTCGTTAAGGGATAATATGATTGAAAATTTAAATCCTACTGAAGCTTTTAATGGGTTTCAATTTACCTTATATAAACTAGATTTAAGCGGCACAGATAATTTACCTATTTCCATTCAAGAATTGCGTAGGCAAGTATCTATAATAAATACCGAAATCTGGTTGTTGTTGTCAATGTTCTTATTCACTTAAGTTTGTGTTACTTCATATTTTAGATTAAGAAGCTTGCGAGTGTTATCATTGTCTCGACTGACACAACCTAACATTTCTCCAGAAGATTTTTTGGAATATGGGGTTGATCTAGAAGAATTGCATATAAATTACGCTGATTTACAATCTATTAAAAGCAATGCATTTAAACACTTTCATGGATTAAAGTCGCTTGATCTATCTGATAATATGATTACCACCATAGAAAATGATGCTTTTGCAGATGTAAGAAATTCATATCTAAATTAATTTTATACAGCTTTTATTCAAATATTTCTAGATTGGACACTCTCTAATACATTTAAAGTTGTCATATGCTTTTGCACGTTCTGTCTCAAGTGTACCAGTGGACGCTATAAAAGTATTATCGAGTTTGGAGGAGCTGGATCTTAATAACAACAGGTTAAAAATTATGCCAGATACTTCATTTCATTTTCTAAAAAAATTGAGAATACTAGAACTCCAGGATAACATCATTGAAACTGTACACAAAGGAACGTTTCAGGTAAGCCTTAATTTGCATATTTTAATTTCCATAAATTTTGCACTTCTACAATTATTTTTCATTTTAGGGTGACATCCACTCAAATTTGGAACAAATATATTTATCCTTTAATAATATAAAAGTAATCAATCAACATACATTTGTGAATTTACCAAGATTAGAACAGCTTCATCTCGACGACAATAGAATAGAAACTCTCGAGAGGCGGTCATTTATGAATTTAGAAAATATTAGAAGACTGAATTTGAAAGGAAATAAAATGACAATAATAGGTTACGAGCCTTTTCAGAATTTACCAGAATTAGAAGATTTAGATATATCTTATAATAAATTGAAATCGTTCGAATTTTCCATGTTCGATCAAGTTGGATCACTTTCGATCTTTAGTGTGAATGCTAGTCATAATAACTTGAAGGAATTGATAACTGTGCCTTCAAATTTCGAACCTGGAGCTGGTAAGTATAGAATACTATTAGTTAAGAAAATTAGTATATAAAATACATTATTTCGATTTTTTTTGGGTGTTTTAAATAAAAATGCTAATTTGTAAAATTTATTAAGTTAGTCACACAACATAGGTACGTACAGCGTGATCGATTTCGTTTTTATTGTAAACCAATGAAGCGAAGTGACCGTTGCCAAACAAAATTTGTTTAGACTGACTAAGACCTGAAATTAAGGTAGATAATGAAAGCATAACCAAGCGATGCTTTTTACGAATATTGCAAGAGCTTTTCATTTCAAATGTTTCTTCCAAACAACTTTTTCGTGCGTTTATAACAGTACAAAAGATACAGACCATTTATTGTGTAACTTGAATTACCTACTCGTGAAATTCGATATGAGTGGAGTCGAACTTTCATTGTAACCGAGTAGCAGAGTATATTTTAACCACGACCAAAAAATAAGAATCAAAAACAAATACTTAAATTAAATCTAAACAAAATAATTATTTACTGAGACATGACGCGTCATTTACACTTGACACTGACAGTTTTGAAATCCATGGCAATCTAGTTGTTTAGTTCGATTACGGAATATTCATAATATACCTTGTTATAGAATGAAAATATATGCAAAACACATAAGAAGCAAATGTTTCAGAATAAATATTCTAACTTAAAAGTGAGATTTTTCATTACGTTATTGAAAATGATTTCTGAATTAGTACATTCACTAATGGCCATGGAGAAAAGATCTTTCTGTATTTCTACCCTACCTTCTAATAAAAGTAGTTGGAAAAGCAATACTTTTTAAAATAATTAAATTTTTTGGATCGTTTACCAGAATAACTCATTTCTCCTGTTAAATCGATTAATTAATTGCAGTAATAAAATTACATTTTTATACTGTTGCAAGTTATTTCACTTGATTTTTTCAAAGGCCGGTTTATATACTGTTACGGAAGCTCACCTATTTTTTAGTTTGTTAATTATGTTGTTTAGAATTTATAAATTTTGTAATCCCTTTATTTTGACTTTTTCCGGAATATTCCAGGCTATATTCTATTTGTTTCTCGACACTTTCTCGAGATCGCAGAAACTTCAAGAACTCTAGAAACCTATATAAGCGGATCAATTTCGCCGTCACAGTCAGTTATATTAAGCAGCCAAACGCGAGTGACAAACGTCCAAGTAAAGCGTTGACAGTTGTGAAATTGGTTTGAAGGATTTTTCTTGTATAAGAGTGGCAATAAAGTTGTTTGTCTACGTGACGTGTTTCTACGATAACCCAATTTCGAGGTTACAATATTGTGATATGTTCGAAGAATGTTTATCAGTTATGGCAGCAAAAGCATCTATTATTGTCGACAATGCACTTCTCCATAATTATACAAAGAAAACTCGTATATTTCACAAAATAATCACAATGTTACCACAACGAAAGTCTAACATTGACTGAGAGCATGAGGCCGGCTGGGCCGAGGTTAGGCCGACGGAAGGGTTCACTGGCTTTGCCCTATAGTTCAGTCTAGGTGGGCTGTGGTCAGGTTAGACAGACTTAGGACCGGTATTATAAAGCTCAGGTTGAACCTCCGGTTGTCCAACCGTAGATTAAATTTGAACCGGCGGGATTTGAAAAAAATTCTATATTATAGCACTATTTCATGTCACGGTTCGTCAACCCGATGTTGACATGTATTTCTGGCTATGCTGTCAGCTCAATTTTAGCCAATGAAATATCAGAATATTTTCCCGCCAATTTTCGAACATAACCTGTTTTTATTTTGATGTTTTGTGAATTATAATTATTGACAGTGGCATTAACCTTGGTTCTTATATTAAGTTATTTATTCTGATACAAACTATATAAATATTATAAAGTGTAAGATGATGAACTTTCTTCCACAATGATATTTGGGACAAAACTACAGATATTTATAATTTTGTGTATGTTATAATTAATATCTACAGTTAGGTGGACAAAAAGGAATATATTTTATTTAGTTCATCAATTTCAGCTTGTGTAAGAACGGAGAATGATGAAATGAAAAATAATAATATTTTTGTTCATATTTCTTTGATAAAATTTAATTGTAACTTCTACAGATCAGTTCTGAACATTACAAATGAGACCCATTTTCTAAAGGCTTAAAAAATAAATTTTCTAAAATTATAACATTATAGAATAAAATGCGTCAAGAGAGTATCATTTTTAAATAGCTATTAACTACTAAAGATGAATTTAAAGCAAATATATTAATATAGTTGCTCTGTTATTGTTTATACTAGTTTACACACACTTTTATTTAAGTAGATATTTGCAGTTTCAAAATAATTTCAACCGACAGTTGAAATTCAACGTGAACTATAACCATCGGTTGAGTGAAACGTTGCTAAACCGACACGTCAACCCACAGTATACTAATCAATAGTATACTATGCTTCAACCTTCAGTTGACGTTTATAATACTCAAACTGCAGTTTGAGCGGAGGTTGAAACTCAACCTCCGGTCAACCGGACATTATAATACCGGCCCTTAAAACAGCTAAGGTTGATCGGCGGTTACCTTACGTATGGCATACTGATGTGAGTTAATAAGCTCGAGTAACTTTAGATGTTTGATACAGACTTTTTCGGTATAATTCAATGCTGGTTGTAACATTAACCCGCAGGGTAGTTGTTTCCTGGAATTGCGTGTTTGCAACATATCGTCATCTCGGGATAGTTTCAATAGTTTTCTATATGTAGAACGCTTCGTGTCTGTGACTAGTCAGTTCGGCATGGAGTAGGAAATGGCCGCTAGATGTAACTTTGTTGTTTTTGAATTTTCAGAGTTTTTCACTGGATTCGGTCAGGTGTGCCTGAAGGCAGAGCCCAGAGTATCCTGTATGCATTATCCATACTGGCCATTTTTGTTCATCCATAATTTGCCTTTAATCAATCTAAATCAATAAATATCATCATATAATATTATCAATAAATCTTGTTTAAGGTTCAGATTTTTAATTATTTTTTTAATTGAGGGTATGGTAGGGTGGAAGAATGTTGGCTTGGGTCAATGTGAGAGATTGATACCGGTTGACATTTGACTACCCCCCTAATTAATGAGGTTTTCCAGGTTTCCCTCATTCCTGCACTGAATGGTGGTTAGGGCCTACCAACATAAGTCGTTCCTGTGCGCAAATGCGGCCTGCTTAATAATAATATGCCGCCCCCTCTCCCGCACAAGTCTTCGACTTCTGGGCTAATCCTCGTGATTAGAATGAGGGGTAGAGATATTATTATTATTATTATTATTATTATTATTATTATTATTATTATTATTATTATTATTATTATTATCGATATAAGTACTAATATTTTAAATCACTGGCAAATATTAGCCACTGGTAAATTTTTTGTTCATATAGTTCATTTATCATTTCTCTCATTTAACACAGTGAAACAGAAATACAGATATTCCATTTTTCAAATCCATATTTTAATGCATTTTTAAATAAAAGGATGCATTCTAACATGGAATAAATTTTGATACACATATTTGAGTTCTTCAAAATTGCAAAAGTGATTTAATTTCTGTTACACCTGACACATGTTAATTATATTTAAAATAATGAGGAAAGTTTCAAACACCTGTTTTATCAAGATTAAAACGCGTTCTCAGAAGTCCTGAAAATATGTGACCTTCAGACTTCATTGTTACATAAAACTAGGCTTTAATGCTTAATTTCTAGTCGCGAGGGTCACATTTACAGATTGATGCTTTTACGACACATTTTCGTTTTCAGAGAAACACGCACTTTTGCAATTAATTTTTTTCATAAAAGTTATTCTTTCGGCTAAAATATGGAAGGCATTGCGATTGTGTACCTACTACACATTAATTTCCTCATAACGATATGATTCTAAATGGTCTTTAGGAAATTACAATGACGATAATGTTAAACATATCTACATTTTGTAAGATATTTACATTTTCAAATATTATATTACTTTTATTTATTGCCAGAACTATAAACATTTCATTTAAAATAATTGTTTTGTTTTATAATATATATTAATAATTATTTAATTAGTAATCATAAACTTAAAATACTGTTTTAAAATAATTAGGAATGTCCAAATTTTGACTGAAACATTGTGTGTATAAGATTTATTATAAAAAAGAATTATGTTTTTAAATTAAATCAAAGAAATACAAGTTTTAGAATTAATGTTAGGTATATGAAGTTTGTTTCTTATAATGAGTTAAAAAATCACTATCATTAATTTTAAACTTTTACAAAGGAATTACCCAAGTAACACAAGATATTTTATAGTTGTGGTTGAAAATGTTCCTGTGACTAATTTTTGGAGAGTTAAATTTGCAAGGTTTAGTCGCATAAACATCTTATTGGCATCAACACAGCAGCTAATAGCGTGAAATAGGCACATTTTTATAAAACATAGTTGCTATATATAATTGTGTTTTAAGAGTTCTATATAAAAACAAGTTATGTTTTAGCAATGAGCTTACAGCATTGATACAACAAACTATACGATTTCAATAAAGCTTGTCTTATAAAAACATTATATAATTATTCTGCTTTATTTACAAGCCCAGCTAGTGTTGGGAAAAACCGAGTTATTTCAAAAACCGAATACTGAGTATTTAAGTGATATCAAAAACCGATTGATAACTCGAGTGATGGTCACTTGAATTCACAGCAGCTGTACATATTACTATTTTTGTAGTTTATATGTAAATGTTTTATTTTAAATACATAAATATATACATTTTGTATAGGTAAATTTATATATTTAAAATAAACAATACAAATCTTAGACATATAAAAATATATTATGCATTTACACAAAAATTAGTTACTTCTATTTGTTTTTTTATTTTTCAAAAATTATTTTACGACTGTCCTGCACTCCGTCAACACAAAAGGTTATTTTGATATATAGCTACAAGTGAATTATACGAATTACGAATATGAACGATGGTCAGTTCTATGGTTCCTCGGTTTTTCGTTGTTTGTTATAGTTGCGGCAAGAAGTCAAACGACTTACGTCATACAAACAAATGAATAATTAATTACATTTTCATAAAAATATTAAAAAAAAACTGCAACTGAGGATAAAAATAACTATATACTACACTAAATGTTTGCACTATATATTGCACTAAAATTGCTAAAAATGATTGTTTTTAACGCGTCCAAATATCGAAAATTATGTTGACAATTGCGCAACATCAGCCGTGACATATTAAGTCGTCGTCATAAATTTGTTTTTAAAAAACTGCAACTGAGGATAAAAATAACTATATACTACACTAAATGTTTGCACTATATATTGCACTAAAATTGCAAAAAAATGAACAGCAACATCAGCCATGTCATATTAAGTCGTCTGAATTCTTTCCGCAACTATAACGGTTCTTATTATGCGTATTTATTATACGAGTATGTACTTATTTTTGCTAGAAATGTCCTTACTTAGAGAATATTATTAAATTCATATTAAAATAGAATTCTTTAAACACAAATTTAAAACATGTAAAAACATTAATATACAAAGTAAAAATAATGTCCTTACTTGAGAATTTAAAAAGAAACAATAACCTACTTGCGCATATGAAAAGATGGCAACCCTAGTGAACAATGGAAAAAATCAAATATATAATTCGTTACTCATTTAACTAATAACCGAGTGATTTCGGTTATTGCAATAACCGAATAATCCGTTATTTTTCAATTGAGTGATCCCAACACTAAGCCCAGCACAACTATAAAGCTAATATCTCCTATAAAGAGAATTTGAAGGTATTTCATTAATTACCCTTGTTAAAGGGATGAAGATATAGCGACTTGAATATCCACCCTGCACAGAACTTGATGCTTTGGAAAATGACATTATGATAATGCAAAAAAGATAATAACATTATCTACTTTTGGCATTAACTACTTAGTTATTAATCTTAAATTTCAGTAGGTTCGTAGCTAAATTACTTATTTAAAAATCGCAGTCTGTTGTCTACGTATAACAAAATGTATCACTTATTGAGGTTTTCAAAATGTCACGTTTGATTCTACTACATTACATTGAAACTCAAAAGATACTTGGTGTCCCAGTTTCGTTGTAATAACAGGTTCTCACGGACTATAAGACTAGAATGCTATTTTAAAAGAGACACCCTCTAGATAAATTAAGCCAATAAACTATACGTAAAAAGTTTAAAGAGACCATTTACGTCATTTCGATATCTCATCGATTTCCTAAGATTCTAAGAATTCCTTAAAAGCAGTTTTAAATTTTGCTCTGTATCTCAAAAACCAAGAGGCCTATGAAAATTCTGATTGCTGCATCTTAAGTTTATCGAAAAAGTATAGCCTAATGTTGTGGAAACCGTATACACATTTGGAAGGTGAGGATCTTGATCGTGAATTGTGTTTTGCCGCTTGCGTGTATTTGTGTCATGTTACACGCATACTTCCACCACAGCGTGCTTTCACTGTTCGCATAAGGCAGTGTTGCCAGGTGGGAAAAATTCAGTGCATGATAATAATTTCAAAATAGCATGAGGTTAGGAGAAAAAAGCATGATATGGCTTAATTTATCAAAAAACACCTCTTGACACAGCTTAATTTTTAATTACTTTTGTAATGCCATTTTTATTTCATTAAAAAGCATTATGTTATGCTATTTTATCATAATATTACATTGTAAGTAGGTAGTTACAGGTACTTACTCAAAAGTTATTAACCACGTAACCTTTCTAATTTATTTTATTGTTAGGCCGGGCGAACGTTGAGGCGCAGTTGACGTGACGCAGGGTGACTCACGGGTCGTAAAATCTGTTGTTTCCAGAAAATGTAGGTACCCTTACGGAATAGAGTTAAGAATCACTGCAATACAGCGTGAATACAGCACACACACCGCATATCCGTCGACTGTCATACCCGTTTATGTATTTATTGCTAATTATTAAGAGAGCAGTCTACGATAAAGGACATTTCAAGTACCCAAATATTGTAGATACCTAGGTATCTCTATCTATTCAATTTTGCCCTCGATTGTGCCTTTATTTCTGGTTAGGTCTTTGTTTTGGCAGATTTCAAAGAATAATTTTAATAATTTTATTATTTCTTTTTGTGTCTATTAAAAAGCATGAGATTTTGTAATCAAAATACGAGAACATGAGATTTCCTCGGAATACATGAGATTTCATGCAAAAGCATGAGACCTGGCAACACTGGCATCAGGTGACCGGATTGAGGTCTGTAATCTGTGAGGATACCGTTTTCATTGTGCGGCTCTTGTTAGCTCTCGCCTACCATCGGCCGTTATCGGAGATTGTAGACGCGCTAAATGGATATTCAAAATTTAAAGATCTTATTCACGCCGTGTTTTATTCGTTACTCTTTCCAAATAAATTAATACACGTCAGCATTTTAAATGCAATAAAAGGACTTTGAGAAGAATAGGGCAGATATACAAATAAAATTTAGTTTTCTATTATACTACCGCGCCGCTTATACTTCGTACCTTCCCTGGGATGAAGCGGCAATTTCTACTTTCTCTGTAAAGATCCGCAATTTCCGATTCTGTATTTATATCTCTTGTAGTTTCCGAGTTTCCTGCACTTACAACGAAATTGGAACACCCTATATATGTATATTCAGTAAAATATATTAATTATATGTAATAAAAATGAATTAGATATCGTTCGATGTTTTTATATTAATGAAATATCTATTACATTATATTATTATCTGTTTATTTAAATATGTAAATATACTAGTAAAGCAAATTTTTTGTGCTGAAACAAATTACTTTTACGATTTTAAACTTGGTCATTACGCACAAATCGTTTTCTTAAAAATTACAGATGCAATTTATTCGCATTTTTAATTCGTATGTTCTTTCTGTCTAGGTGTTGGCAGAGTACACTCAAATATAAAATTCTTGATTTGTCGCACAACAACATATCATTCATTTAAACGTTTCTTCATGCCAGTAGAAATATCCATAACTCATCTTTATTTGAATTATAATGGCTTACTCAATGCAACAAGAGAAGTATTTGGTAATTTAGAGCATCTGCAGTGGCTAGATATTTCTCATAACAAAATTTATGATATGGATTTCGACATGTTCAGGAATACAAAAAAGTTACAGGTAATTTCACTGAAATGTTATTGAATTTGACATTGGCGCATTCGCCAAAATTTTAAATATTTCTTTTTGGTTTTAGGTTTTGCACGCTTGTCATAACCGTATAGCAGACGTACCAAATGACGTGTTCCGCTTCCTTATTAATTTAAGGATAGTTAATCTTTCACACAACCGACTTCGATTTTTACCCGATAATTTATTTAGAGATAGAGGTTTGGAGAGATTAGATGTCTCTCACAATTTGCTAACAAAACTGCCACTGGCCAGTATATCTAGTGCTACTTGTATGACTTTATCTGAACTGGATTTATCATGGAACAGTATTTCTTCCCTATCGCATGGTGGATTACTAGCCAGATTTAAGGTAATAACGAACAAGTATAAGCAAATTCAAATTAAAGTGATATCTGTTGTTTTAGAGCCTCAATTTCTTAGACCTGTCTTACAATCGACTGGCGCAAATAGATGGAGATACATTTAAAGGCTTACCAAAACTGTCAAATTTAGATTTAAGTCACAACAGTCAATTGGTACTTGAACCTAATGGTTTAAGTTTTCAAGGCCTAGAATATTCCCTTCTGCATTTGAATTTAGATAACGTGTCGTTAATACAGGTACGTACTGTTATTTTAAATAGTAGGTATACGAGAATATAATGATGGTGAAGGTTAGTACGGGCCGTAGACGAGTGTTGTAAATCACCCGAGTGAATTTCAGCCATTATATGCAAGTAGAATAGTATACTTTGTCCACGACTATTAACGATATTTTAGCAAACTTTTTACTGAAAAAATTATGCAATATTTTGATATTCATAAAATTAATATGACATATTATAAAAGTCAAAATTAAAACACCTTACTTTCAGATTTGACATTCGTCGTTCACTTGATAAACTTACAAAAACAAATTAAACTTTAATTAGTAAACTTCTACCATAATTCGGAATAATATTGCCGTAACTGGTGTAGTTCAGGTTCAATGGTTAGTTAATTCCCGATACTATCACATTGAACAATTTAAATTTGTTGACAGAAATATGGACAATTATTATTAATCACAAGCGTACATACATAATAATATAATCATGGACAAATAATTTTAAGTTAGAGAAAGTTAGTAGTGAGAAAAATTAGAGTAGTATTTGATAATTAGATATACAGAGTGATTCAGTCATTAATTTTAATCACGCATTTGAAAGGCCTACTAAAAACAGAAAATACAAAAACAAAAGTTTACTCGACCTTTTGAAAGAGAAGCAAATTAGCCCATAATTCATAGAAACATGGCGCTCCTGGCACGTAACAAATTTACGGATGACAAAGCCATATTGCATTCGAGCGTTAAAACGAAAGAGCATTGCCATGTCAGTACCTCATATATAATATTGTCACGGATTTCCCAATCCGTTTTTTTCTTACTTCCAGAAAAACAACCCATTAATTAATCACTTCGTTATTAACTGCTCAGTACACTACTGACTACTAATTACAGGTCAACTAAACACTTATTTAATTAATCGCTATCTAAATCGCTTTGATCTCTCTAACTAAACACTTCACTTCAACACTGTAATACAAGACTAACTAACTCGGTCGTTTATTCTTCTTTTATAGACCCAACGAATATTCGAGGTATATTCTAGCATCTCTAGATCCATCTTCCCGAACGACTCGAATGCTTCTCGTCGATTCCCGATTTTTCCAGTCCCATCTCGATCCGCGGCATTCTGTTTGTTTAACAGAATCGTGTAGGGGAGATCCGGGCAATCTTAGCATTTCGCGATACCACAGACGTCGGTTTGGGTGTGAGTGGGGCAAATTCCGTGACAATATTATTTAAATTTTAATGTGTTCAAATTTACCACCGTCAATCGCATGTCCCGCATTTATTTCCTGCAAATTTGGAGATCACATCACACAGATGGAGGGGGATACGTGGACAATGCAACCTGCAGTACCTGCACCCGTGTCCCGCTAGTTTATTTCGGATTGTCTCACGTGTCGGTGGCATTAACTAATTTTACGAATTCCGAATATGCTATTATGCGAGGTTTTCAACGTCTTCCCGACACCAGGTTTCAAAATTAAAGTGCAGCTGATCCCAACTTTATTAACAAAGGATGGATGGATGAGTGTTGTTTTAGCTGTGCTGGCATTTTAAACAGGTAGGTACCAGATTACTTTTTGAAAAGCAATAAGTTCCCATGTATACGTAGCTATAAATTAAGTTAATAATATTAAAAATACTACATTGCAATATCCTTACTTTCAGAAACAATTTTCACTATACCTATCTACATTTGTTTGGATTAACAAATAAATACATATTTAAAGTAACATATTTTCATTCATTTATTCATGTATTTAGGTAAAAAAGATCTGTTTACTCCTTGTTGTTAAGTATACATTACAAACACATTAAAAAGTAGATTAGTGATACTGTGGTCAAGAGTCATTCTCTATATTTTTAGGCGTGCCGGTTTGTTTATCACTGAATGTATCTCGGACTGATTTTTGTCGACAACATGAAGATTTTTTTCTGTTAAAGTAGAGTTTCTAAAATAGTCAATACAACTGTTTATTTATGATGTGCAATATTAGGAAAATATTTAAATTTGTCAACGTCGCATCAGGCTGGCACTGAGTTGATTTAGGAGCTTTGAATGAATCGAGGCTGCCAGCGTAGTAACAGACTGAAAAAGGGTTTGAATATCAATTTTTATAGCGTATTCGTATTCTACTTTTTTTTTATCTCTTCCCTTAAATTTAATGACTGAATCAACCTTTATTTCACGTAAGAATTAAAGCAAATATTTTATTTGGTATTCGGTAGGTATACCTGCAAAAATTAAATTTGATAATACATGCATAATATATTACATATTGTAAATAATTAATTTATATATGTAGCGTATTACGCATTTTTTTTATAGTATGTAATATTCTATAATACCTTATACAGTAATGTTTACATTCTTCTAAAGGCCGGTCAATAAGCAGCAACAGTTATTTCAGCTGTAATTGAGTTTAAATTTTATATTTTGTTGTCTATACATGGTAAGTTAGAAATAATGTGTCAACACTAAACTGGAGATACTAGACACCAAAATATTATGTTTGAGCCCATCATGTCTTACGAATGTCGCTGATTTAAGGTATATAGGGTGTTCAAGGTAAAATTTTATTCTGAAATTTCTCAATCATTGCACGAATAAGCCGCGCGCACGCAAAATACGCTAATATTTATTGACATGAAAATTTGACACAAGCCTACTAAGAAAAAAAATAGCGATATCAGCGCATGAAAGAAAATCATCACAAAATACATTGAAACTTTTAAATGCAAATAACTCAGAAATCCATAAAGTGAGGTGATATAAACAAGAGTACATTTTTTATGTAGAATTAAACGTTATTTTAGATTTTTAACGATTTTTTTAGCATAGTTTAATAGAGAAAAAATATGTTTTGGTTTACCTAAATAATATGGTGAAATAGCGCCCTCTAGGAGTAACATCAAAATAAGTTTCAAATTCGTAATTCTCACACCAAAAAACACAATACTACCAATATTTAGAATCATGCTATCAAAACTTTCTCAGTTATTGAGAAATTTCAGAATAAAATTTAAACCTCGTACACCCATTTAAACCAGCGACATTCGTATAAGGCGTGATGAGCTCAAACATAATATTTTGACGCCTAGTATTTGTGAATTATTTAAGGATATTTTTAATAACACTGCCAATTTTCTCCATTTAATACAATATATATTTGATGGGGTGACTGAAGTAAAATAGACGTCTATAAATGCAGATGTTTGTTAACTTGAGGCTGCTCACATTCTACCTCACACAAAATTATGTACCCCACCTTAAAAACAACCTCACAATCCTCCAAGTAGTCCAAAATATGTATATGTTATAGATATCTCGAATCGAACCATTACATCTGAATCTGAAAGGCTACGAGGATACGAGTATATTAGGAATTCACGATATAGAGTGCATAGCTCTAGGAATTAAAACTTATTAATCTTTAGCGGCAATTGTAAACAAATTATTGATCATATCTACATCCGACGTCTTGAATTTTACAGCGCTATCTAGTAGTTCGTGGACTTCGTGAATGGTGCCATATATCACCTGTATAGAGATATGGAGTAGGGAGAGAACGATCTTCGATCACTGTGGAACCGTAATTCAGGCGATTCTAAGGGTGCAGCAATTTTTAAGTTATTGTCAAATGTTAAACCATTGTCTGCTAAATCGCATTGCCTTAGCACGGCTGCTGCGAGTTAGAAGACGATGGTTCAACGTTACAATAGTATATTATTATCTTCCTTATATTTTCCTTTAAAGGAGCACATTTACATTATGATTTATTTTCATAAAAAAGTATCCCCATTTTAATGCTCTATGGTGACAATTTAAGACTAGTACGTTATATCTAATCATAATAGAAATATCTAGACATTGCCTTGTCTTTAAACATTAAAAATAGATTTTTTTTTCTGTTTTAGGTACCTACCTTGCCAACGCCCAATTTAGTGTCACTATCTTTAGCTTACAACGCCCTTCCAAATGTCCCGCCTGAGATGGCAACAAATATGACTAATTTGAAGCGGTTGAACTTGAATTTTAATGACTTGTCTGCAGTGCCTATAGTTACCCACTCTTTGACAGAGTTGCGATATTTATCGATGGTTGACAACCCGATAACATTTTTAAGTAATACCAGTTTACTGGGAGCAGCAGACCATTTGGTCTATTTAGACATAAGGAACTTTGATCTTAATACATTAGAAGTAATAAAATCATTATACAACGATTTTTTGTTAATATAATGTTTTCTAGGCTGGAGTATTTTGTAAAATGTATTCGTTGAGGACACTGAGAATTAGCTATTACGCTAATTTGAAGAATTTTAATATACCTTCTATTTTACAATTCAACGCTGGTCTCAGAAACTTAGAAATATATGTAAGTATTCCAAAAACAGTGAATGTGTTACTATAATTTGAATACATTTAAGATCTCTGTACCAACCGATAACAGTTTAGAAAAAGAGATGACTGGTGATTTGCCTCCAAAGTTACACAACGTTACCTTCACAGGAAAAGGTTTAAAAAATTTGGCTAATAATGTCTTACAGGTAAGGCTTGCTACAGACTATTCGTGTATTCGCGATTCGTAGTGCGCGATTCGTGATATGCGAGCAATTAGTGAATAGTGTGTAGGACCTTGTTCGTTAAAAATCCATTCATAAAAACCCTACATACTATGCACGAATTCTTTACAAATCACGTATCACGAATCGCGAATTTACGCATAGTAACAAAAAACAATTCACTTTAAAAACGTACATGACCACAATTGATGATTTTAAAAAAATAGAACACACTAAAACCTTTAAATGCTCTAATTGATGTCTTTCTCAAGCTCACTATTTTTTAAACTAATTTTGTTACTGCCTTTTTTGTGATTTGTGATTATTGTGTTGAAATAAATGATGAAATATGATTTACTAATAAAATTTCACATTACACACAAATAAGTTAGAGATTGATTCCTATTTATCCATTTTGACAAGTGAAAAAATTTTTTGAGCAATCTTGGTAAAAAGTTGGAATCAGTTTAATCTTTATTTATAGTTTAGTTAAGATAATTTATGAATGCTTTTTCTAGTAGTATGGTTGTAAAAATTCTTACGTGCTGTAGTTAGTTGTTAGTAAGGCTGCGAAAACCTGGCAATTAGGCCACAAGTGAACCCTTTTTGGCTACTCCACTATTCTATTACCTATCTACTATCTGCTTTCGATCCTTCCCGAACCTGCCCTAACCAACGCCAGGATCTTAGTTATAATAGAAAGTAAGTGGGAGTATTCTCTCTTTCTCCACATTCCAGGCATAAAGAACTCTTCTCTATCCCGACCAAACTTAAATACCTTCTGAGTCTACAATAACCTGTCAGGACATCCACCATTCAGTTCAGGGACTTTCGACGAAGGTGCATCAGGTTCGTCAGGTTCATCATGGTTCATCCTCTATTCCGTCTGGCCAAAGGTCATCTTCATATTCCTGAACAAAAATCGATTTCGTTCTCGGGGAGTTAACAGCCCTGAGTGCATCCTGAATGTCAGAACAGATAAAAACAATTTTTTTTACTTTTTCCTTGCTTGCAACCATCAGAATAGATAAAACCTCTGCTTGGAAGACCATGGCATATATACTTAGCGAAAAATTCTGCTGGATGTCCCAATTTTCCAGGTATATTCCTGTACTCAACTAGGTACTCATTTCCTACCCAGGACCCAACAGTGTACCATACGGGATCCCGAGGGAAACATATATCCTTTACCTGCTCCCACCGTTGTCTCGAGTGGAAGGTAGTAGTATATTTACTATCCAGCCTCAGTCTATCTTACGTTTCAGTGACCTTACAGATATTGCGATATTTCTCTCTGCCTTGAGGGCTAGAAAAGCATGTATCCCTGCTCGTCATTCTGCCTTCCAACCGCTTGCCTCTCTTATCGTTAGGTAGGTCATCACCTCCCTTACAATCCATCTAGGGAGAGGTAATAAACGAAACTTCCGCAGTGACAGTTGGAGGTCCTTATGATTTAGTTATAATACGTAGGATACGAGATATATAAGCATACCCATATTACTCCGGACATTCATAATGCCCGCCGTCATAGCAGGGCAAAATGGATATTTTCATGCCCGGTGTCACGAGAACCCGAAACTAATGCAACTTGTGTTGTTATGGATATGTTTGAAAATATCTATAGTCGCGGTAAGAATTCGTTACGCAATTGTTTTTATTGTCAACATAATTTTTGGTATTTAATCGCGTTAATAACAATCATTTTGTGCAATTTAGTGCAATATATAATGCAAACATTTAGGGTAGCATATAGTTTTATTATTTTCAGTTGTAGTTTCTTAAATATTTTAAAATATAATGATTTATTCCTTTGTTCGTATGACGTAAGTCGTGTGAATTCTTCCGCGATTATATCATCAGTCATAACTTATCATCAAGAAACATCAAAGCTATGAAATTATACCCTTTACCTATAATTTTTATTTCATATAAAGTGAAATATAAAACGTTGTATGCACCACGGGAGATACTAGGATGATTATACCGTTAGGCGACTTGTTTTAACCTGTCGCCTGCGGGCATAATCATCCCTGTTTCTCCCTTGGTACATAAATCCTTTTTATCAAAATTACTATATTCTTTCTTGTTTGGCATATATTCTTTAATTTTTAGGGTATAAGAAGTCCAAATTTACATGTCTGCCTTCGAAATACCAGTATTCTAAAGATTTCTTCGAATATCTTTGCGAATGTAGGTTATGCTAAAAATATTAGTCTTGATGTTAGAGACAACGGAGATTTGCAGAATTTAGTGAATCCTTCAAGTGGAGTAAAACCAGATTTGTATAATAAAGCATTTTTGATAGACCTGAAGATAGCAGGAAATAAATGGTCCTGTGATTGCGATTTAGGGTAATTTTGATTTATAAAAGTTGCAAAATTTTACCGTAATATTAATATTTCGATTTGTTATTTTCATTTTAGATGGATTGAGGTTTGGCTACGGAAGCGTCGACAGTATATGTGTGAAGATAGTCTAAATGCCCCACTTCATATAACTGATCCTGATTATAATTGTAGACATATTGATGATGACTTGAGGAGTGCAATATGCCCAAATAAAAACAATGAGACCGTCATCGAGGTCCTTAAATCTGAAATTGAATGCGGATGGAATTCTTCTTCACCAGTACATAATTTTGGGGCTAGTGTTATTGTTCTGATGCTTCTTATATTCAAATTGGTTTAAATAAAAATATAATATATGTGATGCTAGAGTCAATTTGCGAAGTTATAATTTATTGATCAAAAGACATTGGCGTTTACTGCCAGTATAAACATTGATAAAATATATAAAGAGCAATGCTATTGTATGATATATAAAATATATTTAAGAAGAGATTAGATTTTTAAACTTCGACTGACATGGTTAAATATTTATTAGTATCTAAGAAGACCGCTGAAGATAATTTGTATTTATGTGTTTCTTATTTTCTAATCAAATATATACAGGGTGTCAGTCAAATATAAAATTGCTTAAAATAAGAAAAACAATTTTATAAATGATTTTGTTAAGCAACGAATCATTTCTGAAATCCGTTGAATTCATATATAACGTTAATCAGCGGCGGGTATATTACGCCGGCCGTACACGAGCGACATTTTGCAGTCATCCCGACCAATATTGCGGTCGCGTCGCGGCGAACTGCAGCTCATCATAAGAATTACAGAATATCCCATACACGGGAGTCGTGCTGCAGTCGAGGTGAGCATCTGCAATTCATTTGCGGTCGATACCTACTAGTGGTCGCATCGACTTTTGAGCCGATGCAGCGTACACGGACCACATTCTGGTTTTTATATTCAACTGCAACACGCGATTTCATTTGTTTTCTAGACACCATGCAGGAACCATTTGATGCTGACTCATTTATCTCCGAAATTCAAAAGTATCCATGCATATGGGATTACAAAAGCGAGGCTTATAGTAATACTACTATCTAAAATTTCAAGTAGTTCGTTAAACGAAGATATAGACATTCTAAAATAATTGAAAACCTTATTTTCATCTTCTTTGAGTTTTCCAAACAAACTGTAAAAATGTCCTTCTTGACGTCGAAAACTTAAAAGAGGATGTATCCAGAGCGTTCGCACTCTTTTACGCCTTCTTTTTCTTAAAAGAAGTAACAGAAGTGCTTCTTCCTCGAACGTCATTTTAAAACTATTGTAGGTGTCGGCTACGATTCCACTGTAGTGGTTAAACCGACCGCAGGATGCAGCTGATGGGACTGCAAACCAACGTCAAGAATGTGGTCAAAATGTGGTCGAATCAACTGCAAATTGAATCAACTTGGCTGAAAATTGTGGTTGCTTCAAATGCAGATATGTGGTTCATGTACGTCGGCCCTTAGAAGTTAAGATCAGTGAACATCCCAGAAGTCTGACGCTACTGGACATTTTGGAAATTACCAACTTTGCACCTTTTAATGATACTGAAGAAGATTAGGGTACTAACGCTAAAGGGTATAAACATAGTGGAGTAGCGCTTTACGGGGAACACTATGTAGTTTAGTTCGACGCGTAACTGAATGCTCCACTATATTTCTCTACATAAATCTTGAATAGACGCGTCAAGCGCCGTTTATCGCGTAGCTTGCTGCCTCACTATGTTTCTACTCTAGAGTACGCATCCCTTCAGAGTTCGTATTTGCTCTATATTTAATCTTTCAAATCAGATATTTGAGGTTATGTAGCGGCTGCGATATGCTATTCATTTTACGGTTTAGTTTTGCAAGACTACCCACCTAAATACTACGCATACTCAATATTTTTTATTGATTAGAAACGGTCTAATGTTATTGTCGTGTGCAGGCATTAAATGTGGATGATATTTGTAATAAAAAATTAAACGCGTATCTACTCTTAAGCGCTTTTAGACTAACTTGCATTGGAAAATTGAATATTCAGTTCATAGATTTTTTTGCGTTCTGTCTAACGATGAGAAATATACAGGGTGGCCGGAAAAGACGTGTACAACGGAAGGCCACAGACTCCTGGGTTCAAAATAAGCCGATTTAGCCCTATTTACTTATTTCCAAAATTGCTTCGTTTCGCCGCTAGGGAGCGCCAAAGTTCGCGAAAAATTTTTGTTTATTCCGAATATCTCGAAAACGACTTGATAGATGTTAACCATTTTTGGGCTACGCAGTTATAAGTCTAACCGACACTTTTTGACATTATTTAAAATATTTTGCAGTTATTAGAAATATAAGAAAAATCATGTATTATGCAAATATAAGCACATATTTTTTTAACCCCCTGTACAATTACTCTCAGTTTTTTTCTATTAGTAGTTGACTTTATTTAGAAACTTTTTCTACACTTTCAGAATTTTGAACAGATGAGTAGTTTAGGCAGAAAAAATATTTTTCGTATGTCAACAATATCAGCATTCGTTCTGCAACAAATAACGAAATACCAGAAGTAGGCTCTGATATTTTAAGTATCAGTTGTATGTCAAATCTAATCAGCTACTGAAGTTAGTCTCTCGATTTATTCTTCTTGCTCAACTACTTAGTTACTTTAGATCTTACTTTATTTGTTGTTGTTATTGTTGTGTTTGTTATTGTTGTGTTTGTTTATGTTACTCATTTTTCAATATTTCATCATGGATACGTATACATATTCCGAACAAGTAGATATGCTTTTGGTTTATGGAGTTTATCAAGATAACGGCCGCAAAAGTGTTAGGGTCTACATGGACAGATTCCCTTATCGACGAGTGTTAAATCATCAAACTTTTGCCAACATCGAAAGGCGACTTTGCGAATTTGGTTCCTTCCACCAAATGAATACGGTTCAAGGGCGTCAACGTACCACAAAAACTATAAAGGTGGAGGAACAAAACCTAGATAAGATAGAAGAGAACCCAAAAATTACTGCAAGACGCATTGGACAAGAAATAGGGATACCAAAAACCATAGTTCATGATGTTTTGAAGAAGCAGTTACTACAATCGTACCACATTCAATCGGTTCATGACCGGTTCATGAACCCATTGACTCTGAAAAACGTTTAGCATTTTGTAATTTTATACAAGATCAAAGAGCCCATGATATCAATTTCAGCAAAAAAATTTATTTACAGAGGAAGCATATTTTACTAGGTCAGGAATTATTAATAAACATAACAAACACGTTTATACTGATGAAAATCCACACTGTACTGAAATAAGACATTTTCAATATGAATTCAGAGTAAACGTGTGGATGGGAATTATAGACAACTTTATTATTGGCCCGGTTGTGTTTCCACATCGATTAAATGGGGTCAACTATTTAATTTTTTTACAGCAAGTATTACCTAATTTATTGGACGATTTACCGTTACTACTGCGTCGTAACATGTGGTTTATGCACGATGGTGCACCCCCCATTTTACAATACCCGTCAGTCAGTATTTACATAATCTGTATCCTAACAGGTGGATTGGAAGAGAAAACGATGCTCCTATAAAATGGCCACCTCGAGCACCAGACTTACCTCCTTGCGATTATTTTTTGTAAAGTATATGCCTACGCAGTTAATAATAAAGAGGAATTTTTAAGGCGAATCCAAGACGCAGTTAACATTTTACGAAGTAATCCAGTAATCATGGAGAGCACTACAACTTCGTAAAACCGTAAAATGGATTACTTATTGCATACGAGAAAACGGTGGTCACTGAGCATTTATTGTAAAGAGATCATAACTTTTTTTATTTGCTATATTATCTCGTATTTATTAAATAAAATATAAATGAGTTTTGGAATTTTCGTTATTTGTTTCAGAACGAATGCTGATATTGTTGACATACAAAAAATATTTTTTCTGCCTAAACTACTCAACTATTCAAAATTCTGAAAGTATAAAAAAAGTTTCTAAATAAAGTCAGCTACTAATAGAAAAAAACTGAGAATAATTATAAAGGGGGTTAAAAAAATATGTGCTTATATTTGTATGATACATGATTTTTCTTATATTTCTAATGACTGCAAAATATTTTAAATAATGTCAAAAAGTGTCGGTTAGACTTATAACTGCGTAGCCCAAAAATGGTTAACATCAATCAAGTCGTTTTCGAGATATTCGGAATAAACAAAAAATTTTCGCGAACTTTGGCGCTCCCTAGTGGCTAAACGAAGCAATTTTGGAAATAAGTAAATTAGGCTAAATCGGCTTATTTTGAACCCAGGAGTCTGTGGTCTTCCGTTGTACACGTCTTTTCCGGACACCCTGTATATACTCTACATCAATTATTGTTGTTTCAAACTGTCTAGGAATATATTTTTTTTCAAATTATGGTTTAAGGGGCCTCTTTAGGTATCTTGAAACTAGTTTCAAAATAACTCCCGTAATACTGATTTCGATGAGACTTGCACCAGTTTTCTTAGAAAAAATATAATTTCCAGGATGCCCTAAGTAAAATTTTTCGATACGAATATCTAAATTACTAGGGTTTAAAACGCAAAAAGAACAAAATAAATGGGAATCCTAGAAGCCACGACTTATTTTATTAATTTATATACCTCCATAATAACGATGTAAATTTGGACCTAAGAAAGTGTAAAGTAACCGTTTACGTTTAAATAGAATCAGGCGATGGGAGATACGAGACAGGCAAAGAAACGAAGATGTAAGGGAATTCATAGAATTATGGTGCGCTAAGCGGAACGCGGACTGTACGAATTTGTACGGTTGTAATGGAAGTATTATTTATTTTAGAACAAGATTCCCAGTGGCGTCGAATTTTTGTGATTTTTAATCTCCTAATATCGGTATTCAACGGACCCTTCATTGTTAGTCAAAGTTTAATGAGTCGTCAAACATCTTCAGAGGTATTTTTAGAAATGTGATTTTATGTATTAAATTTCTACTCCTTGTACAAAAGTGGTAGAAATTTGAAAAGTGAGAACAACCTTTTTTCATTAATCTGAATATCCCCACTTAAATTTTTAAGTCTGGCCGCTTAGTTCCCATGAACCATGTATATGTATTAATTTTTTTAGTACCTACCTTACATGTTATTATCAATAGAAACATCATTTTTTTTTGTAAATATCCACATTTTACAGATACATTCTTCTAGACAGGGTGTTTCTATGATGTATCAAATTGACCAATAGATAGGAAAAATTGTCTTAAGCAGAAAGGTGCTTATGATCATGATCGAAAAACGCTTAGTAGAAAAATCTCAGGCGATAAATGCATGCTACTAAAAACATATATTTTTTTAATAAACATGCATAATTCAAATCAATTCATTTTACATTCGTTTTGAAAACATTTTCACGCAAACAAAAATACGTTTATGTTTTTTAAGGCGCTTTTTTTGTTTTCTGAAAATGCCACGGACAGTACCAATTTCTCTTAGTCCTCAATTACCTCCTACATTTTCGCCGCTATGAATAAGCAAATAAAAATATTCTTTACATTGACAAACAAAAATTATTTTATTTGATTCTGATCATCCATTGTCAAGTTAAATACTTAAAAGTATAATAATTAATTTCGCTTCATAAACTAGTTTAATGATAAAAATTTAAGTTTTTTAAAATTTTATAAATTTGTTGCATTTGATTGAACTTGAAACTCTCTAATTTAAATTTCGTTGAAAAATATATTTGTATTAATCTATTGTAACATTTTTCTAGAAACCGAATTTTATTAAATTTTAAAATTCTTATCTGTAAAAGTTGCAAATAACTCGGCTCTATACAGGATGTTCTACAAGCTCTATGACAAATTTTGGCAGAACATTTTTATTCAGAAGTTATAAGTACTTTAAAAAATATAAGTGCATATTTTGTCATTTTGTTTATTCATTTAACACTTAGCGTTAAAGTGCTAAATTACTTGCTATACGCCGAACACTAATTGAAAAGGTGTCAATGAAAGCATCTATTATATTTTTTTCATTTTGTACATTCACTTCAGTAGAACGAGTGGCCTCTTAGAGTGAGGTTACCTTCTTTTTGAAGTCTATGAAATGATGTACTAAATACTGTGTGGACAGGTTGATGTCTATTTGGGTATCTTGATCGGTATTCTCGGGCTGCTTGTCTGGCGTTCCCATTGAAATACAAAGACAATATCTGCATATCCTTCAGTTGTATATAAATGCATTATTGTTGTAGCAGCTATAATTATTATTCATCATTACAATGCTTGTAACTTTAGATCAAAACCAAATCGGATCTAGGTAAGAAAATATATTTGACATTAACCCAGTTACCATCTGCCAAAATTTGTGGTAGAGTTTGTAGAACACCATGCATTGTATGCTTTTCAAATTAAAAAAATGTTTAAATTATCGAACAAAAAAAATATGATAATTCACAATTTTAATTCCGGTTAACTTCTTAGTAGTACGTTCATGTCTTTGAATTGAGGAAAGGAGAATCTCAGGTCCTATATGGGTAATTCTGGTCTTTTAATTCTGCATGGCATATACATGTTATTATTACCGCCTTTTAGAGCTTGTTGTTTTAAGCTTAAATTTTACGGAAAAAATGTAGTATGTAGTAAACACACATAGATTGTAGTACTTTCGAATAATGCTTGTCAAAAGTATTAATATGCTTGCTCACTCTTAAAGGTACCAGAGGTCAGAGAAAATCTGTATTTATTTCATACTGCTCAATAGTAATGCATTTTTGGATTACATTTACGACGAAAAATGGAACATTAAAGTCCTAGGACTATAAAGTAAAAGTTCTAAGACTTTAACGAAATTTCCATGGTAACCCACGTATTATTGGGGGTATTTTATGACATTTCAGAAACGTGGCATGAATTTAAATTTAAGGTCATGAAAGGAAAAATATGTACAGTTAATTAGATTATTTGAATGTAGTATGAAATAAAGTATTGTATGTAGGTACCACAAACAAAAAACAAACTCAAAAGTAGGTCAATTTCTTTAGATAACAAAAGCCCGTGCTGATAGTCTATTTAATAAAAAAAATTATACTCATGTAAATATAAAAAAATAAAGCAATGTTTAATGTAATAAATCTCAATTTACGTTTAAGTGCGGAGTTTCCTTGTTTACTTACTTCTTTATTTTAAAATCTATAAAAAATATAGAGATATTAGGATTTTAGTTTATTAATCGATAAGTACATTACAGTCCCTGAGCAACTTAAATCTAACGGTTAGAAATATGTACATATTTATACAACTTATACAATATAGTTAATTACTAAAAATATCAATCACATAAAATGTATCTAAATATAGTGCTAAGTTTAATTTCTTACATAGTTTTAAATATATAAGGTTTTAACAAATTATTGTATAAAGAATGTTTAATTTCTTGTGGAAATAATCTCAGCATATTATATGACATATATACATATAGTTCTGTTCTCGTTAATTTATACTTAAATAAAAATAAATAAATATTACCTAAGTAAATTAATGTATATTTCACATTAGGTTTCACAATCACTAAGGAATAATTTGTTCTAAAGCTTTTTAATCAAAACTACACGTACTTCTTTGGCGATAAATACAGAAATGAAAAATAAAAACAGATTGTAATTTATTTGGGCTAACAACGATTGATGAACCATTATATCATTGAAAGGTTTTATCTTTTACACTAGCAAAAAATAGTTGTTGCAAGTTTGTATCCCCCTTCACTCAGAAAAGTTGTATTAAGTCCCTACAAAGATCTGGACTATTTTCCATAACAAAAAACATGTAGTCTTCTGTTTTCGAAGTAGAGTTCTCATACATGAACATAAACTCATGTTAATTTGGAACCAGACATTTTTATATTCAGTCATAGATATTTAGAAAATAAAGTTGGTGAGTCCTAAGCCAAAAATGTCACATAGGGCAAGAAAAATGCTAATACAAAAATCCTCAACTAAACAAATTAAAGAATTAAAGCACATTTTAAAACTTTACAAAATAAAAATCATGAAATTTTAATAGTATAATTGTATTTGCCATTTGAATACAATGAAAAAATTGCAATAATTTACAAAATAATAATTTTTCACTAGTATTATTATATATTTTTTAGAGATATGTATCTAATTTGTAATAGAATGGATTTAAATATAGAGCATCTACACCGATAATGTGCTGGGGCACAGCTGTGCGTGCGCCTTTACGTTCAGTAATTTCGAACGCGGATGTGAAACAAGATCCTTACCCTTACCCCTATATCTGGGGCGTGATAAGTGTTATGGTTATACAATATCTGAACATTTTGTATATAGCCTTTTCAGGTCGATCAGACAGAGTCGTTGAACAAAATGGCGAGCAATGCGCTTTCCCCGAAATTAAAATCCTATAGTTCACAAGTAGTTTATAAAGTACGAACATATTATATTTCATTACTTGGTTTCCTGAACTACGTTGTTAGAGGTAGAAACATCCTTCAAATAGTGGAAACCAATCAGAACCAACTTTGTCAACGGTCCAAAAATATTTCTATGACTTATCAGTTTATATTTGTCGCGCTTTATTTATTAGCCTTGTTCGCGGTAGCGATTCCGAACTAGTTCAGGATTTATTTACGGATGTGCTCAAGCGCAGTTTGAATTTGATCGTTCGAAATGCAAACTGCGCTTGCGCTCATCCGTAAATTAATCCTGAACTAGTTCGTAATCGCTACCGCGAACAAGGCTATTATTGAAAGAAACTCTGTAGGTTTGCAAGCGCTTTGCTCATATTTCTAGAAAACAAAAACAAGATTAATTTATAATTTATCTGTTTAGAAATTAAGAGTTTGGTTAGGGGGGAAAATTTGACTTAATAATAAATGTAAATTCAGTGGAAATAAGTTAATTAATCTCATTCTCTGTCTTTTTGATCAAGCTGTCAAAGTTGAAAGGCTCTTAGGTATATATAGGGTGATTGGGGGGAACCCCCATTATTCGAAAGAGGTGTTTAAGGTGCAAAAGTGAACAAAACATATGGTCGAATATCAACGGTTACTCAGATAGCAAGGAAAATATTGTTATTGCTGCTATTTTTGTGAAAGCTGTTATTATTTGATATTTTATTTTGAGTAGGTCATGCATTCTAAACCAAACTCACATTAGCGATTACTAATTGTCACATTTATTTTGACGTTTGTGATTTAAACTTAATCTGTCTCATTTATTTTTACATGTGCGTTCATTTAGTCGGTATTGTACACACATAATTTCGTAATTAGGGCCACATTTAGTCATCGAGACTGTGCTGATATTATTCTTATTTATGGGTGTTGCATTGGTAGCGCTAATCGTGCAGGTGCTGAATATCGACGTCGCTTCTCGAAGAGAAGAGTGCCAGATAGAAATGTATTCCAGACAGTCCTCAACAGTGCACGTGAATCTGGCATGCTTCTCAGTGTTAGAATTACATCTGAGAGGAGAGCTGGTACTGGTCTAGCAGTGGAAGAAGAAATTCTACATATGGTAGAACGTAGCCCGGTACAGTAAGTACAAGGCGCATTGCAAACCGCCTCCAAATTAATCAAGCTACAGCAAGGAAAGTCATTCACAAAAATGGTTTAAAACCTTTGCATATTCGGAGCGTCCAGAATCTTCAGGACGGTGATGATGATTTGCGGTTGCAAACGATTTGTTCACTGATAAGACTCAATTCACTCGTGATGGAGTAAATAACTGTCACAATGAACATCGTTGGTTAGATGAAAATCCGCATTCCACGGTGGAAAGTAACTTTCAGCATCGGTTCAGTATTAGCTTATGGTGGTGGTATGATTAATAATCAAATACTTGGCCCAGTTGTGCTAGATGGCCGTCTTAGTGGAGCTAGATATGTAGAAAATAACAGGTCTACTGACGATGTTCCATTGGATATTAGGCAAAATATGTACTTTCAGCATGATGGGTCCCTGCTCATATTAGTCGTGTTGTGATCAATCACCTTAACAATCGCTTTCCACAACGTTGGATTGGCCGAGGTGGTTTCCATTGGCCACCAAGGTCACCAGATTTGAATCCCCTTGATTACTGCCTTTGGGGATGGTTAAATCATTAGCATATGCAACAAAAGTGAACACAAGACTGGCGCTACTCGATTGGATTGTCAATTGTGCAGCACTCATAAGAGAAAATCACCGTGCATTTCAACGAGCTACCCGTGCAATCCACAAACAAGTTGATGCATGCATCGAGGCGGGCGGGGGTATATTTGAAAATTTAGTTCAATAATTTTGGTTTATAAGATCTTTAATCAATGCTATAATTTATAATACCTACAGAATAAACACTTTTCTCTACTGATGCAATACAATAATTAATTCGGGTAAAATTATTTTCATTGCTATCTCAGTAACTGTTAATATTATACGATATGTTTATTAAGCTTTTTTGTCCACTTTTGCCTCTGAACACCCCTTTCGAACATTGGGGGTTTTCCCCAACCACCCTGTATATATAAAATAGATTCTACAATGCATCTTCCATTACAATAATTTACAATTTAACATAGGTGGATGCTGTTCAAAATGTTAATAATGTTCATAATTTTATTGTCTGTACCTATTCGTAAATCTGATTTACTATTTTAGTTCATTTTTTTATTGGTTTAGTTTGCAATAAACTATCGCCGATGGTTATTTCGAGATAGATATCGTAACATAATTTGATAATCACAATCAAATTACAATCTGTTTTTATAGTGTCATAAAATAGTTTAATTTGATTCTCGACTGTTTTCGTTGCTACCAGCTACAGAATCATTTTGCATTGCATTTGTGGACGTGGGTGAGTTGCTGTTACTTCCTGAATTTAAAATTGGTTCTGGTGGTATCAGTCCCTCCTTCATCCTCTTTTCTGTTTCATTCGCCTGTTTTGGAACCATATTTTCACTTGTGTCTCATTCAGTTGCAAGGCTGAAGCGATTTCGATGCGTCTAGCTCTCGTTAGGTATTTGTTGAAATGGAATTCCTTTTCCAGTTCTGTAAGTTGTTTGTTCGTAAAATTGGTCCTGCCTGTATTAAGGCAGTTTAGGCTCAAAATACTAGAAGCATTAGAACCTAAACACGAGCTTCTTGAAGCAGGATTTGGAGAGTCCATAGTGGGATTGTTTGGGGAAGTGGCCGGGTATTCCGCCATCGTCGAATTTGGAATTTTTGGTGCTAAAAAAAGAAAAAAAGATTATTATTATTACATTATTAATATCTAGAGTCAATCTGACATTAAAAAAGAAGAATAAGTAGGTAAGTAAATATAAAATATTTTATAAACAATATAAAATATTTCCAGAAGTAATTTGTTTGCAAAAAAATATGTTCCAGTTTCTTACTGAGTACGTTTAACTCATATATATTTAATTTTAAGATTTTTATTCAAGTAGTATGTCATAGTCATCACAACTATACACAACATATGAGTCACAATATAGAACATATGCATTTATAAATGTGTTATTTTGTGACATCATAATAGTTATTTATGCAACAAGTACAAAAAGTAAGTGTTTACCACGACTTCTTCAATGAACCTAATAAATCGAAGCGGCTCAGTCGAAGGTCCCTGAACCAAATGGTGGGGGTCCTGACAGGCACTGCAAACTCAGAAGGCATTTGAATTTGATAGGCATAGAGGATAGTCCCTTATGTCCGGAATGCGGAGAGGGGGAGGAGACCCCTATCCATTTCCTAGGATATTGTGCGACTCTTGGAAGACTAAGATATAGGATCTTTGGCACCGAGGAGCTGCAAAGGGAAGAGATGAGGGGCCTACCATGGACCAGGATCCTGGCGTTCATTAGGGCGTCGGGTAGGTTTGAACTTCGAGGAAGGCCGAGGGCGAATAGTGGAGGGGTGATGCCAGGGCAAAAAGGGCCCATGTGTGGCCTAATTGCCAGGCTAAGGCCGCCCGCACTTACTACTACTATTACAAGTGTTTGTTGTCCTACTCGGCCTGACGGCCTCGTTGGACAATTTCACGTCGCGTGCAATAACCACTTTTTGTACGAGTTGTATACAATATTTTTTCTACGTTCATGCAAAAACCAAAAAATGTGACCTAAGTCTAGGAAAATGTGACGTCGATTTGAACGTTTATGTTTGTCATGATGACAAAACGCTGTAGTAGAATGACAGATGAATGCAATAAACATTTTATTGCACTAGCGCAATAAAGAACCACTTTTTGCACTAAATATAGTTCAATAAAGTTTTGTTTTTTGCATGAACGTAGAAAAATAAATTTAAATTCCTTCCACTTATGATAAAAGTACGTTCTAAGGATAGAGTAGAGAGAGTAGGTTAGTTTTAAGAAAATAGTTTACATAAACTGAAATTTACTTCAAGCCATGTCTTAGGAAATTCAAAATGTCTACGCCAATGAATTTGGACGCTGCAGAAATGTACCTCCAATAGGTCTTAAGATATTTTTCTGTAACATATTGTATTCATTCAAGTTTCATTAATTTACGACGAACGGTTTTTTTTTAAATAAATTTACCTAATACTGTATTTCCAAAACAAAGCTGTTAAAGATGTTTTTCTTTTCAAAAAGATGATATTAGACGCATGGTTTAAGGCACAGTATACTAAGCAATCAGTAGAAACTCAGCTTTCCCGCGTCTTTAAAAATCCGCCATGTTGTTGGCGACTGACAGTTATTACTATAATTTGTCAATCAATACCTCAATTTACATGAAACTACACTGGATTACAACAGCTAATTAAAAATTAATGCAAAGTATTATAACTACGAAATAACTTTGGTTATGTTTACGCCAAATTATTAGCTATTTTTCGTATGTTTTATGGAATCCGCCATATTCTTGGCGACTTTTTCTAGAGTGGGGGTATTTAAAAACTGCCAGACGTATTTCATTCATAAATTGTCTAAGATTCCGTACTGATTGCTTAGTATACTGTGAAGGCGTCAGTACTTGAATCGAGGTAACTAGATCGCTGTGTGGTTCGACCCCCGCAGCCGGTAGACCGTATATAAGCTATATTCGTGGAGAGGATTGGCACCCTCTCTGCGGGTATGGTAGGGTGGAATAATGTTGGCTTGAATCACTGTGAGAGATTGATACCGGTTGACATTTGGCTACCCCCCAAATTAATGAGGTTTTCCAGGTTTCCCTCATTCCTGCACTGAATGGTGGTTAGGGCCTACCAACGTAAGTCGTTCCTGGGCGCAAATGCGGCCTGCTTGATAATAATATGCCGCCCCCTCACCCGCACAAGTCTTCGACTTCTAGGCTAATCCTCGTGATTAGAATGAGGGGTAGAGATATTATTATTATTATAAAGAAATATATGGACGTGAACATTTAGATTTTATCAACTTTGTACATAACTTTCGTCATCACCTTGTACATGTTATATCGCTAATATAACTGAAAAATTATGTTAATTTTTAACAATAAATATTATATTATTGATTTATGTTTGAAAAGATTCCTCTTTTTTATTACAATTATTTGTTATCCGTATAAATTCGTATTTCCCATTAGGTATAAACATTTTCGCATGAGATACTTGTGATAAAAATGTGATGTGATAAAAATTGTGAAAAATTAAGAAACATCATGTGCACCTTCACTAATTTAAATAATTTAGAATGTTAAAGTTAATATTCAGGATTCAAGAAATTAGAAAATATATGATGGAAGTATGTAATTAAATATAAAGTAAGTAATGTAAAGTATTGAACAATTTACTAAGTTTGGTGACTTTGAAATGATGATAAACAGCTAGATATACGATATAAGAGATAGTTATTTTACAAAACTTACAAGATACCAATTGTACCAACATCTCTGGAACTTTTATTTAAAATATAATTAATTAGGCATTATTAACAAAGTGGTGGATGTAAATCTATTAATAAATTAGAGTATTTTAAACCCACTTATGCTTATATACAAGTAGGTATATCTCTAGTTTCCGATATGGATTCGTTTTTAAAGTAATAAGTGCAATCATACTTAATGGAAAAAACAATAAAAATATTGACCTCGGTGTTTGTTTTCAGTTCATTTTCTAACTCAAATCAATATTTTCTGAACAAACTAATACACTTTTAAGAGTGCTCGTCTGGGTTTTAAATTTCTTTGTTCAATTTGACTAATGGAATGGTACAACTTATAATCGATTCCTTAAAGCATTTTATACTTCAAGAATCGATAAATATTAAAATAATGTTAATTTGTAGTTTTACTTGAAAAATATTAATGTATCGCTATTAGCTCCCTTCTAAAAAGTCAAAGAATAAGATGAATTACGGAAAGATTCAATTAGTTCGGATGTGAGGCCGAATGCAACGCGTTAATAAGAAGGCCGATCTGTCTTCGTTTATTAGTTCCTAGTTGAATTTACACCAGTTGGTCTTTTCTATTAGATTTCCTTTAATATAACCATACCAATAGTTTTCTTAAGAACATTAACTTGACTAGCGGCTAATACAATTTACTTCAATTATTCCTTATTGTATGGAATACGTTTTCCTAAAGATTGACATTTATAAATGTTTAGGTGACTATAATACCTATTTGTAATAGAAATTGATTAACATTTATTATTGGATATTAATAATTTGGTCAAACAAGTGCAGCAAATTGTTTAATACGAAACTTATTGTTTTGATTGGATACTGGATTTGAAAAAAATAAGATTTGTAGTAATAATTAAAAACATGTATACACCATAACGAAATTATTCTACTTGGGATTCTGGATTTGTGGGAAGAGTAGCTTAGACGCTACAGCACTTAGACCCCATTTGGTTTCTTTCTCCCATTTTGAGATCAATCTACCTGAGCCATTGACCAGCATAATAAAGAGAAAATTATAGACCATAGAACCAAAGAGGTGTTTCGTGCTTTCTCAATAAAAGTGCTTCCAACAATGTCCAGTTTGAATATCTGCCACCAGTCAAAGATTTGTGCTAGACATGACTAGGTACTTTTTTGCTGTATGCTTGCAGGGGTACTCTAAGAACTTCTTAGCAAATTGTCAGCTATTTTGTTTTATTCCACTTTGTTTTAATTCTTTGTGGGTGTCCTTCTTGATAATTCTAACAAAAGCTGACAAAGGATGAATACGGGAGGGACCAGATCAAAAAATATTGAGACCCGATGCACTCCTGGCCAGCTGGTCATCTACTTTATTACCATTGCACCGCCCTTTACCAACCCAACATACAGACACGCTGTTGTCGGTTGAGGCCAAGGATTGTATACCACACCATCCTTGGGTTGAGGCCACTTCCAGTGCCAGGTGACATTTTCATGCTGATCTAAACTGATGGCCACTTGAACTTACACATAGAGATTTTTAGGCAAAATTTAAAGTTCAATATTTTCAATAGGAATGCAAATATTTGAACGCTGCTTGCAAATTTTAAGAGCTAGTTTTTTTCGGATTAAGCTGCATGACGTATATTTATCGTAGGACCATAGGTTTATTATATACGGGGTGATCAAAAAAATTATGCAAAAAATCAAAAAATTTGTTTGAGTGAAATTTCCGCAAAAAATTTTTTTTGGCCGTTGCAAGTTGGTTCGTTACTAATATAACATCAATATGTCTAGACGTTTTTGTTAGTTTTTGGATTAAGGCCCTTAGGCCTGGTACACACTACTCAACAAAAAATTTGGGTAGCAAAATTTTTAAAATGCTTAACTTGACATAGGATTGACGGTTTTTAATGATTTTTGAAGATTTGGAATCTTTATTTCACGTAGATTTTCTGTGGTGTAAACATTTTATTTGAGGATTGAAATTTACACATTATACCGGGTCGACGATAAACAAAAACGTAGGGTACGACGCGCTCTAAGGTTTGGCATTATTTAAGTTTTTGTAACAATAAATTCTCATCTCAAGTGATATTGGATACAATGTTCACACATACCGACATATTATCTTTTAAACAACACAACTCCTAGTATCCGCTGGATAGGTACACTGGACTAAAGTTTAGTAAAAATGTTAAGTCTGCAGGATCAACCATAAATAGCCCAATTGGCGGTATGTGTAAACACTGTACAACACTATATCAATGCCGACACTGATAATATCGTTTTGGATCAAACCGCGCCTAACGATATGAACACCTGTTTAGTTTATGCAATCCAGTGCAGTGTATCATGCATTGTGTAATTTGTATCTGCGCATGTATTTAAGTATTACTTAGTATTTTAAATATATACTTGCTACGTACAAAACTTACAGTTACTATTCATAAAATGATACATTTGGTAAAATATATTATAAACATTTCAACCTGTTTCAGATATATAGGTGTAAGTCCATGAATCCAGTTAAATTTGCCTGCCGATCGTTTTTTAGTTTCACCTACTGACTTTGGAAATACTATACAATAATATAGAACATACAACATATGGAACTGAAAAAATTGAATAAAGTTCTAATTTAGTCCCTGTAAGTAATTAATTAGTATCATAGAGTTATTAATGTGTATAAATAATATAATCACATTTACATAAAATGCAGTGGGAAATAGGCCGGGGGCAAATGGACTGAGAGAAGTACAAGGTAGTTTATAAATACAAATTACTACATGACAAAGAAGGGTTCATTAAATTTTAATATTGAATGATTATATTTGTAGCAAGATCAGAGACCCTACCGCAAAAATTGGTTCAATAGTGTATTCAGAACTCACAATACGACTGGGTTCCGATTTAATAAGGTTGTCGATAAGTTCTGGGAGTATCTCATTTCAAGCTATCTGAACTTCATGTGTAAGAGCTGCTAAAGTATGTGGGGGGTATTGTAATGCAGTAGTCTGCGGCGAATCATGTCCCAGACATGTTTAATATGTGACAGATCCGGCGATCTTGGTGGCCAGGTTGATCTGATGTTAATCCATAAAACCTACTATTTATCTGGCAACATGAAGTTTAGCATTGTCTTGCTAAAAATAGCATTTTGGATGGTGTGAAGATATGGAATGACATATGGTTCCATCACTTTCTAGATGTAGCATTAGGCTGTTATGTTGCTTCTAATAAAAAATTGTGGTGATCTGCCATACACGTTAGCACCCTATACCATAACGCCTACTGTGTGATGGACATGACAATCTTTTTTAAATTGTGGATCGAGTCTTTCATCACGCCGTCGTCGCCTTCTCACCTTTGCACGACCATCGTGCATCTCCAAACAGAAACTGAATTCGTCACTAAAGATCACCTGACTCCATTCTTGGTCCTACTGAATCATCTCTACACCATTATAAGCGGTTATCTCGATGTTGACGAGTGAAAGGCAGCATCCAATGTGGACGATGAGACAAAGTTCTAAACGACGGTTGGTGCCAAGACCTTCCTGAGTTCACGTCTGGTCACACCGTGTTATGGTAAGTCTTTCTAGAAATTTCTCTCACTGACAAACCTGCTTCGTGCAACCCAACAATCCGCCCCATCTTAAAGTCACTAAGCTGGGAAATCTACGTACTCTAGGCATAATCAGCTGTAAAAATGTCGTTTTCAACAAGATTTACTTGCAACACAAATGTAAGCAGAATTTTTTAAAGCAAAACATAATCAAAGTACGACTTATGTAAATATGCAAAAAGATATCAAACTACAATCTAAGAAAGTTTGAATCTTCTTCTAATACTGTATGGTGATTGATGAGAGTGAAATATTATTATTAGTGCAGGACTGTGGCAAGCCATGGCTTGGATAGTGCGAGGCCGTTATATTCATGGCTAATGCTGTGAGGTTTACAGCTGAATATGCTTATAAATATAATAAACTTATTCAATAGTGGTGTATGCATATTTCCATCGATAAAAAAACCTTCAATATTATTGGTAAAAAATATATTCAACTTGAAGTAAACGTTGCATATTTCAAAAATGAGCGTTTTATGTCTATACTCGCAACAAGAATTCAGACGACTTACGTCATACGAACAAATGAATAATTCATTATATTTTCATCAAAATATTTAAGAAACTGCAACTGATAGTAATAAAACTATATACTACACTAAAAGTTTGCATTATATATTGCACTAAATTGCAAAGAATGATTATTTTTAACGCAAACAAATATCGAAAATTACGTTGAGAAAAAAAACAAATGTGTAACGTCAATCGTGACGTAAGACGTCTGAATTCTTGACGCGAGTATAATAACGCAATTTTCGCATACGCAATTCTCTTTTCAACTGCTTCTTTATCACGAAAACACCTATTAATATAACGTACCTTTACATAGTCTGGATTCTTATATCCTTAAATTTATCAGCGGCATGTATTTATGGACAAAGTGCTGTTATGCACAAATTAATGACCCACTTTAGGTATCTTGAAACTAGTTTCAAAATAACTTCCGTAATAATGACCCGATGTCGATGCGGCTTGCACCAGTTTTCTTAGAAAAAAAGTCTAGTTTCTAGGATGCTTGTAATCATATTTTTTATACAAATATACTTGGGGGTTTAAAGACTAAAGAACAAAATAAATGGACATTCTCGAAGCGGCAAATTACTTTAATTTATATACACTCTGTTTCTGAAAATAATTGGTAGCAACTGTAAATTTGGAACGAAGAAAGTGCAAATTAGCCGCTTACGTTCAAATAGAATCAGATGATGAGAGATACGAGGCAAGCAAACATGGAAAATGTAAGGGAAGTCATACGGCTATAGTGCTCTTAGAGGAACGCGAGCTATAGCGAGTTTGTAAGGTTGCATTTACCGTGGGTTCTTAATAGCAAACTCAAATTAGTTTAGGAAACATATCTGAAAATTCCGAAACGTCCAGAACCGTTATTGATAAGATGGGGGAAACAAAATTATTAGATTTGTAATTTCAAACTTAGATCCCCAGCGATTTGTCAGTGAGCAATTTATGAGATACCTATTTGGTAGCTATTATATAGAACGCTCGTTTTTGAAACTAGTGTGTTTCAGTCAATACGTTTGAAGGTTTATCAATAATGCAAGTATAAGCAAAGATACATAAACCACTATTTATAGGAGAGAAAAATAATATAGATAAATTTATATATATATTTTCATAATCGGATGCAGCCGTGAACAGCACAGAAATTATTGTTTGTTTTGTATCAACCGTGAATTGCGGTTCCACCATGCCCACGCCAATGGATTACTTCACAATGGTCAAACCCTAATTATTATATCTACAATATATTATGAACTGAGAGTAGATGAAATCAAAATAATGTCAGTGCATCATATAACTTATGGCTTTCGGGCCTACGTTACTATGTTAAGGAAATCTAAAGGGAAACATTGAAGTATTTTGTTTATATTTACTAATGGATGGATAGTTGCTGATAACACATGTACTTCCAGAACATTAGGGACGGACTCAGCTCAATGGCTTGCGATTTGTAAGTATGAAAAATAAGTTCATCAAATAATTGGCTAACAAAAATGTATTCTTTGTAAAGATTGGTACCGGCATCCTTGTAAACATTCTGAATTATTAACTATTAGGCATAGCCCGTTTCTGATATTTCTGGGGTAATGTAACAACTAAATTTGCATTGTGTATAATTCCAGAATTTAGTAAGTACACATAAATTATATCAAAAGTTCTAACTTGGCAACAAAGGCTCATAGAGGAAAAAGTTATACGAAGCACTGCCATTATTATGACCTCATCTACTTACTTTCGATTTTTTTTACATAAGTATACCCTGTATAGCGGTTCTGTGAGGTGGCTGTGAAATGAGAACATTTTCCATTAAATTTAACGTATGGACAGTGTGATACTTTACTTTGAAATAAAATGAAATATTACAGGCAGTAGATTAAAATAAGTGAAAGTACTACACTGTTAACCTTTGCTTTTATTTATTTAAAAAATAACCAATTACTTTCCTTCAGTTTATCAAAATTGCAAGCTACATACATTTTTGTCACTACAGAAATGTACTTTTATTGAATTACCTGCATACACGAATTTGGCTGACACAGCACATTTTACGGCAAATATAAAACAGTAGGTATAAAGGTGGTACCTACTACGAGGAATGTTTCAGACTCAAATATTCAAATAATTCGTACTGCAATGTAAATTGTATTTTGAAATGCAATGCACATATTTTAATTAACTTATTTGCAACTGTATGATGGTATCAAGTTTCGAAATAAAAAGCCGGCCAGGGTATGGCCTGACACTTTCGCGACCGTTTCCGCTTAACTGTTATCCGTACGTCTCCTGTCATTTGTAACTTTGCAGATACATGCACTTTACATTTACGTTATCGGCGAAATATAATATTTGCATTAATTTTCCGTTAAGTAACCATTTGTCATTTCTAGATGGAGGCATAGAAAAATGCGCAGCAGGTATGCAAAATCTGTCGCATATTTTCAAAACTCATTCTATCAACAAACAGGAAATAGGAATAACGTAATGTAATGTAGGAATATTTACATTTATTAAATAAATGTATCTAATTTTAACCCTACATTCTGTAACAAAGTGGAAAACATTTTTATCGTTTAGTAACTGAGCTGTTTATAGTTTTTCAGGCGGCGATGAATGCCAGCATTATTAGCCAGCAATTTAATACATTAAAAATTTCATATACTTAAGTGTTTTTATAAAAACAATCGATGTTCAATATTTACCGAACTCTGCCGGCAATCAACGTTGGGATCTGTATTGCTTAGAATTTTGAGATGAAAATCGAGATTAATTTATATAGGGTCAACTACGACTAAAAACAAAAATGTTAATAATGTTGTCAGGGAGGCCTAAAAGACAAAATTTATTTCGGAATTCTAGCCCGATGTTTAAATATGGAACAATGTAGACGTACTCAAAAGAAATTGGGTGCCTGGGTGCTACAACTCCCTTTTCCTTCGTTCATGCTTTGATATTTTAGACCAAAAAATAATTAAATTAATGTGATACATTTTCGATAAATATACGGGGTGTCCGGAATTGAAGAGCAAAACATTCAGGGGATAATTTTAGACCGAAAATAAATGCTACCTCGTTCTATAACATTTTTTCCAAAAGTGATTATTGACGGATTAAAATTTTATTTTCGATATTTGTAAATAACTTTTTAAGAAATCCAAATATTTACATAAAATTTGTAAATCGGGGGTTTTTGGGGACGAGAAATTCAAATATGTTTCTAATTTTGACGTCACTAGTAGAGGGCGCTACTTATGGCACATCATGTTTCTTTTAAATAACAGAAATTTTTTGCTGCTTAGTGTATCCATTTAACTATTGAAACAATCGATTCTCCTACCTATTATATCTGTTAGGAGTAACAGTTTTCGAAATAATCTTATTTGAAATATTCAGTGATTGAAAACTGTTATCGTTTCAGTTAAAGTGCCTTTCCTACTGAAAATACAGCAAAATGTTACTTGAAAAAGTTGTTCAGAACGGTACATTATGGAGATCTGAACATTTTAAAAAAATCGGCCTTCTTTGATAAAATCTTTGTGCTTTGTTGAAAAATGGTTTCATCAAACTTCACCGATCTTCTTGAAATTGTGCACGTCTCAATAATTTACGATTCTGAAGAACCTTTTCAAGTAACATTTTGCTGTATTTTAAGCGGAAAAGGAACTTTACCTGAAACCAAAACAGTTTTTACTCGGTGCACTGAGTACTATTTCAAAAAGGATTATTTCAAAAATGGTTACGCCTTCGACCGACTTCAGCAAGGTATACCTTTTTCAAATAAAACAGGGAGGAGAATCGATTGGTAGTCAGATGGATACATTAGATGCAAAAAAGTTCTGCCATTTAAAAGACATATGTTGTGCCACAAGTGGCGCCCTCTACTAGTGACGTCAAAATTAGAAACATATTTGAATTTCTCGTCCGCAAAAAACCCTAATCTACATGATGTCATCGACTGATATGCCTAGCTTTGGATTAATTTTTGATTTTTAATATGTACGTATTTAAATGGCCATGATATTTTAACAATTTTAATCTAGTATCAACTTTTTAAAATTTAAATTATTAAATTTTGACTAAGTGATTCTTATAATATGCTATAGTTGATCCATTTTTATACTAATATTTGCAATTCTATGCCCTTTTTTCCTACCAACAATAATTGTTTAAAATCTTATTTTACATGGTTTACAAGGTCTGAAAGTTTCCATTATATTTTATATATTTAAAATTTAATTTTGTCATTAATAAATAAAATAAATATGATAGTAAAGCTTTTATAACCAATGGTGCGCACTTAAGTCGTGTGGGCGCTGCCACTTTATTTTATTTTCCAACGCATGAATTCACTCTCTACCGTGTGTGCCTTGGAAAACTTAGTTTTTTCGTTAAGTTTACTTGTAGCGCTCATATAAAAATAGTCAAAATATTGAGGGACATTCATTTTCCTCTCCATTGTTATCCTCTGCTTTTATTCAACGCAGAAATGTCCAACGACACCAACATCATCTTTATCGGTGTATACTTTTTTATTTCTTTTAGCTTATTCTAGGTTCTATTATATTAAGTACTTACTTTTGGCAAAAGTGTAAACATTTTAATATATCCCACACAATTTCTTTCGAAACACGCAAATAGTATGTTCTTATTTAATATTTTAGCACAGAGTGCCGTTACAGTGCATGTGTACAACTTGCTTATACATACTTTGTCATTCGAGCTGTAGTGCAAGTCATTCGAACTTAGTTACATTAAATACACCTAAATAAACGTGTATGTTATTTTACCCCTTTTAGAGAGAATATGTTGCTTCTATATTGCATTAAGCTGGCAGCTGGTCAAGCACTGGACTGTGCAGATTAACTGCACGAAACAATTGCATCAGATTACCTCCATTGTATATTTAGTTGGCTAATACATGTTATCCAACGCTTTGCTTTGGGTGTCAATCAGGGTAGGAATATCTTCTAGGGAAACTCATGATATACAGGGTGAGTCAGTCATAATGTCATTAATTTTAACCACGTATTCGGGAGGCCTAATAAAGGCAGAAAATCGAAAAAAAAAATGTTTACTCGACCTTTAAAAAAATAAACAAATCACCCTATAAAAATCAGTAATACGACGCTCCTGGTACGCTACGAACTTTCTGATGGTGCACCCGACGAAAATCTAATGCCACAGACTTGCCGTATTAACCATGGATGCCACATTTACATACATAACATCGTCTAACACATCAGCGTGTTATTCAAATTTACCTCCATTTAGCACTCTGCATTTCTTCCCCCTCAAATTTGTAGATCATGCCACACATTTGGAGGGGGGATGGAGAGAATACAAGCAGTAAGCAGTAGTTTGTTTATTTCGGTCTAACCTCACGTATTTGGCGTAAATTCACAACGCATAATTTTACAAATTCCGAATATGTGGAAATGGTAGTGTTATACGGAGAATGTTTACGAAATGCGACTGAATTTTATTAATAAAGTGCTATGGACGGATAAATGCAGTTTTACTTGAAATGTGGGCTGTAAACAGTGTTACGGGCTTATTTTTAATATCATACTAATATAGATTATTTTAAACATAATCAAGAAATCCGTGACTAAATTAATAAATCTTCTAACCACAATTACTCTTAAAATTGCTTATGTTACCGCTAAATTAATTTATTATAATAATGTAATAGTTATTATGTAATTGATTGTTAATTATGGTTCAGCCTGTACTATTTTTCAAAAAAAATTCAATTATAATTCATCATATGTTCATTCCATTGCACCTGGTATTTATACACGCTTTACAAGCAATCAGACTTTTCTTGCGACCTGTTTTGTTGAAATTTTTGCTTACCACGGCCGTCCTGCTTAGCGCGAGGCTAAGAAAACGTCGATTTAATTTTTAGCAGCGTGTGCTCTAGGCACGACGAAATTATCGCAAAATTAATTGCGGATCTGGCTGCTTTTGTGGGCAAATTTAGTTTGGTACGTTTGTTAATTCTGGTAGTCCCAGTATCGACCTTCTTGGTTGGATTTATGCCCATAAATCTGACGTAAAATAGCTATTAGCTCACCACGAGGCCGCCCTACAACCTAGGTAAGGTTTTGAGTTATTTTCCATATTTCTTTGCCATATTTGTACTCTATTATGGAACCTACTTATATGCATTTATCTTTTTAGGCCTCATTATCTCATCATTATCTGCTCAATATCATCATATCATCATTATCTCATCATTATCTGCTCAATATCATATCATCATTATCTCATCAATATTATCATTATCGTCACTCCAGTACTCTCCACATCGTTTTATGTACAATCTTAGCTATACGTACACCACCTACCAACGTAGATCCAGTTAAGACAGGGTGACTCTCCCTAGCTAACGCTGACTCACCGAACGCTCTTTTTTTGTTGCCGAAGACCTGCCCTTGTATGTAGGATTTCACTTCCTGCTGCTGCCTCGTTCGATACCATCTGTAGAGGTTCCTGCATGTATCTTTGGTCTCTGTCTACGATGGATATATAGCTATCTACCTTATCCCTGGAACCTGCCGCTTGTGCTGCATAATACATCAGATAAGCCTAATTTTTAAGATTTGCATACCGCTAGTCATATTTAGACATTTCTTGATTTTACTTGCTTGCATCTTATTATTGCTTATTTTTGTTGGCTAGTTTAGCGTGTCGCTGCCGTGATTATTTCAGCCTATTTCGCTTATTTAATTTTACTACTTTAGTAATTACGTACGCACCTTGATATGCTTGTCATATGAGCATAATATTAGTGCTTGCTTTATTCCTGCTTTGCTTGTTTAGTATAATTTATTAGCTTAATTATTAACAGTGCAAATTATCTAGAAATTTTGCTGTTTTCTTGTTTTTTTATTAAGTTTAAATTAGTTCACTGTAGTATTTATAAACCTTTGGCTTATTGCTAAGACTATAAATGGTACTTATTGTTTACTTAGCGTTGCTTGCAGTAATTCATGCTTAAATTGCTTTTGCTAAGTTACCCTTCTTTATTTAATAGTATAACGAATAAACACTACTTTGTTATAAATACCCAAACTCTTCGATACCATAAATTCATCATATATAACATATTTATTACCTACTGCTAACATATACCTACGTGTCTACTACCTGTTATATTTTGTACTTCCTTGTTGTAACAAAACTTGTACACCGAACCATAGCGCTATCGGGGAAGGTTATTCTATAATTATTATTTATTTCCTGCCTAGACACTATTTAGGTATATATACCTTTGCCTAAATTTTATTTAAATATTTATATAACAGAGTATTTGTTTATGTACGAAGTACTCGTATACCTAACCTAAATAATACGCTTTATAACCATATTGGTTAACCAACAACTGTTTTGGATCAGATATGTTACTATGCACTGCAACTTGAGAAACTATTATTAAAGTTACCACTTAGTACTATAGAGATTATCAGAGCTTTTATTTGTACCTTTTTCCCGTTTTTAGTTGTATATTCTTGTAAGGTATTAGCATCAGTGGCTTCTCTCCAGCCCGCATGTGTTTTGTCCAACGGGTTGTAAAACGGGTGGCGCCTTTATAAAAGTTATCTAATACATCAACCCACTCTCTCCTCTGAGCTAGGGCCAACCCTATCGTTGGAGAGAACTGATAGCTCTTAAACAATTAGTTTTATTTAACCACCCACAAGCACGTGGCAAATTTGGCGCCCAACCTTTAAATAATTTCTGCCAAATAAGTAGATGTACAGTATGTTTTATGTTATATTACGTATTTGACATATTTCAGTAATTTTTTAACTTTCAGAATTATTATTCTTGGTAAAGTTAAATTTTGTTCACCTCGCGGAATTTATAAAAGTTTTCAATTTCTCAATTGTTTTACAGGGTGTGTAAAAGTATTATCAAATTGCAGAATTAACATATCTGATAATTAGTTGTCTATATAATTTTATATACGACACAAAAACTGATACTCAAAAGGGTTTTATAATTTTTTTGTCATTGTTATACAGGGTGAACAAAAGTAAGTGGTTTACCTATGCTTTATAGTTACAGAAATTTATTTTGAATTTTCCGAAGTACATACAGTTAATATATATATAGTTAATGGTTGTACCTAACCATATTATGTTTCTTTCTCCAAATTGGTATACAGGGTAACCAAAAGAAGCAACACCGGTTAAGAATCGTATATTGCAGTCAGTATTGATATTTGGAAAAGTGAAGCATTAATTTGTAAAAGTATAATTATTTAAATTACTATTACACAGGGTGATCATAAAAATCTGCGTATAAATTTAAATAGGGAATGATTTTATTTTCTAATCTTAAAATTTGGTAACAACGAAAATAAATTTAGTAGCTAGTTGTATAAAGTATACGAGGAATATGTCTTATATACAGGGTGTACAATAAATAGTGGATATAAATATTATTATTGCATAGTGGCCTTTAATTTTTTTTTTAAGTACTTCGTCTTTTTATATTTATTCAGGCTATGTTATTTAGTTACATAAAACCATACAGGGTGAACCATAATATATTTAAAGAATTGTTGTGGTTGGAAACCAATTCTATTGAACATTTGAATATTTACTTTTAATTAAATTATTGATTATCGTTTAGTATTAGAAATTTCTATTTATAGAATCGTTTTCTTTAATTGCTCATTTAATATTTGATTCTATATACAGGTGGGATCAAAAGTATACGTTGATAAATTAAGTTCCTTTAGATTTTAGTTGCTTAAATCTAATAAAAATATATACATATTTGGGTTTAATAATTCTGCTATAAGATTGTAATTATACAGGGTGAATTGATTACTTTTACCATATTTATATTTTTGTATTCTAGTGTTATTGAGGTTAATTTTTAGATAATCGCTTATACGGGGTTTAATTATATCGAACTGTTATATCACGGTTTGGTCGTTTTTCTTTATTGTTTCTTTTTCCTAGCTTCGGTTGGGTTTGTGAAATTAACTTTAAATATTTCGAAGTCAACATGGAAGTAAACCGATTATTAGATTCGGAGCTTACGTACGAGTTGTTAATACGTGGTTATCCAGTCAGCGCAACTGTGGATGAGAAACGTGCAGTACTAAGACGTCTCTTGCGCCAAGAACGCGAAGGAGAGACATCTGCACCTGCAACGACGCTTTTAGATGCGGGAGATGAATTATCTATCTGTTCTTCAAAATTAACGGGTTTGGAATCAGAAATTAAGACATTTAATTTTGAAAACAAGAAAAATGAATTTCAACGGCTCTATACTAGACTTTTACATGTTACGCTTAGGTTAGGGCGTATAAATCCGGAGAATGAAAATCAAAACCGATTACGTAATGATTTACTTTTAATAGGACGTAAATTAATAGGTGACTTAAATTTAGTTTACGATGGGGTTCCTTATGTTGATATCAATCAAGTAAATATTAGTTCCGAAGTTCGCCACAGTCAAGCACAAATGTCAATTTTAGATTCACCAAACTTATTAATTCCTGAAGTTATTCATTCTCACAGTGTTAGAAGTACTCAAAATTTAGAATCGGAGAATAAACAAAATCGCGTTTCAGAAATTACTCGTCCATTGATACATATCGTTCCTGAGATTAGCGTAGAAAACCGGTGTGACCGTCCCATATCAAGGGATAATATCCCCGAAACAGCATCGCCTCCGCAGTTATCGTCAAGTAGGGCATATGATTTGCAGCCTAATAGATCCGACCGTGAACGTCGACAACGTGTCGATTCTAATACATCCGTAAACTGCTCAAGCGTCTTCATCTTCACAAAGAGAAACGTTTGAAGATCAAAATTTCTCGCGTTTTCCGGATAATTGCTCGGAAAATCAATTAATGCGAAATACCACACCTCGAGTACATTTCGTTGACGATATATATTGCCCAGAACGACAGTCCGATAATTGGTCACGTATTCCAAATTATGAAGAAACTCCTAATTTTTATAGTTCTTTATCCAGAAATTCCGAACCATTAGCTAATAGATTAGCAGGCATTAATTTTTCTTCGGTTAGTGACGTTACTACTCCAGCTTCAGCCTATTATCGACCGGTATATGCCGATCCTAGTAGATGGAACTTGAAATTTGACGGTATTTCAAGCGTCAACAACTTTCTAGAGCGGGTAGAAGAATTAAGAATTTCACGGGGCATTTCTAAACCTCAACTATTGCGATCAGCAGCTGAATTGTTTACGCGTGACGCACTTCTGTGGTATAGAACCAATCAATTCTCGTCGTGGGACGATCTAGCAAATCAACTTCGTGAAGCCTTTCAACCGTACGATTACAACAACGGTGTTTGGGAAGAAATACGTCGTCGTACCCAAGGGGCGCATGAGCGTGTTGTAGTTTTCGTTGCATCAATGGAGCAACTCTTCAATCGGCTTTCGCAAAAACCTTCTGAAGAGTCTCGGATTAAACTTATACGAAGAAATCTCCTACCGTATATTCAGACACAATTGTCTCTGCATTCGGTCCAAACAATCCGCGATCTCATACGGATATGTCGAGCTGTTGAAGAAACAGAAATGCGCGTACGACAATTTTGTCCGCCTCCGACAAACTATCGACAATTATTAGAACCGGATCTTGCATACCGAAAACCAACCGGAAATTTATTCCCTTCTGTTTCAGTCGTATCCACCGATATGCCGAGTAGTAGTCAAGCAATCGATTCAAACTTAGATCAGATTTCCGCCGTTAGTAGTCAAAATCCTAATACTATGTCGTGTTGGAACTGTAAAGGTACAGGGCACCGATTTAGACAGTGTGGTCAGCCTCGCCGGCTTTTCTGTTTTAAATGCGGTCATGATAACGTAACCGTTAGTAAATGTCCTAAATGTAAAAAAAAACGTGCAAACGGCCCGACAGTAAGCCGTCTGCCGGACCTTTCTATCGAATCTAAATCGGCCGAAAAAGTAATTTTGGATTATGTATTCGCGCATGCGAAGGGTGATAAAAGACCTTTTTTAAATGTGTCCATTTTTAGCAGAACATTTTTAGGCCTACTAGATAGCGGATGTACGTCAACTATATTAGGTGCTTCAGGATGGAATATTTTGCGCGGCTTGTGTTCTTTAAATTCTACCGAAATACAAACGTGTAGTGTGGCAAACGGTCAAACTTGTAATAGCATTGGCTACGTTTACCTTCCTATTTGTCTGCAAGGCCGTACTAAGGTTATCAAAGTTCTCGTGGTACCATCGATACCTCATGAACTAATATTAGGTATAGACTTTTGGACCTTGATGGGTATCATTCCAGATTTATTTTCCGATGAATGGTCGTTTCGTTCAGTGTCAAATTCTGTTAATTGTAATATCGCGGCCATACATCCCATGGATTCTTTATCGGACGCACAGAGGTCTACCTTATCAAAAGTTATAGACGAAGCATTCGAAAAATGGGTGATAAACTCGGTTGCACCGACTTAGTACAATTAACCATCCGTACAACTTCGCCGCCAATTAAGCAACGGTACTATCCTTTATCCCCAGCCCTTCCAAAAGAGGTAAATGCCGAATTAGAATCCATGCTATCAGATGATATAATCGAGCCATCAAATAGTCCGTGGTCATCTCCCATAGTAATGATCAAGAAACCTGACGGACACTGGCGTTTTTGCGTCGATTATCGCGCTTTAAATAAAGCCCGACGCGTACCCCTTGCCATATGTGAGTAGCACTTTAGATAAATTACGGGACGCGCGATATCTCACAACTCTAGACATTAAATCTGCTTACTGGCAAATAAAAGTAGCAGAGGAATCACGACCACTTACAGCATTTACTGTGCCAAATCGAGGATTGTTTCAATTTAAGCGTATGCCTTTTGGTATCCATTCTGCACCAGCAGTTTGGCAACGACTGATAGATCGTGTTATCGGTGTAGATCTCGAAAATTATGTTTTTGTCTACCTAGACGACGTCGGTGTATGTCCCCCGACTGTCGAATTGCATGTTGAAATTTTTGGCGAGGTGTTCGCACGAATCATTAAAGCGGGTTTAACTGTGAATCGGCCAAAATGCAATTTCTGTAAGTCAGAACTCAGTACTTAGGCTACGTCGTAAATTCATCCGGTTTGTTAGTCGACCCCGACAAGGTTGAGTCTATTTTGCGAATTCCGACACCTCGCAGTGTTACTGAAGTTAGACGTATTGTAGGTTTAGCATCATGGTATAGGAGATTTGTCCCTAATTTCTCCACCATTGTTTCTCCACTTACCGCACTGACTCGCAAAAATAAACCTTTTGTGTGGGACTCTGACTGTGATCAAGCTTTAGCTACCATTAAGGAATATTTAGTATCATCACCCGTACTAGCCTGTCCAAATTTCGACCTTCCATTCACCATACAAACCGACGCATCCGACTATGGTTTAGGGGCCATACTTTCGCAACACTTCGATGAAGACAAAAAAGTTATTTGCTATGCTAGTCAATGTTTGATTAAATGCGAAAGAAAATATAGTACAACCGAAAAAGAATGCCTTGCGGTGCTGTTTGCAATAGAGAAATGGCGTCCATATATCGAAGGTACTAAATTCACAGTTATCACAGACCATTACAGTCTCAAATGGCTGCACACGATCAAAGATCCTGTAGGTAGAATTGCTCGATGGGCAGTACGCCTACAGCAATACGATTTTGATGTGGTCCATCGCCCCGGTAAAGACCACACCGTGCCCGATGCACTTTCTCGCGCTGTTCCTGCTGTTGACAGCATCGTAAATCACGTAGATAGTATCGATGACAAAATGCCCGGACAAACAATCGATAGATGGTATCTAAATATGCTAAATCAGATTACAAACAATCCTGAACGTTATCCTCTTTGGATGATCCAGCGTAATCAATTGTATAAAAGTCCAAACCTCCGTATCCTGAACTCACTGGCACTCCATGGCTTAGAGTTATACCAAAAGAGCATCGTAAAGAAATTATACGGACCATCATGACCCACCTCACTGTGGCCATCTTGGTATTTTCAAGACAGCTTCACGTATTTCGGAACAATATTATTGGCCCAAACTGCGAGCTGATGTCGCCAATTATATAAGAAATGTGTCACATGCCTTCGAACAAAACCTGAACAGAAACGATCGGACAGATGTTTAGCGCACAACCAACAGCTGAACGACCCTGGCAATTAGTAAGTATTGACCTCATGGGCCCTCTTCCTAGATCGAGCGTAGGATATACGTATATTCTTTCTATCCTTGATTGTTTCAGTAAATTTGTACTATTTTTCCCTTTGCGCTCCGCCACTACACCAGCTATTACGCGAACGATTGAGGATCATGTCTTTCTCATTTATGGTGCTCCCGAAACTATTATCGCTGATAATGGTCCACAATTTCGTAGTAATGCTTTCAAATCCTTACTAGAAAGTTATCAGATAAAACTTTCTTTTACGCCCAATTATCATCCACAGGCTAACCCGGTGGAAAGGGTTCATCGAGTAGTAAAAACGATGCTTGCGGCTTATGTTAAAGACAAACACCACCATTGGGACCGTTACCTTTCCAAGGTTGCTTCGGCTATTAGATCTTCTCGTTCCGAAGTTACGAATTTAACCCCGAACTTTATAAATTTTGGCCGTGAAATCCGGTTATCGGGCAAACCCGATCAAAGGTTAAACGACTCCTCCGACAGTTCTATTTATGACAATCCTCTTGCGGTATCAGACGCATTGACAAAAATATTTCAGGATGTTAGGAAACGTCTTACAAAAGCGTATAAGACTTCTAAGAGGGTGTACGATTTTCGACGTCGTGATGACCGTTTTCAACTTCACCAAAAGGTATGGAAGCGTAATTATGTGCTCTCCGATGCAACTAAAAAGTTTACATCAAAACTTGCGCCAAAGTTTTCTGGTCCATTCACCATTACGCGAATTCTTTCTCCCTGGACATACGAACTAACCGACTCGACGGGCCGTTGTATTGGAACGTGGCATGCGAAAGATCTCAAATCTCATCCACCTGATGAAGTTACAGATAATCGGTCAGATGATGAATAATAATTTTTTTGTGTATCATTAAAAGTTTACTTCGTAAACTTTTTCCAGGAAAGGGGGGTGTTGTTACGGGCTTATTTTTAATATCATACTAATATAGATTATTTTAAACATAATCAAGAAATCCGTGACTAAATTAATAAATCTTCTAACCACAATTACTCTTAAAATTGCTTATGTTACCGCTAAATTAATTTATTATAATAATGTAATAGTTATTATGTAATTGATTGTTAATTATGGTTCAGCCTGTACTAATTTTCAAAAAAAATTCAATTATAATTCATCATATGTTCATTCCATTGCACCTGGTATTTAAACACGCTTTACCGGCAATCAGCCTTTTCTTGCGATCTTTTTTGTTGAAATTTTTGCTTACCACGGCCGTCCTGCTTAGCGCGAGGCTAAGAAAACGTCGATTTAATTTTTAGCAGCGTGTGCTCTAGGCACGACGAAATTATCGCAAAATTAATTGCGGATCTGGCTGCTTTTGTGGGCAAATTTAGTTTGGTACGTTTGTTAATTCTGGTAGTCCCAGTATCGACCTTCTTGGTTGGATTTATGCCCATAAATCTGACGTAAAATAGCTATTAGCTCACCACGAGGCCGCCCTACAACCTAGGTAAGGTTTTGAGTTATTTTCCATATTTCTTTGCCATATTTGTACTCTATTATGGAACCTACTTATATGCATTTATCTTTTTAGGCCTCATTATCTCATCATTATCTCATCATTATCTCATCATTATCTCATCATTATCATCATATCATCATTATCTCATCAATATTATCATTATCGTCACTCCAGTTCTCTCCACATCGTTTTATGTACAATCTTAGCTATACGTACACCACCTACCAACGTAGATCCAGTTAAGACAGGGTGACTCTCCCTAGCTAACGCTGACTCACCGAACGCTCTTTTTTTGTTGCCGAAGACCTGCCCTTGTATGTAGGATTTCACTTCCTGCTGCTGCCTCGTTCGATACCATCTGTAGAGGTTCCTGCATGTATCTTTGGTCTCTGTCTACGATGGATATATAGCTATCTACCTTATCCCTGAACCTGCCGCTTGTGCTGCATAATACATCAGATAAGCATATTTTTAAGATTTGCATACCGCTAGTCATATTTAGACATTTCTTGATTTTACTTGCTTGCATCTTATTATTGCTTATTTTTGTTGGCTAGTTTAGCGTGTCGCTGCCGTGATTATTTCAGCCTATTTCGCTTATTTAATTTTACTACTTTAGTAATTACGTTACTCACCTTGATATGCTTGTCATATGAGCATAATATTAGTGCTTGCTTTATTCCTGCTTTGCTTGTTTAGTATAATTTATTAGCTTAATTATTAACAGTGCAAATTATCTAGAAATTTTGCTGTTTTCTTGTTTTTTATTAAGTTTAAATTAGTTCACTATAGTATTTATAAACCTTTTATTGCTAAGACTATAAATGGTACTTATTGTTTACTTAGCGTTGCTTGCAGTAATTCATGCTTAAATTGCTTTTGCTAAGTTACCCTTCTTTATTTAATAGTATAACGAATAAACACTACTTTGTTATAAATACCCAAACTCTTCGATACCATAAATTCATCATATATAACATATTTATTACCTACTGCTAACATATACCTACGTGTCTACTACCTGTTATATTTTGTACTTCCTTGTTGTAACAAAACTTGTACACCGAACCATAGCGCTATCGGGGAAGGTTATTCTATAATTATTATTTATTTCCTGCCTAGACACTATTTAGGTATATATACCTTTGCCTAAATTTTATTTAAATATTTATATAACAGAGTATTTGTTTATGTACTGAGTACTCGTATACCTAACCTAAATAATACGCTTTATAACCATATTGGCTAACCAACAACTGTTTTGGATCAGATATGTTACTATGCACTGCAACTTGAGAAACTATTATTAAAGTTACCACTTAGTACTATAGAGATTATCAGAGCTTTTATTTGTACCTTTTTCCCGTTTTTTTAGTTGTATATTCTTGTAAGGTATTAGCATCAGTGGCTTCTCTCCAGCCCGCATGTGTTTTGTCCAACGGGTTGTAAAACGGGTGGCGCCTTTATAAAAGTTATCTAATACATCAACCCACTCCCGTCTCCTCTGAGCTAGGGCCAACCCTATCGTTGGAGAGAACTGATAGCTCTTAAACAATTAGTTTTATTTAACCACCCACAAGCACGTGGCAACAGGTTAGTATCATACTTAAAAAACAATACATTTCTAGGCTAGGTACCTAACTACAAACTGTACATCTGGTTATGTGTGCGGTTAATTGTACTTACGAGTAATACTAAAAATTCATATTTATTTGTAAAACGTAGTGAAAACGTAATATCAAAATTATTAAACTGTAATAACCTAACATTCGAAAACATTTATTTATTATCTACATTTGTTTTTATTAACAAATAAATCAATATTTAAGGAAAATTCATTCATGTATCTAGATTAAAAAAAATAGTTTTACTCCTTGTCGTTAAATAAGAGTACAAAAACTAGGTAACTAGGTTATTGACCTAATAATACGGTAGGTCAAGGTCAAGATTAACTCTCGATAACTTAGATTAGCGGCGTGCCATTTCGGTCTTGGACAGTTTTCTGTCGACAACACGAGTTTTTTATTAAGTACTTAGTATTTAAACACGAAACACTTTTCAGCTTCTCAATAATTTACCCATTGGATATAGGTTTTTTATGTAATGTACGTAAATGGTTTATTACTCAGTTTATTATTAGACACGTTGGAGTTTTGTTGCAGTCATAACAGCTACATTTGCTCATAGAAAAATCGACACGCGAGTGTACGGGTATCGTTTGATTGGGCCGTATTTTCTACGGGAAAACCTGAGTGGACCGCGTTACTTGCAATTTTTAATAGAATTATTTGATTATTATTATTTGATTTTATTGGGTATTTTAAATTATTATTGGCTGAAATTGAACTGAGCAAGAAAAAATTATATTCTAAAATAGTCAGTACAACCGTTTATTTGTGATGTCTAAAACCTAGGTGGGTAGGTACTATATAGAAAAATATTACAACTTGACAACATTGCATCAAGTCGATATCGAGTTGAACTGTGAGCTGTAACCGACTAAGGCTGTGACCGGTTAGTGACAGTCTGAAAAGGGGGTTTAAATAATGATTTGAAAATATTTTTTTTCGGCGTAAATATGCATTTAGATTTTTTTTTAATCACGTATTCGCATTATACTCATTATTCCCTATCTCCTCTTAAAATTAATGACATTATGACTGACTCACCCTGTATAGAATGAGTGAGTAAGATTTATGGAATTTAGGCGGCGGCGGTTCGTAACTATTTAAACTGATGAGGCAGTCTGACTAAAATTTAGGATTATTTGAAATTATTCTACTTTGTTAGGTGATTGAATTCACTCACGAATTTTTAACTATTTTCTTAAATACTCAAATTAAATAACGTTTAGTTTATATTTTTCTATCGTTCACTGCTGTTGTAATGTTTATTTTTTACCATCATCGTTAATTTGCAATTTTAAAAATGTGATGAGTAGTTTTATGAAAAATAAATCTCTCATAACAAATTTTTAAGTCGGAATAGGCATTCATTTTTACGTCAAACTGTATCACGACTATTTCAAGCTTCAACTTCAGGGATCGTTGCCAGAAACAACACAAAATTTTCAAGTGAAATAAGACAAACATATAGCAAATGAGCCTAACAAATACAAAATAAAAGGAGAGGATAAAAAGTCTACGGATAACACGAATTAAAACGAGGTTATGATTGATTTATAGAAGTGTTTGCTGACTCCAGATATTTTAAATTTTAAAAGATATAAATCCTTAAAACTCTGGACCTTCAATCTAAAATCTCTATGATCTGAAAAATGGTATTGTCCCAGTAAAAACAAGAATAAGTTGGTAGTTATGGGTTATTTTGGAGTTTTTCCAATCTTCAGGTCATAAACCTAAAAATTCTTGGTCAGAGAACATACGCACCTTGAAAATGATATAGTACATTCTATAATCGAATATTAAAGCTTTCGCAATTCCAAGTAATGACACCATGGGATTGATTGGTAACAGCTTGTTCGATTGTGTGGCTCCATGAAATATTTGAATATGGCGTCCATGGAAATTAAAGATTTCAAAAATTTTAGATTTATGTTAGACGGGTTTGATGCAATATAAATCTCTAAAAACATTCAAATATAATTGCAGATACGAATAGAAAGCATGACATTTAGACCTGACATGATATTTTTTGAAACAGAATTTTATGAAGATTATTTGATCGTCGATTCAAACAGGAAAACTAGGAGATCTTTGAACATGCTGAATTATCTCCCTTGTCTGCAAAATAAACCAAAGCCGATATCTCTTAAAACATATGAACACTTAGATAAATGGGTACCATCAAGATGTCACAACTTTTATGAGAGTCTGAAGTAAGAAGAGAAGAGTTTGACCACTAATAGTTGCTTTACAGTCTGCAATCCTTTCTTCAAATCGCAAGTCTCTTGTGTGAAAGAGGTCATCCCCTTAAGCTCCATTTTTAATCAAAAGTATTATCTTTGGGATATGACAGAAGCGACTCATGACGCCATTAATTATATTTTTATCAGAAACGTACCCAAATTTTTTTCTTGTTAAAAAGTTGTCTTTTTCCAATAAACTTTTATTAGAGATTTTTTTTCTGTATTACTTTTCGTTTAAAAATTATAAGCAATATCGTCCTAAAGAGCCTCAAAAGAAATACCACTTAAAAACCACATTAGCGGTGAAAGGATCAAGTAGTCGGAAATGTTAATAAACGTAGCCCATAAAGAAGTCAGGAGAAGATTGGATATGCGTCTTAAAATGAGAGGAGGTCATATAGAGAATAGGTTGGTATATGTATGTAGTATGAGGGCGTTTGTCTCATTGTTTAACACCCTTTGTTTTAACTGTATTAAAGAATCCTTTTAATTGTTCTTAATGAGATTTTTGCACTGTAAACAACGAACATTCAATTATCTTCCGTCCACTTGATCCTTCCACTGCTAATGTGATTTTTAGGAGGATGTTGCTTATAACTTTTAACCGGGAAATAATATTTGAAAGTAGCATGTCTTTGCTTTTGTAAAATATCCAACCGTAAGTAATTAAATATTTCAACTTCAATAGTAGGTAATAGTAATATTCTGGACTAATATGAAGGCAAGTCCATAACTACAATTTTTTTCTCGAGTCAAAGTAGGTATATTCTGTTAGAAAAAAAAAACATTGAATTTTATAAATTTTTAGCTTTATAAATCTAAAAACTACAAAAAAATCATACTAATTAAACAAAATTTATAAATTCAGTAAATTCGAGAGGCGACAGAAAAAAATGTAATGTAAAAATCCTCAAAGTGAAATTTCTCGTAATAGAATAATTGACTTGGTATATAAAAGTTAGCAAGAATTCAGACGACGTTACGTAATTGTTTTTAATGTCAACATAATTTTCGATAGTTTGTCGCGTTAAAAACAATATATTTTTTGTAATTTAGTGTAATATATTATAGTGAAATGTACACTTAAATTTATACACACAGGTACGTCACATTTTATTTATAAAAAAATAAGGAATTAATTTGATTTAGGGAAGTTTGAAACAAATCAAAATGTGATTAAGTGATTAATATAAAACTGTCGAAAACAGATTAAAAGTAAAACTAGCCATTGTGATTCAGACCAAACCACCAGATTGTTTCGTGCTGCATATTTCTAGTTTTATCGTTGTTCATTTTCGTTTAGCGCAAGTTTGTACAGTAGGGACTAAGTGATCAATTCTCCGGCATGACAGCTCAACATATTCATATTCGCATATTTTTCCAGCTTTTATCTACTGTACCAGTAGCTTTAATATTCTATTATATTATACATGGGAAATAATTCACGGGCCTTAAACATTCCACGCATAATTGCATAATGCATAACTGCAAAATGTGTTTTCAGAAATTTGATAATAGCAGAAATATATAACTGTTTTTTTATTAAATGTATTTTATTCATTTATATAACTACGAGTATATGGATGTGGTATGTAAAGATAACATTGCATGTGTTTCAAATTTGTTACAAAATTATTTACATACAATGAAGTAAGTGTAACTTTTATTTTAATCATATAAGTGTATACTATCCTTGAGTTGAATCCAACAACAACAATATAAGGAACAGTGGCGGCTCGTCAATTTTTAAATTAGTGAAGCAAGCAGGCTGGGATTGTTCCAAATACAAACTATAGAACTAACATTTCTTGGAAACCTTTTTCTTAATAATTATTTATAGGTAAATCAGAAAATACAAATACACTCTGATACAAATTTGTAAGTAATTTCACATAACTTTACTTTGGCAAGTTTATGACCAGTTATGTAATTTTTTTAAGTGAAATAAGTACACTGTAATTACTGTATATTACAGAAATAAACGTGGATAAAATTCCATATTACATTATGTGATTTTACAATTATTATGCTAAGTTCTATCGTAAACTTCCGTCACTACAGTTTGTATTGATTTATACATTGTAATTTTTCGGTTGGAATTGTAAAATATAGATACCTATGTAATTTTAACTAACATTGGATCGGTCAGTGGTCGCGCGGTTTAAGGCGTTAGTACTTGAATCGAGGTGACTAGACGGAGTTGGTTCGAGCCCAGCTGCCGGTAGACCGTATATAAGCTATATTCGTGGAGAGGATTGGCACCCTCTCTGTGGGTATGATAGGGTGGAATAATGTTAGCTTGGGTCAATGTGAGAGATTGATGCCGGTTGATATTTGACCACCCCCCTAATTAATGAGGTTTTCCAGGTTTCCCTCATTCCTGCACTGAATAGTGGTTAGGGCCTACCAACGTAAGTCGTTCCTGGGCGCAAATGCGGCCTGCTTAATAATAATATGCCGCCCCCTCTCCCGCACAAGTCTCCGACTTCTGGGCTAATCCCTGTGATTAGAATGAGTGGTAGAGATATTGTTATTATTATTATTATTATTGAAAAATATGCGCAGAGAAAACTTTTTCAATAATTAATATTATTTCACATATGACTGACTATCAATGTGTAAAAAATTAAACAATATGCACATATTAAAAAAATGTAGGTATGTACACAAGTGGTTTAAGCTAGTCAATATAATATGCAGGATATCTGTTACTAACAAATTATTAGAAATACAGTAGATTTTATTATTAGAATTCAATAATAAATACAATTATGCAAGTCGCATTTTTATTTCTAAATAGTTAAGAAGACCTTGTCAGGAGCAGAAATAACTTCTGCGTAGGAAGACTTTTTTTATGAAATTTGTCCAGTCGTCTTTTAATGTGAATTATCCATCCTTCTCTGTAAAAGTGTGTATCTAAAAATGTATTGCAATGTAGGTATTTCATTCGCATCTAAAAATATGTTGAATATTTTCGCTGAAAATACTACATAGTTCTGGAAACATCAGTATATATTCCTTGGTATTTGCAAATATTTTTTCATATCTGTGTGAAAATAAAATGTTCAGTTCAATTTTAGTTACAGTAAATTTATAATTAACGCAACTACAACTAATGTTAATCTCTGTTGTAAGAAATTACTATTTTTACTGTGCCAAAGATAAATATGTTGTTTGACATGAGACTCTGTATTGTTTACAGACACACAGACCTATTTTTAAGACTATGTACGGCATGCCGCCTTAGCAACATATTGTGATCAGTGCCAATTTTCGGGTAAAAGCTGCCGAGTTTAAAAGCCATGTACTTCAGAAATTTTTTCTGGATATTTTCCAGCTTATTAATAGCATTTGAATAATGTGGACTCCAAACTGTTCAAGCGTATTTTAACTTAGGAAGAACAAGAGCACAGTATCTACGCCACACGACAGTAAAAAGCACACCTAGGTCTCTGATCTCGGTAACTCTAGATAAAGGGGAACCAGCGATGGAATAATTGTTATTCAGATAATTAACTTTCCGAGTAAATGACATAACATGGCATTTACTAATATTAAGAGGAATGCAATAAATTGTTTAGATTATTAAAGTAAGTCAAGTTAATAATTCTTATATGTTACTTATTACTTTAAAATGTTTACAAAGGCACTGCCTCATCCTACCGGCCGCCACTGGTAAGAAACAATATCTTTATACGTATTTACTTCGGCATAACAATGTTCTTGTTTACAGATCATTCTACATCCTGACAATGGAAAACAATGAACTCGTTTTATCCACCTGATGTTGTCAGCAAACACTTTATTTTGACGCAAAATTATTACAGTCTTCTAAAATTTTACTAATTAAAAATGAATTTATTTCTGTGTCCGATATACAGGGATCGATGCACATCGATCTAAAAAACGGTAATATATCCAGGGTGGATTAAATTAATAAAGTTTTATGCCTTTCAACTTTCTGAAATAAAATAAGAGAAATTTTGCGTAGTTTATGAAAAACTGGTTGAAAAATTAAAGAGTGCATTATCTCTATCCTTTCATAACTTTTTTCATTAAAAAAAATGTAAAATTTGGTACTTTTATGTTAGCCTTAAAATGGAGACGGAGGAGACGGAGACATATGATTATTTTACATAGTCAATTTTTGATTTTCTCATGACCTCCATATTTGATTTTGATTCCATCCAAAATAGTGAAAAAAGGCGGATTCAACTAGGTATAACACACGTGTATTTGGAATTTTTGCCTAAAATTAGTATTTTCTTTTCTGAAAAAATAAAGAAAATAAAATATAGGACTAATCAAAAAATTAACTTACCCTGAAATATCAAATATCAACAATAACAATTCTGGGTGTGGCAATAGCATTTCTGTACCTTCAAACATGTAGAATTAACTGTCAATGTCAATTCTTTCATGTTGAGAAGAATTTCTTGCACTTTTACAGAGAGATTACATTTTTGTACTTTATATTTACACAACTTTCTGAGAAGTTGGTTTCTTTATAACTGTAATGACATTTTGTATGATTTGATTAATAATCTTGGTTTAGAGTAGTCCTATGTAACTTATTGTTTGCGTAGGCGGTTGGTTCAGAGAAGTTGAAGCCCACTTGATTATTTGCAATTTCAAAAGTAAAAATTAAGTTTAAAAATTACAATAAAGTTATGATTATTAAAAAAGTTATGTAGTACTTAAATACTAAACAAATTGTTCATTATTCCAATACACTAATTTTACTTAGGTACTTGTTCGGATATTTACATATTGTGTTACATTACATTTGTTATAGTCATACGTCCATTTTAAAGAAAGAAAAACAGTAACACTGGGTAATTATTTTTGTGCAGTAATTTAATTTTTCAAAAATTATAAATTACTAATTTTTGTAGATAATATCCAAATACATACATATGTGTTATATACATTGTTGAATTAACTTTTTTTTTGCGCTTCCTTCCGTGGTATCAAAATATGGCGATCGTAAGAAAATCAAAAGTTGACAATGAAAATTTAGCATATTTAGCTGCCGTAAATTTCTTTCTGCTTCCATTGGAAAACTTATACTGAGCAATATATCATGAACAAAACTTCGCAACACTTCTTTTAAAGATATAAAAGAAAAATAAAATGCATTTATTCAGTTTTCAATCGCTATTTCAGGAACTATGTAAAATATTTTGGTTTTTTTTTCAAAAAATTAAATAAAAATGCACAACTTTTTCACAATTTAATTGTAAAAGGACAACTTTATGGTTAAAATATATAAATTAGGTGCACATAAAATGCGCAGAGACTGTATATTTTTAGATGTTTCATATAGGAAGACTAAAGCCGGAGGCACATTGCTCTGATGCCATGCAACGCCATGCCATGTGATATAACGTCAGAACGATCTGACACCGTGTATTCTTATGTATTTTTCAATATTGTGTGCACACTGCTCTGACGCTACACCACGCCATGCTATCCGACGTGTCGCAAATCCCTTCTTGTTAGAGGGTGGTGTAACGTGGTGTCGCGTGGCAGCAGTGTGCACGTGAATATGATGTGACATGCATAGAATGATATACAATATTGACAAAATTTTGTTATTTTAAAGATTTGCGAGCATGGATGTCTTTATAGTATAAAACTTAAGCGCTATAGAGAACAAATTATGAGAGGAGAAGCTTAAGAACAAATTACACAGGAAATGTTTCTCAGAGCACATTGTTAATAAACAACATAAGTTTTAACGACTAGATGGATTAGGATTAGGGTACTTAAATGTATTCATCCTCTACTCACAATTTGAGTTTGACCTTCTTCTGATATGAAATATTCTTTAAATTGATGAAATTGTTGAATGTAACGTAACGTGGCATCGCATGGCACAGTAACAGTGTGCACACAGAGTACATGGTACACCACGCCACGTGGCATGGCGTGGTGTAGCGTGGCGTGGCATCAGAGCAATGTGCCCCCCGGCTTAAGGCTGTTGTTACCAGATCAATCACGAAGTGACCAGTTCTCTGCAGTACTTGGCCGTAGTAAGTCGGATGAAATTTCAGCCTCATAATAGAGGACGTTTGCTGTAGGTTTTTAGAAATAGTGGGGAGAGTGGGGAAATACCAGTCGGGTGGGTAAATCCGGTCACTCGAAATGTTCTATGACAAACGTACGCAACTCGTTAGATATGTGGCGCCATCTACTATCTATCGGTACAAGTTAAATCTAACAGGTTTCGCTTTCAAGGCTACAGTGTAAGACCTGCGTTTTTACAGTGAAGTTAGTACCTCGTTTTATTGTAATATTTTGACGAATTAACACCAAGGTAAGTACTCAAGTACGTTATTTTTCTGCATGTTGTAACAAGGAATATCTTAAGGAGCATCTTGCCGTTTAGATTCTACATTTACAGGCGCATCAATGAAGGGAAATAATTTTAGCTTAGGTTTAGGTTGTCAGATTGCTTTCAAATGCCGGTCAAAATAGTTGGGGCAATACCAGCCGTGACCGGTATTATCCGACAGGCCTTCATATGACTAAGTAGGATGTATATTTTATATATTTTTTTTAATTAATATGCTTTATTTTGTACAGATGCCTAGGACGACTAGGAAGAACAGGCAAAAAAGAAAAAAAAAATAGAGAAAGGAAACAAAAAAGACAAAAAGCCGAAAAGAAAAGGTGATGTTTAAAAATAAAAAGGGTTTTAAGAAAAATTTAAAGAAAATGTTGCAAAGCGATTCATCAGAAGAAGAAAATATAGATGAAAAAACTCTTTGTCAGGATGATAAATTGGATGACATGGAAAGCGAACATAGCAATGAAATATGTCTTATCTGCGAGGAATTTGGGAGAGATGGTGAGTTGTGGTACCGCTGTATAGTGCGCGGCCAATGGGTTCACGAGTTATGTAGTGGTTGGGACACTGCTGAAAACTATATGTGCAATATTTGTTTAAGAAAATAAAACTATCCATGTATTTTTTATTACTTAGTTTTGATGTCGTAGTTTTTAAGTTGTAACCTGTAATTTTTTATAACTTAAAATAAAAAACTTTATTATACCTTTCTATTCAATACTGTTTCTTTATTTTCTGACAAACATGTCCTAATTATAAAAAGCACTGAAAATTGGCTGACCGGTATTACCCGCAGGGTGGGGGAATACTGGTCAATGTTGCAACATTGGTCAGAGCTAACTCTCGCTCTTTTTCAGATTATTATTTTGACTTAAGTGGTAGACCACAGTCTAGTGGATAGATGAGGCTATCTCCTATAAGATTTACATTTGGCAAGAAAGTAATATTTTCTGATTTATATGTGATTTGGCTTAACTGACCGCCATTTCCCCATTCTCCCTGTATATCTACGTACGTATAACATTTTAAATTGTTTGGGGTTATTTAGTAAGTATTTGGGCTGCATATAGAACAAAATGATATCATAGCAAGTCATTGATATATTTTTAACGGCGCCATCTAATAAATTATGTTTGTTTGTTGTTATGTTCATTTTAATAAAGGTTATTTTGTCTAACAAACAAGACAGAAATATTAATCCGGTAGATTAAGAAGCGAATACAAAATGACATTATTTTTGGTTGCATTCTTCTGAAATAGTTGCTAAGTAACCTAAATTGACGACGTGGCAACCAGCCCGAAAATTATTCAATAAAATTTACATCGTACCATCGAGAAATTCGAGAAGGAAGCTTAGTAAATAGGAAAGGGGCTCTTAAAATATGCCGTGGTATAAGCCTAAAGCAGCACATACAATAGTATGTCGAAAAATGCAACAAGTCAGAGTGGAGCATCATAGATCAAGAATTCTGTTTAGATATTTTATTATAAATTGTAAAAACGTACCATAAAGAAACTTATCATTCAATGACAGATCAGGAAGTTAGTGGAGACGATATCGACAATCGAATTAAATATTGAAGTCATTGGATACTGATAAAAATACACAGCTAAATGAATTTTTAAGGAAAAGCTTTCAGAAAATACTAAATAAAGAAAAAGGCATACACTTAAAAAAATACAAACAAAATTAACCTAGGCATTCAAGTACTGTAAGATTTAGTGGAAATTATGAGGTCTTTATTTAATACACGATACAAAAATTAGTACAGTATTTCTGATAATTAGAGATGCGTAGTATGCTAGGAATTGTGTTTAGTACCATAGTTTATAGCTTTTTAATTAGACAAATATTACCTTTATTTTCTTCAATTTGATAACATTACTGCTCAATGTTTATGCATTATTATTACATCTATGTCCTGTGAAGTATCAGATGTAAGCAAAAAAATATTTCAAGCAATGATTGAAATCAATGAAATAAATTTTTACATTTACGAATATATTCGATTGAAATGACCCTCTGATTCAAGAGAACTGGTGGGAACATTATTATTTGTAAACTGTTTTCTGTAATAAATACCACATTCAGAAGGTTGACAAATTAATAATTATACAGAAAAAATATGATAAAATAGTTTGATTGATCTTTACTTCTGCAAATATTACGCATAATAGATTTAATTTCTATAAAAAATTATTTCTATGAACAAATGAATAACTACATAGGTATCTCAGTTTTTGCATGACTTTATTTTGCTGAATTCAAGATCAAATTTGGCTTAAATAATGTGTAAATAGCTAATTATTATTTTTTCTCCTTATGAATAATTTATATAGTTTTATACACATTATTGTAACGTGGAATATTACTTTTTATTCCTGAGCATATATAAATATAATTAATAAGTAGTCTTATCCTATCTAAATCGGTGAATGGGAGATTAAAATATTTAATAGAAATATTTATCTAAAAAATTTACTAGCGTACGTTAATCTGACACTTTAAAAAATCCCCTTTAATTTATCCACAATATTAAATCAATCAACTTAAAATGTAACAAAAGATAGATATAGCGTGTTTCAATGAAAACTTGACACTTTGTACAAAGTAAATTTTAAATAATCGGCCGCACTGACCATAGTTTATTTTCTAAACTATTTAGGTATTTGGGTTATTAATTCAGTAAAATTGTTATGAATATTTTATCAACTACTAATCATAATTAATTGAAACTAAATTTAGTTCCACACGTGGCAAATTACCCAAATAAGCAAAGAAGAAAAGTGAATTATTATTTTGCATACCAATCAAATGCACCTTCCACCTAGTATCAAATATAAATCCAATTAAACTTAACAATTGGAAAGGTAGGTACGTAAAGTGTATCTAGTTGAGAAATCTTTTAAATTTTTCTGTAACTATGCTTCATTTTCAATAGTCTCTTTATTGGTTTTTGGGAAATGGTCAATTATTTTGTTAGGCAAATTAAAATAAGAGTAGGTATCTTGAAACAAGTTTTGAATAGAGACTGTATTATCGATTGAATGTTGCTAGGACCAGTTTAAGCTTTTAGCAAAAAATTTAAAAATTTTTATTTTTACTTAAATGTGGAAGTAAATGTGATAGTGTTACATTTAAAAAAAAAAAATAGGTAATTTACGTGACAGTTTAAAAAAAGTTTACTGTACTCATAGGTATACGTTTTACCCGTTGTATGTCTGTGGACAATTTATTTTGCGGCTATGGTTATACCTGCTAATTCCGTTTGTATCACGGCTTATCCATTGCTCACTGATATCGGTTATGTAAGGATCTGGAATAAATCCCATGCACATCCTGCACCTTTCTCTTTTTAATCTGTCTGTCGGTCTCCACAGAAATGCTGTCAGTGTCTTCCTACAAAAGGGGTTTCTTCCTGAGGAACATTTCGTGTATTGATTGCTAGAATATTGAAATGCAATTTTCTCGAAAATAGTGAATTTTTAGAGCTAATGACGAGCATAGAAATATTTATCTAAAAAATTTACTAGCATACGTTAATCTGACACTTTAAAAAATCCCCTTTAATTTATCTACAATATTTACTGACTCAACTTAAAACGTAACAAAAGATAGATATAGCAAATTTTTGCCAAATTAGATAACAAATTATGATTTTTCGTAAACAAAAACAACTGCTCTCAAATTGAGATATAAGTGGTCTGCTATTTCCTGCTCGGCCTAAGCGGCTCGACTTGCAGGAAGCAATCTACATTGTAGTAGGTTAACTACAGACCTCTTGCCCTGAGCGACGCATTATTAAATCCATAAATGATACTGCAGGAAACAACTACTCCACGAGCTAATGCCCCGACCGGCAGTGAATTACATCTACAGTATCTGAGTGAAAAGCCAAGAACTCTTGTCGGCCACTCCACTAGACATAGACCAATTTCAGGCTATTCTTTCATATGTAGATTCACATATAAATCGAGTACAGAGGAGTATCATTAATACTCTCAAATCTTCACGGTCTTACATTCAATAATGTTAGAATTATTGTAGTATGGTAGTATGAGAATTAAATTTTTAAATTTCAATCTTCATACATCTTTTTTATATTAACATTATTTATTATTAACGCATGTTGGCTCCAATCGTAGTATTTTGAAATAAATAAAAAATCTAATATGTATCTATTGACCATTACTTACCATGTATGTTTCCACTGTTGACACACAGCCGAAACAGGCCTGTAAAAATGGTATTTGTTACCCAATAGTTCAGTTTTTTCCCAAAAAAATGGAGTAGTTTGCATTACATAATAACAAAATAATTAATGGAATTACTTTACTATGACATCCTTCAGATCTTCAGAAATTGCAGCTCGAACACGTGCAACTTTTGTAAAATTTGTGAAGTGAAAAAAATTGTAAGTATGAAAATGGAAGACAAATTGCGTGCGTCTTCTCCTGAATCCTGTATCACATACAAACTCTGGCACTTATGCCCAATCTCATAGCATAAGAAATCTTTAAAATAGTTGAGCTTGAGGAATTTTCATCATTAAGTAAGTTTAACTTGAGCTTCTGGCTATCTACCACGACAGTCAATGCCAGTTTTATGAAGCGAATTATAGAAAATTATGCAGTTGTCAAATTTGACGAAAAGTTGACACTTGACTGCCATAAATAATTCAAAAGAAAATCTGCGAAATTCGCGGGACTTTTCGCGAATTTCGCGTTCGTGAGAACAAGGTTTTACAGATATCGAATCTAAAGTAAATTCTGAGTCAGATAATATGGCACAACTCCAGTCAAACCTTGACAGATCGTCAAGTGCAAAAACAGGTTTTATTATTGTTAGGAGTTCAGGAACCTTTATCGCCGCACTGTATAATCCAGTGATATATTCACTCATTACAACCACTCACTACCGATAAAACACACTTCTCGTTAGATATGCTATAAGAAAATCGAACGAAAAGAATGGGTATGTACTAACAGATAATATAAAACTTTTAATGTCGCGGCAGTCTTGCCCTAAAGCCTAGAAAAATAAACTGGCGAACTTTATTGTGGGAAAATATCTGTACCCGACACATATCCCTTTCTTTAGTAACTCTAAAACATTTAAAATTAAAATAAGGCACTAAAAATTGAACAACACAAAACTACAATGTAAACAGGAATTGAATTATGACATGGCAGCGAATTTTACCGTTGCTTGTTGGTTGTCTACTCTGAGGCTAAGCACATAGTGGAGCGAAGAGCAAAGCGATGATCAAAGCAGAGTAGAGCGATGAAATCAAACCTATAACTACATATCGGGACACGCATAGTGGATCGGAGAGCAATGCGCTAGTAGTACAATTATTATAATCGAGCAAAGCGGAAGTGTTCAAACAAGTTTGTTTTCGCCGCTCCTTTATCATGATTGTCAAAATATCAAAATATCAAAAAGATGCTCAACATCACAATCGATTTATTTTAGATAAATTATGGGATGCTGTAGCTGTTGAAATGAAGTCAACAAGTAAGTATTTATGTATTTATTAAGAAAACATGTACAATTCATATTTTATTTTGACATACAAACATTTTGAATGTGTCTCTGATAAAGTTAGCGGTATCAGTTGATCTATTATTTTCCCGTCCACCGTCAACATTCTCTGTGAACTGGTGTGAATTTTCGTCTAATAAAGTAACTCCTTCCATGTCAATTATTATGTTATGTAAAATACATATACATTTAATAATCTTATCGGCCAATTCCGGAGATGTTTCTATTGGTTTCCAAAGAATGCGGAACTTGGCATTAATTATGCCAAATGCACATTCAACTACACGTCGCGCTCGCGAAAGCCGCATATTGAAATATTCTTTTTCAGTATCCAATTGTCTTCTATTGAATGGTTTAATTAAATTCTTCAGTAGTGGATAAGCTTCATCTCCAATAAAAACATAAGGAACAATAATAATTGCAGTAGACGGTAACGTAGTATCTGGCGGAATATTAAGACCATTGGTTTCCATCAAATAAAACAGAGATGAAGAGCGGAAAGTACCTCCGTCACTCTGCTTACCATATCCACCAACATCAATTGTAATAAATTTATAATTTGCGTCAGCAACAGCCTGAAGAACTATCGAAAAAAAGTTTTTATAGTTATAGTACATTGTTCCAGAGTGAGAGGGACATTTCAGTCGAATATGTTTGCCGTCAATTGCCCCAATACAATTAGGAAAATTCCACTTTTTATAAAACTCTTTAGCAATTGTCTTAAACATGTTTTCTGTTGGCACTTTCATGTGTACTGGTTGCAATACGTCCCAAATAGCTTCTACTGTTTGCCGTACGATCGATGATACCGTCGTCGCTCCCATTCGGAAAGTGAAACTGAGACTTTTAAATGATGATCCTGTAGCCAAATACCTAAAAAAAATACATAAGTTGCATTGATGTTATAATTTATATTTTCATTTCTTTTTAGGAAACCTTGTGAGATCAAAATGGAAAACTCTGCGCGACACTTTCCGAAAAGAATTGAAACGAATCAAACGATCGGGAGATGGTGCATCTGACGCTGATTGGAAGTCAACGTGGAAGGATTTCTTTTCTAAAAGATCAATTTATTGCTCGAAAAAGCACTGGAAATCTACCAGAAATTGATAAAGATATTGTTATCAAAGATACAGTTCAATCAAAAGCAGACGAATTAGACGACAATAATATTGATAACCCACCATCAGTAAGTAATCAAGAAGAAAACACCCAAATACCTCAAGAGCTTCAACGTCCGTCAGCAGAGAACGAAAAAGAAAAAAATCAATCTGATGACATTGGTACTGCTGCTACTCTTATAAATATAGAACAAAATAAATTAAGAATTTTGGAAATGCTTTATAACTTTATCTACGGGGCTCAAGATAATAACTCATATGGTCTTAATGTAGGCACATCGAGGCCTGTTCAGCAGCCCTTCCAATATCAGATTCATCAACCCCACTTGACAGAACTTCAAAATGTGTCCGAATATTCAAATCCAACATCAGTAGCATCTTATTACAGCAATTTTTCAGATGAAAGTCAATCCAACATTTTGTAAAATATATTTAGTTTAATATTTTGGGTTAATAAATGTTTCAATAATCGTGGTTGAATCTGTTCCAAAATATAATCAAAAGTTTTGGTAGTTATGCGAAAATAGGCATGAAATTTTTCTGGGTGTCTGCGTAACTCCTCATACAAATGATGAAATTCTCCATGTCTATATCTCGCTTTATTTATACTATGAACAGCATACTTTCTTCCCTTTTTTCTATTCTTTAATAAATAATAAATTTTCAGTGAAGAACTTTCACTTAATATTAAATCCATACCGACAACTTCACTCTTGAACGCGCGGCTCTACTATGTTTTACCAAATCTTTTATCAATGCTCTGCTCTTTCACTACTTTGCTCTCCGCTTTGATCGTCGCTGTGCTCTCCGCTCCACTATGTGCTTAGCCTGACTCTGTAAACGTGCGGCAGACGAGTCGCATAGGCGGCGTTAAAAAAGGACTTAAGGAATATAAAATCGAAAAAACAATTTTTTCGCTTTATAAAGTTTTAAATTTGTTTTGAAGGGCGACTCCGTTAATTCTTAATTTGTTCTATTCCCTCTTAAAATATTTGTACTTAGTCATAGTTAACCCTGTATATATGCTATGCTATAGTATTTTATTGTATTCACAATGTTAAATATGATGTTGTTTTAAAAGGGTAAGGGTAGATCATTTGGAGAGTATATTAATTTCGTCTAGAGGTATACGAGACGAAATGTTCAGAGTGTCATGTCGCGGTCCGTCATCAGTAATTACCGGCATAGCGTGTAGTTAACACTGCGCTGTCACAACAGATTAATGAATGTCTCCCCAGACTTGCACCTTAACAGAGGACTCCCACTCGAAAACAAACATATTACCTATTAAAAAGTTTAGGAAAATCCGGCAACGAGTTTATCCGCTGAATTATGTTTATCGAGTTCTGATCTAACTTAGGATATGAATTTAATCTTTTTTAACACTACTTGGGCCGATTCCTCAAGCTCAACAATTTTGGAGATTCCTTATGCTATGATTAGATTGGGCATAAGTGACAGAATCAGTATGTGATACAAAATTCAGAGAAGACTTCATCGTCGCAATGTATATCTAGAGCCAATGATATTAACTTTGACATTTGTTTAATATTGCTCGACTTTAGTGAAGCACCTTAGACCATGACATCTTGATCAAAAAGTTATATTTTGCAGCTGGTAATAATGTAATTTCTTTCTTTACTAATTATCATTTTAATCGTCGGCAGAGAGTTTGCTCGGCTATCATTTTTTTCTTCCTATCAGCCAAGAAGTTCCTCAAGGAAGCATACTGAAATTTTTTTCTCTTTATACAGCGGATTTTTTGTCTATTTTGAAACAGCTACTGTAACAATTTAGGTGTCGTAGTAAACGATAATCTTAGGTTCGGTAATGTATGTAATTTCGTTTTTTTTAGTTTACTAAATCATAGAATAAACTGAAAATGATCCGGACTTATTTAACTTACTGCATTCTTGCATATTATTGACCTGTAAAAGATAAAATAATCCTTCAAAAGATACAAACTTTCGGTGTTTCTGGAAATTACGTCACGTCTCTTATTTTAAATGGAACACTAATATTTTCTATATATTTTTAGGTATTAATAATATTGTGTGAAACTAACTACTCTGTGGAATTGTTCATTACCATACCTAGATGTTTGGTATGTATCAAATAGCGTACATATGACTTCATTTCAATTAATATTTTCGTTACATATATCGAATCCAAGATAAATTTTGAGTCAAATGATATGGCACAATGTCTTTCAAACTTTGAGAGATCGTTCAAAAACGAAGAAAAACCTTGTTAGGCTGAATAAAATATTTAACAATACGTGTGATTTAATTTTTCCTTAATAACAATAATAATACTAATTGAATGTTTAATCGTCGGCAGAGAGTTTGCCCGGGTAATATTTTTTCCACCCTATCAGTCAAGAAGTTCCTCAAGAAAGCATACTGGGTACCAGCAGTTTTTTCTCTTTATACAGCGAATTTTTTTTCCCACCTTAATTATTATAAGTAGTATGCTGATGATACACTTGCTTGCTAAGAATTATATTAACAATGATTTAAAGACTATCGTTTGCGCCTCTTGTTCTCATCAGTTGGTTTTAAATAACAAAAAACCAAACCTTCTACTTTTCGGCAAGGGTAGGTTGAGTCTCATAAATAATCCAAATTTTATGACAGAAATTAATAACCAAATTTTGAAACTCGTTAGCCACTGTAAAAATTTAGGTATAGTTATAGAAGATAATCTTAAATTAATGTAGTAATGTATGTTTAATTTATTTCGTAAATCATATAATAAACTGAAAATATTTAGTCCATTGAAATGTTACATTATTTTGGGCTTAGCGTATAGTATCCCTATAGTCCATTGAAAAGTTACATTTGGGGTTGCATTTTTTAGAGGACGCAGTTTTATTGTATAGATGTGAGAGGGGGGGTCAAAAAAAAAGCTTAACTTGAAGTTTGTGGGGTCGCAACCCTCCAACTTCGGCCGCCATCTTGGAAAAAGGGGGTTAATTATTTTTAGCATTTATGAGGTAAATTATTGGTCATACAAAAATTTTTTTAAAACCATTTTTTATTGCAAATTGAATCCTCTACAATTTTAGTCTAGTGACTTTTTGTCGTAAACAACACATCTAAACAATAAAATTGCGTCCTCTAAAAAATGCATCCCCAAATGTAACTTTTCAATGGACTATAGGGAAAATTAGTGTTCACTTCACAGCGCTGTAAAACCCAAACTAAAGAATATAATAAAAAAAGTATAGAATAAAAATTCTTCGTTTAAAACCACTGTACAAAAATGCTCTGATGTCATTTTTTTCTAAATAAAAAAATATGTTTGGTTTTTCTTTAATATATTTGTTATTTTTGATTTTACAACAAAAAGTTACTGGACTAAAATTGTAGAGGATCCAATTTTCAATAAAAAATGTTTTTAAAAAAATTTAGTATAACCAATAGTTTACCTGATAAATGCTAAAAACAATTTAACCCCCTTTTCCAAGATGGTGGCCGAAGCTGGAAGGTTGTGACCCCACAAACTTCAAGTTAAGCTTTTTTTGACCCCCTCCTCACATCTAAACAATAAAATTGCGTCCTCTAAAAAATGCAACCTCAAATGTAACTTTTCAATAGACTAATAATTGTCTATGCAGAAACATGATACGTGATTTGCCGATCCGGACTTATTTAACTTACTACAATGATGTACACTGGCTTGTAAAATTTAAAATAATTCTTAAAAAGATACAAAATGGCTGCATTAGATATTTTTTCAATTTACGTAATTTGTCTCCAACTTTTTCTGCGCTCTAATTGGCTTAATTTGGATGAAAGATTTATGTATCACATGTCATGTTAAGTTTCAAAATTAACAATAATTCATTACCTTCTTACTTATACATATCTATAATAAACTTAATACAGGATGCGATACTCGTAATTTATCTGTTTGTCCTAGGGAAATGTGTACTGTACTGTGCCTAAAATATTCACGCGTAATTTGAAATAACTTTTATTTACAATACGTATAAGATTTTCAACGATATCCCAAATTACATTAACGCTGAGTTTATACGGCATATCCAGTTCTGCAAGAACAGTTTTTATTGGTTCCAGCAAAAACTGAATAGTGTGTCACACACAGCTCCACTTTTCATTTTGTGCCCATCGTAATCAATTTGTATAGAATTCTTCATTAAAACTGCAAAGAAGAAGCGACTCAAGTTTTCCTGTAATCATCATGTTTGCAGGATCTTGCCAACGTGATAATTGTGTGAAAGCTGTTATTGAACCACTAAATGAGATCCTGCAGAAAAACCGTCCTGCAAAAACAGGACAATGCCGTGTGAACGAGGCGTCAGTCTATCTCGAATTTAACACTTTGCAAACGTGTCAAAACCTGAATATTGTCTAAATTTCTTTAGTAATAATTCTTCCGTTCTGGTAAGCATAATTTACATCACATTTTTGTTCTGATTGTATCTGTAGGTCCATTTGTAATGATTGATTACGGTGAAGAGCGGCATACTGCCGAACGGCGCCAATATACAGGGTTAACTATGACTTAGTACAAATATTTTAAGAGGGATAGGAAAAATAAGAATTAACGGAATCACCCCTCAAAAAAATTCTAAACTTATTTATAAAGCCAAAAAAAATTTTTTTCGATATTATTTTAAATCCTTATTTAACGCCGCCAATGCTTGTTGGTTGCATACTCTACAAGCATGCAACAGTCGCTCATTAGTCAATGTCAGTAGTGTCCTGTCATGTCATAATTGAATTCCTGTGTTTACTTTGTAATTTTGTGTTCTTCTGCAGTTTTTAGTGCCTTATTTTAATTTTTAAACGTTTTATAGTTATTAAATAAATATATTTGTATTGGGTGCAGATAAATTCATAAAATATAGTTCGCCGGTTTGGTTTTCTAGGTTATGGGACAAAACTGCCGCGGTTAAACGTCTCTTATTCCTTTCGTTCGATTTTGTTATAATAAATAGGAATCTATTCTATCTAATTGTACCTACGGGAAGTGTCTTTTATCGGTAGTGAGTGGCTGTAATGAGCGAATATGTAGTTATACCAGTTTATAAAGAAATAATGGAAAACGAATGCAAAATACTGGAGCTAAGTGGATTAACTGTTATCTATCTATCAGGTATTATTACTATTAGAATGTTAATTTTTGTTTCTACATTTAGAAATGCTGCAAAAAAACGACGATGGTAGTAGATATTGTTGACAGCTGTAAGTTTTATCTATGGGTCTAAGCCATCTCAGTCGATTCTTAGCATAGGCGCCGACTTTTCGTAGGAAAAAAGGGTTTTGCCCCATTTTTAAATATCGAGCTAAAATTCTGGAATAATTTTTTATTGTCTTTTAGGCCTCCTGAGGCCTTTTGTATAGTCATAGTTAACCCTGTATTTGATTAAATTTTGTATTATTTTTGTAAACATAACAAAGGCAATATTATTATTATTGTACTTGAGTATTTCATAAATCGTGATACAAATTCTCATACTTTTGTAAACGCATTATTTTTGTGTGTATTTATATATAAAACATTTGCAAAATACAAGACAAATATCCGTAAACTTAATAATTTTTGTTGATTTTGAAAGCTGTTAGACAATTTGTATCTTTTTTCAGTACTATAGGTAGCGCAACTAGTTACAATAGATATTCAAAGTCATCAAGTCCCATTCGGCATAGTTGCTGAAACAGCTTCTTTTTTAATTACTTTTAATAGTAACAGAGTATCATAAAATAGAAAATTATTCATCTTTTGACGCATTAGAGATATATGCGCAAACAAGTAAAAGAAGCTCATTGATTGCTGATACATGTATGATAGATGGATTTATAAATCCATTCTTAGTTATGCAATGTAAGACCATTGATTTTATTTCAAAAGCGACTCAGATTATGTTTAAAGGTAGGTTGTAGTTGTTAATCAGTTTTAATATGTTGAGAGTTAAATTAGACAGATTAACCTATGCATTCAAAAACATTCAGAAATACTTTCGTTTCCTTAAAATGTAAAACACCTGTTGGTAGATAATTGCAAAATTAACATACATCTCTGACAAATAATTTTATGTATGGTGAAAAACTGGTGTAATAGATCCAGTTCAATTTTCTGAATGTGGAACCGAGAAGATAAGAATTCTGCATAAGTAATTATATAGGGTGAGTCAGTCATAATGTCATTAATTTTAAGAGGAGATAGGGAATAATGATTATAATGCAAATACGCGATTAAAAGAATCTAAATGCATATTTACGCCGAAGAAAAATATTTTCAAATCATTATTTAAACCCCCTTTTCAGACTATCACTGACCGCTCACAGCCTTGGTCGTTTACAGCTCACAGTTCAACTCGATGTCGACCTGCTGTAATGTTGCCATGTTGAACTATTTTCCTAGTACCTACCTACCTAGGTTTGAGACACAAATAAACGGTTGTACTGACTATTTTAGAATATCACTTTTTCTTGCTCAGTTCAACTTCAGCCAATAATAATTTAAAATGTTAATATCAAATGAAATCAAATAATAATAATCAAATAATTCATTAAAAATTTCAAGTAACGCGGTCCACTCAGGTTTTCCGGTAGAAAATACGGTCCAATCAAACGATACCCGTACACTCCTGCCCATACGTTGACAACAAATTGTCTCTGAAAGCTAAACCGACAAGTAGCGTGTGGATTTTCCTCTGAACAAATGTAGCTATTACTGCAAATAAATTAGCTTAGTTGCATAACAATCACAAAACTCCAACGTATCTAATAAAATAGCGAAAGTGCTAAATGGGGGTAAATTTGAATAACGCTGAAGATATTATGTATGTAAACATGATGTGGCAACGATATTTCCTCCGGAATTCGATTTTCGTATGGGTGCGTCATCATAAAGTTCGTAGCGCACCAGTAGCGCCGTGTTACTGATTTTTATAGGGTGATTCATTTATTTTTTTAAAGGTCGAGTAAAATTTTTTTCTTTCGATTTTCTGCCTTTATTAGGCCTCCCGAATACGTGGCTAAAAATAATGACATTATGACTGACTCATCACCCTGTATATAACTGTCATCCGTAGAAAATTGGATTTAAAAGAGGATTCCATGGATGCAAATTTTGCAGCATTCAGTTACTTAATTTACGGTGTGGTACTTTGAACAAAAGATATACCTATTGCCTTTCCGATTTTTTTTGTTTCGATGTAACGGCTCAGAGTAGACATTATTAATTTTCTTTTTCCTGTGATACATTTCTGGAAATAAAGTGTTTTCCGACTAAATCATGTTTGGATTAGGTAGGTCCAAACTATTTCAAGCGGCTGATTATTATTAGTAATAAAATCTACTTCGAACTTTTAGCAATAGTTCTTAGTTGCACTCACCAATAGAGATTTAATGAAATTTCTACTCTAAATTTCCACTAGTTTAAACATTGTAGTGCTATTATTATTGCAATAGATTGTACTACTCAATTTAATTTGTCTTACATAATCTATTGGCGACACTTAGCCGAAGTAGTTTGTAATTTTTTTATTTTAGTTACATGATGATAACAAAGATAACGTAAAGAAACGATAAATAATGTAGAGGATGTTTGTTTATATTTTACTTCCATGTGGAAAGTTTATTGCAAATTTTAAAAATATATTTATGCAAAAGTTTTCAAGACTACTCCTATACTATATTTTCGATTCAATAAAATATATAAATGAATACAAAAAATGTAGAAAAAACTTAATATTTTCGCATGGAATATCTTATATATTTTTACATATTCATACATAAAGTGCTTTCCTATGATTATAATTATATAACATTTAATGTAACTATCTTTAATAGTACCTATCTGACAGTAGCAATATTCTATCACATTTTCATATTAATATAAAATTTGAGAGTTTTAATATACAGGGTGATTCTTTAATATTGCGAAAAATTTTAGGGACAGGTTCTTTAGATAAAAATAAGAAAAAAGTTCCCATTAGCATGTGTCCGGAAACGCTTCGTTTCCGAGATACAGGGTGTTCATTTTTTTTGTAATCTACTTTTAATACTTGTTATTTTAAAAGTCATTTAACCGATTTATTAAAACACGAAACGAGTAGTTATTTTTACTCACTCCTACACTCACAATGTGACAAATAGTAATCAACTATTGACAAAAAACAATTATTGATAGTTGGTGGGCATTCCAATTTCCAAGCCAACTGGGACTATTTTGTTTGAACACGATAAGATAATTTAATCAGACGTCTATCAAGACAGATACCCTAATCGTATAGTTAAAATACTTTTGAAATAACAAGTATTAAAAGTAGATTACAAAAAAATGAACGCCCTGTATCTCGGAAACGAAGCGTTTCCGGACACATGCTAATGGGAACTTTTTTCTTATTTTTATCTAAAGAACCTGTCCCTGAAATTTTTCGCAATATTAAAGAATCACCCTGTACATTGTAAATAGTAAACGAGGTAATCTTGAGTACGATTTTAAACTTAAAATTAGAAATAACTTGAAAACAAGACAGAGAAACAAGTTATTATCTGTGATGGAGAGGATAAAAGCTTTATGAAAATGAAATAAAAAGTAACTCATTTTATATAAAAGAACCCAAGTGACTTCTATTAGTATAATTGAAAGTGCACTTATCACTTTCAGTTATACTAGAAGTAGGTACTGTTTATTTTGTAGATCAGTCACGAAATTAGTATTTGCGATTTTTGTATAAATTGCCCTTGACATTTCTCCATAGCCGTGTTAAATTTTATTGTGAAAATTGTATGTAGACGTATTTCCACGTATCAAGATACTATCTGATTTCAATTCCCTGGTTTATAAAAATTATATAGAAATGCAAACATTCATATTTGTATTTTCATAGTGCGAGTGGAGTATCACATACTTGGTGTTGTTATAAAACTATAAACTCTTATCATTTAATATTATATGTTAATTATATCTGCATGACACAAGTTTTTAAAGGGAATCCCTTATCAACCTTTATCACGCTAATACGAGGTAACACGCACCCTACTGCATACACGCATTGTGGTAGCCTTCAAGGTTTTAATAGATCTATAAAAATAAATATATTCGAGTAGATAAGTTCAAAGGAAAAATTAGATATTAAATAAGAGAAAGATAATTATTGGAGTTACCTACTTGAAGAAAATTTATCCTATCGTATATCCTGCGAAAAATTGCTCTGACTATATGAGTAACACATATAATCAAATAAAACGCATTCATACTGCCCTTACAAAATTAAAAGACAATTGACTCAATATCAGGCAGTCAAAGGAGATAACATAGATATCAAAGAATTCGTTGCAAATTTATTTGAAGTTTATCAATTGTGAATTATCAAATAGTGAAAATAAAGTTTGTTCTGTCCCGTGAATTTTTTGGAGATTGCATTTACCGAACACAGTACACTAGCGTCAGAAGTGCGACAAAACACAGTGTCAGTTACAGGAACAAAGTCTACAGAAATGGCGATATTGAAACAGTTACTGGATATGATCAAACACATGAAGGAGAGCCAAGAAGATATGAAGAGAGCCAAAATGAAACAAAGTGGAGCCTGGAAGAAATGAAAAACAGCCAGGACGGAAAGTTTAAAAAAGAAAAGAAAAGTAGGCACGACGAAAATATGGAAGATTTGAAAAAGGAAAAAAGTCAAGAGGAAATGAGAAACAGTTTAGAAGACATGAAAAATAATCAAGAAGTAAATAATATGAAGTTACTAAGATCAGTCAAAGATTTTGAAAAAACCGTTGAAAAAAAATGTTATCTATTGAGAAATGACATGCAAGACAAATTGTAGGTCGAAGAAGAAAGTGTTAGTAAGTTAAAAAATGTTATCGTTACAGTCCAAGTTGTAGAAGAAATTATAGTTAAGTTAGAACACACATCTAAAGTGATAATTGTTCGCAAAGAAGTTCATTAAGAGTAAAAGTAATTTTCTTCCGCCCTCAAGGGTTAAACCGCTAGTGTTTTTTGAAAATATATCAAAGAGCAATAGGCAAATACCATATCGCTAATAATGGCTCTATGGAGTGAAGTTATGGAGATTTTAAAAACGCTAACTGAGAATAAGATATGATGACGCTCATCTTTACCAAATACAATTATAGGGTAAAGAGACGCTTTGAAGAAAACTTAAAGCAGTTTAAGGTAGATATTGCACGAATAATAAAATTTGCCTACTGTACCACCAGCCCAGTTTTAAGAACAACTCGCAGCGAGTAGCTTTATTGAGGGTTTGCTGAACCCCAAAGAAGTTGAGGTTGATCAGACATAAAAATATTTGTGAGGTTTCGGTTCAGGCGCTGATAATAGAAGCGGCTCGACAAAGAGTGGAAATAAAGACAGGCCGGGGCAACTTAGTTTTGCGAACAATGAAGAGCTGAAGAGGACACTGAAACATTTGTGAAGTAAGAGATTTATTGGATAATTTTGATAAAGGTCATAGCCGCATTGATTCCACTATATTTAAGAGGCAAAGACCCATCCAGTGTTGGAATTGTGGAGCAAAGGGATGGCCATCTTAGGAATCAATGCCCCAGGAATACATTCAAAGAGGATGCTGTGCAATTGGAAAACGAACGACATAGAAATCCAGTCAGAAGTGGGTTCCAATATTGCTGCACAGAAGAATCAATCATTAAAATTGAGGCATTAATTGACAATTGAGAACAAAGCAGTAACTGATTTGGACATACAGAATAAGACTTTGGAAATTGCTAATGCCAAACTCTTCAACCAGATAAAATTAATATAGGATCAAATGAAACAAAAAAATGCTCAATAGGCAAATATGAACTCGAAAACATTGAAGCACAAAAATTATTTGCTGAGAAAGTTAAATACTAATAAAAACAAATTGGAATACCCAGATGAAATAAATAAAATCATCAGTAGAAGAGTAACTGAATTATTTTTTTCGTCAGTTTATTATTAATCAAAATCGTCTTTTTTATATAAATTTAAAAATATATAATTCTTTTCAAACTTAAAGAAAACGTACTTGGTTTGCAGGCTTTCGCAGTAGTCAGCGGTATCAGAAGAAATCTAAATTATTTAAAAGTATCTTCTGAATAAGATGATGAAATGTTGAAACATCAAGTCTGCATCATAGTAATTTATTTTCTTACTTTGGTCACTCTATGTATTGGACTATTTATTGCGATATATATGATTAGATGTGGCTTATTGCATGATTGAAATAAAAAAGAAAACAAAAACGCTATTGTATAGGTTGGACATTTTACAGATAAATAGGTTATTTAAATAGCTTTAGATGAAACTTTAATGCGATTTTGTATTTTGAAAATAAAGTTATTTCTTTACAAAAATATGTTTTGAGTCTAAATAGGTACAAGAAAATAGTTTTTTACTTCAGAAATGAGAATTTCTAATAAATTTTTCTAATTTCTTTATTAATATAGCCCAATTTCGAGGTAGTAATAGTATCGCTCATATATAACATTGAAAATAAATAGCTATTTCCGTGCTTTACGAAAGGTAACAAACGTATTATTTCTTGACAGACACTTGAATTAGTATTTTCATATTAATTGAACTGAGTTTCTTCGTTTATTATTTGACAGCATTGTTACTGTTATATACTTATTATACCTTCATCCGCTATTCCATGCCTTGAAGGTTTCAGTTTCAGCGACTAGATGACTTAGATGGGGAAACATCAGGGTTGTATTTAATAATTTTAGTGGCCAATAATGATCAATTTCCACGAATAATTAAAGATTTAAAACTGGCATAATGTACATATTTAATAATACAACTTTTTTTCGATCAATAACAAATGCTTTTGGCATCTGTCCCGTCATCTATATAAAACTCGACAGATTTACCACTGTAGGTTTATTATTTTTCAATACGTTTTTATCTACAGTGAGTGTCAATGTCAAAAGTGACATGATTGTGAAAAAATACCAGAACTGTGAAATAATAGTTATTTTTGTATCTAGATCGCAAAATGATACTTTTGTTTTCAAGAATGGAAGTATATCTTTTCGAAAACGCAGTAACATTTGGTGTTTGAGATACAAACAATATTTTTTCGAAAACCGCAATAAAATTGTGTCATGTACTACAATTTAGTTTATATTTGAAAGCGTTCGAACCATGTTTGAATAAAGACGATTTTGACACTGTGATATAACGACAACAACTTAATAAACAATAAAAATTAGTTGCCTTAAAAACTAGTGTCACAGTTATATATTGTAATTTATATTCAAAGTGTATTAATTAATTTCAAGAGTTTTGCAGTTATTGAAGGTACACCCACTAACGGGTTGAATCGACTACTTCTAAAAAGTTAGTAAAAATCTCATTTCTTTATTTCCTCTTTTGATTTTCATCCAAATATGTTCGGTCTGTTTCAAAGTACTTATTTCATCTTCCTCCACAACAGTGAATCATTATTTGAAACATTAGTTTTAATTACTAGTATTTTAAGTAGTAGACATATAGATACCGTTGACATCTATACTGGTACAGATATTTTTATAAGCTCACTCACTTTTTAAGGTTCTCGTATTAGTGTTTTCAACATGATTTTAAATATTTAGTAACTGAACTATCTATGGCTACTTGACTATTTTCAAAAATACCGAAAAAACACGAAGAAATAGAAATAGAAAGCGGTCTAACAACAACGTTTTTGATTCCTAAATCTAATAAAAATGTTTAATTTTGTATATTTAACTGTAGATGTAAATATTTTTTATGATACTTACGTAGTACTAGATATAAAATTGTTTGTTTTTATTTATAGATGTCAAAATATTTTATATTACTATATTTGAGCGAAACTTAAATACAGAGTAAGAATGAATAAACAAAACTTCCAAAATAAAACTTTTGTGTTTATTTGTTCTAAATGTTTAATATTTTGAGATTTCGGTACCGGTAAAGACATCAGAAGTTTGGCCTTAATCTTTTTTAATCGTCACGTAAACGAAAACATGAACCGATATCAATTAAAATAAAACACACCAACTTCTGAAACTAAGCTGACATTAGGGCCAATGTTATTTCATTCCTTAATTTCCATTTAATAAATATTTCTTTTGTAGTATAATTTTTGATTGAACCGGTAATAAATTTTCAGTAGATTTATCTCATAATCAATACACGACAAACTATCAATAACTGTCAGGAGCTACTAGATAAGTGATTTAAAATAGATCCAATTTATTTGTCAGTAAGAAAATCAATTTTTGGAAAATAAAGTCTTGTACGCACGATACGCGACACTATATTAACTATGAGATTAGCTAAGAATTAATAAACCATAAAGTGTCAACAACTGTCATAAACTATTAGATAAGTGGTTTAAAATAGATTTCACTTATTTTTCATTCAAAAAAATCTATTTTTGGAAATAAAAGTATTGTTCGTATCATAGGTGCCTAGCCTTCTCTTGCATAACAAGAGAAGAATTTTTAGAAATAAAGTATTGTTCTTGCTGGATCTTGCAAGATCATGTCTTGTATTGTCTTGCGAAAGTCTCAAAAATTTCTTGTCTCGCAATTTTGTAAGGCTCTTGTATGACTCTTGAGAGACAACAAATAAGAACCATGGAACTTTATTATGAATTTGGTAACAGTGGTAGTTACTGCGAGTCGACTACGGTCCCGCTCGTAGCTCACACGTAACTATCGACAGTGCTCGATTGTTAGATATTATAAAGTATAGAAACGGTCAGTTTTACAATAAGTAATAGACGAAAGAGGCGAAACAGAATCGGAGCTCTTTCAGTCAAGTAGCAGTGAATAATTATATATAATTAGACAGATTTTAAAAATAATTTTATATGCTGGATGTCTTTTATATAAAGTATATACCTACCTGCAATAGGAATGCAATATTTATGTTCACTTAAATATTACCCCATCTTATATTGTCTCGCGGGATTTTTTGTTAATTTTGTCTTGCAATCCGAGTTCTCAAGTCTTGTCTTGTCTTGCGAAACCAAGACAAGATCAAGAAAAACACAAGACAAGATGCCAACTACTATTGCTGGCCGATATTCATGCCTCAGACCAGAGACCGTCGAGTTACATTAATGACCTTAGGACAATTTAATCTCTATCATCTTTATTGCATAAATATACAGGGTGAATCTTAAGTAGGGGTTTTTCTTTTATAACTACAAAAATGTTTCAAATTATCGCCATTGGTTTCGTTCTCACAATTGTCACTCGCCATATCTATGACACTGTACATGCTTTTGGAAGAGACCTTTTTTCTCGAATTATTTCAGGGACGTTTTCTATCCGTTCATTTAACTCTTTCATTGTGCTAATTTTAATCGTAAATAACAAACTTTTCATGTCATCTCATAGATAAAAATCCATGGTCCGTTGGTCCATTGCAATCTATGGATCTCTGAGGAGATGTGTTATTAATATTTCAGTTTTCCTGCAAAAGCAACTCACATAAGTGTACTCTTTGGGGATGGTCTTGTGTCATTAAGGATTGAATTCGTTGCACGCGATAGAGATGAAGTTGATTTTCATTTACAATTCTCCACATCGTCAGTTGAGATGCAACAACTTGCTCTGAGATATTTCTGGTACTGATTGCTGAATCTCCTTCTAGATATGTAAAACAAGTTCCTCATACTAAGTAGCCTCCCAGGCAACACAGTTTCATCTATATAACGTTAATATTACGACTAGACGAAATGTCTACGGATGGTCTTTTGTAGACTTTATATCAACCACTAAATGTCCCCGAGATAAACGTATATATTTCATATAAAATAGAAGGTAAATAGATGTCCTTATTAGATTGAATATAGTTGTCTTTGATCGACATCTTTACGGCAATATTTATGTACGTATATATTGTGTTTATGATAGATTAACTATATATGTCCTAAATCGACATCTTTTGATAACAATTATGTATGTATAGATTATATCTATGGTAGATGTCGTCCTCCACTCGCCTCTGAACCAACTTCCAAGGTACCGCCCCAGGCACTATAGCCTCTGTTTCTACGACGGCTTCTTCGGGGTGTTCTTCGTCAGCGCGACCCAGATTTAGTAAGTCTTTTGGCGCAACTTCCAAGTCTTTTGTTGATTCAGAGGTTGTCCATGAGGAAGAACCTCCTCCATGAAGGTGGCGGAGTCTAGGAAAGAGGCCATTCTTCACCCTCGGTCTCACTTTCCCGTTGAGGAATTTCGCGACGTCTAAGTTTTCTTGAAGTCATGAGTCCGTTTATATGTTCAGAAAATAAACACATAGTCAATAGTATATTACAGTTTTTACTCAACTTTATACACCCTTCCAATGATTCTGATACAATTAACCCCAAATAACAGTTTTTCTAAACTTACCCATGCGTAGAATTTCGCTGTCAAGTCAAAATCGTACTACTGTCACTGTCACGATTTTTAGCTACTCAGTTTTTTTTTTATCATTCCTAACTCTGAAATCCACGCCCTAAAACACCGTCTAGGACAATAGACGCGCAGAACCCTTCCCTAAGACAAAACTAGTTGCATGGATATGAAATTACGCTCGAGAGCACTTCTCGGCGACATAGATTAACCATATATGTCCTAAATTGACATCTTTTTGAAATATTGCAGGTATGTGTAAATTATATCTACGTTAGATTAACTATACACGTCCTCAATGGACTACTTTCTAATGGCATTTTATAGTAGTCTAGTTCTGGTTTAAGCTTGAAATTAAAATAGACCTCTTTAATTGTTGGAACAATTTTTGGGCTGGTTGCTGTATTGTCGATTTAGACTGGTTGCTATCTTGACGTTTAGAGAGACATTTCCTTCACCTTCCAAGTAACTTTCAAAGTTATTTATGAGGTGATACATATCTCTCAAAATGTCAAGAAGCCTAAACTGACAATATGGCAACCAAACCGAAAATTATTCCACTTGACCACTGAAAACTGCAAACTGAAAAGACATGTTCTGTTAACATCTTAACACTGTTACAAGTTGCCCCATGTTATTTCAAAATATTAAAGGATAAAATGTTTAAATTGCAGTTAATAATATAATAACTCAGTATGTATCTACAAATATTACATAAATAAAGAAATTTATAAATCAAATATTTTTAACATATTCAATCTAAGTATGAACTACAAATACTTTAATCAGGTGTAGTAGGTAATATTGACTACTACATTTTAGATTGATTAATGGTTTTATTAAAGCCCATTCTTCTATTTTAAGGTTTATTTACAATAGGATTTTTCTGACGATATCTTGTTATTGTAATGCTAATTGACCAGTCTCAACCATAGCCATCTTTTCATCTGTGAAATATACTGAATCTGGAAGAAAACAATACTTACTACCTATTAATGTTTCGTAATTTATATTTGATTTAGTTTACCTTTTTGATTACTTCCAAACTGTATTGGTTTCTGGATTGTTGGTATATCCTCCAGTTGCTCAATGTCTTTGTAAATATAGGTTAGGAAATATAAACACAAACATGTACATTGTCCAATTATCAAGATGAATATTCAGTAACATTATACTGTAATTTCGCGTCCTCAAGATTATCTAAAATAATTCATGATACATTTCTACGAGCACTAACTTACATTCAAATGTTCACCTTTGCTGTAGAATAAAAATAAGGCGACAAAGAACAGTGCAGAACTTTGTTTAGACATCTGTTGTTAATTCATGACGTAGAGAGAGTAGAGCGGCATCGAACAGATCGCTGAGTGTAAGAATACAACTAAAATATGTAGTGTCAGACATACTTTTCCGCTTATACGCAGAGATAAATAGATCCGAATTTAAACCCTATAGATTTCATTACTTACCTTTAAAAAATTAATATAACTTTATTAGAATAAAAATAAATCATGGAAATATTAAACAATATAATATGAAGATTGTAAAAGATTTTATTATTATTTATCGAAATATACCTACTGCGTCTGCCTATCCTACCTATCCTGGAGTGAATAAGGAGGGGGTATTTGAGGTTCCGTTTAGGGTCAAATCGACTGTTTATGACTTATACTTACTGGCGAAAAAAATATATTAAAAAAAACAAAAGGGGCCGAAAACCGGCCTTAGAGGCCCTCCTTCTTTCACATCAACGTTTTCTATTAATTAGAACTTTGCATTTTGTTTCATTACCATGGTAATTAAAAAAAAATCCGAAAATTTCTAATCCTCCTTGGAGTAACCTGCATTGGATTATATTGGAAATTCTTTGACGTTTATAAATAAATTGACATTTTATAGATATAGATATAGAACTTTATTGACTACATTTTATAAAATGTATTACATTTGTAGCAAGTCATAGTTACTGTTATTACCTTAAGTAATGCATTTATAGTTATTGTTACACATTATAAATAAAAAGATTTTAACATAACCTATATAAACAGGACAGAATAAAATATGCTATTAAAAGGAATCCAACATCCAGATTAAAATTGCAAAAAAAAAATAAATAGATGTATAATAAAAGGTATAAATGAATCATTCCATACATTTCAGTAAAGAAGGAAAATGAATTTATAAGAATATAAAAAAATTAAATTAAAAGATATGAGCATATTCCAAACAAGAATATTAATTTTCCATAGGACGACTTATATATTCATCTATTGAATAAAAATAGTACTTTAAGAGATGATTTTTAACGATTTTTTTAAATCTGATATAATTCCTTATACTTACATATATGCCAGAACTCGATATTTTAATTATTTTTTTTCTACGTTCGTGCAAAATTGTTTTAAGCAATTGCATATTTTATAATATTTTCAATCATATTTATTATCCTACTGGATTACGAAATTAGGTACTAGAAAATGCAATTAATTAAAAATAAAATTAGTTTCCTTTGAATATCAACAGAATTACAAAATATTTTATGGTTTTTACATGAACGTCAAAAAATATTATATTCAACTCGTACAAAAAGTGTTTATTGCGCTCGATGTATGACAATTTCACATCGCATGCAATAAACACTTACTTTTTTCACTTGTTGCATAAATTGTTGAGTTTTAAGGTGTATATATAAATTAAAATAAACAGAAACAGTAAGTTTTTCTTATATTCCACATTTAATTATTCTCAGTAACAAAGTCTAAATATCGTAATACTCCATCTGTACCTTCAAAATAGTGTGGGGTAAAATTTTCCTACCGAATATACCATAAGCTTTGAATTAGTCACCGAAAATTGTTCCTCGCTCATAAATATTTTTAGAAAATTATGCCTTGCCTCCGACTCAGGTTAATTTTCAAAATATTCATGACTTTGAAAAAACTTCCGGAAATAATTTAAGCTCTAGATAGATTATAACTGAAAATATTAGAAGAAAATGTATGCGAAGAAATGATGTTAAAGGCTGCAATACCAATTTAGGTAGGTAATTTTGAAAATTGCATTTCTTTGTTTCGAACTAGCTGCTATGTCATTTACCTGACATTTAATACCTATGTTACAATAATTAGAATAATAACTCCCAGTTGGCGTGAAAAACAATAGGTAACCTCAACTTTGGTTTAGAACCTGCTAATTCATTGAAGTATCTACACTGTCCTTTTCTGTTTCAGTTTTGGTTTGAATCCAAGTAGCGGTACAAAATATTATTTCATATGCTCATTTATGTTTTACAATATTTGTATCGTTTATCTTTGTGTTTTAAATGTTATTTATAATATGGAGAAAGCTGATATGGTATGTGCCGTCAAATTTAGCAGGACTAAAGCCGTATTCTTATGGACGCCAAATTCGGGGATGTTCGTGAGAAGTTTTTTAATAGTAAGAAAAATCTAAACTTTTAGCAAATCTTGCCATTTGTAACATTTTCTATCTTTTCCATTACAAAACTGTCATAATAGATTGTCGGAAGATCAAGATAATCTACTTAACCACATAATGAAATTAGCGATAATATTTTACGTGTTACTATTTTGCGAAATTCGATAAAAGTTGGAACTTTTCCGCCATCAACAACTTAAATAAAAAACTAAATATTTTAATTCAAAATATTTAAATACAAATCTGACCTGTTTTAACAAAAAGTTTTGAGTTCATATACCAAAAACTTGGCGGTGCATTTCATACAAAGATCAGAGCAGCCACCTTTCAGTTATTATTCTTATTGTTGATATTGTTTCAAATGTTGTTTGTAATTTCTGTTCATAAATTGATTTATTCCATGCTAGAATATGCCATAAATTTATAACACTCTAAATAGGGCGTACGCAATTTTTCATATAATGTATTCCAAAATATAATGTGTATTGCAAAATAACACACTATACCTCATTTTTTAACTAAGAGGAGTAATTTAAATTTCTCGCGGTTAAACAATAGCTTGTTATTGGTTAATTTGTCACCAAGTTTACACAGCCTCACATAAATTCATGTTTATTGTCAATGTCAATACTGTCAGCTACTAACATTTAAAATGTCAGTTATATTTGGCTAAGATTAACGTTGCCACTTCGTTGATTATTTTGTGTTTATTCTGCCTCCTAGTTAATCATATACCAAATGTAATAGTTATGTTCATAACTCAGCAACGAATTGTATTGCTTTTTGTCTATTTTCTCTTTTTTCAAATTTACCGCCAAAATGATCTAGTTATATTTTCTAGTTACTTCTCCTGTATATATATGACTTCTTCATTTACTCCTTTTAATTTAAAAATAGAGTTATAGTACGATAAAACATTAACTGTTTTGTGTCTATTTTAACGATTCTATTCTGAATATTTATTATCGAGAAATCCACATAATTAGATAAATAAGTTTATAAGATAACGTGAATACATTTAATAATGAAATTATATCTTTACAAACATTCTTTCGTTAACGTTTTAAACCCTCTACTTTTAGTTATCATTAAGTAATTGACGTTATAGTATTTAAATATCTACTATTTCATTTAAATTAATTTTTAAATCTTACCACTTACTCGTAGTCGTATACTTTTAATTAGAGCAAAGATTAAAAGCAAATATTCATGCATAAATACACATTACAAATAAGAAAACAAGAGGTAGGATTATAACTCAATTCTCTTCATTATGTTACTGTGTAGGGTATCCTTAAACGTGAAATGTTTTGATTTATTGTTGAGAGAAACAGCCCCTTTCTTGCCCGCTCCTTATTTTAAGGAATTGTAGTGTAAAAGTTGTGATGGCACGACCGCAGGCTGCAAATGACTCTTTTAGGTAACTTATCTCGTCCTGACAAAAAATCTCGCTGCTCATTGAACCAATTTAACACGATTGGGTAAGCTGTCAGTTAACAGACACTATTGATATCGATAGCCCGAATAATTTCTAGATCAGGTTACAAGTACATGAAACTGATCTTTCCTATAATTTAAGTATCACGACAACTTGCCAAATTTTTTTAATTAGTGTTTTCTAAGTCATTGTTAGGTATATCAATAGAAAGTTATGTTATTTTGGAATAAAAATCATTAATGAATTTAGTTATTGATTTTCGAGATAGAGAGTGATGCAATTTAAAAAGATCTCCTTTGTTTTGCTATATTTCTGATGATGTTTTGCTTATACATATATTATAATCGATGAGAGGGTAAAAATAAACTGAATTGATACCTACATTTATTTGTTGACCAGTGGCTGATATTTTGGAAGGCACGCTACTAACTAGTGACAAAAAGTGACATTAACACGTCTGCCAAAAGAAGGTACTAAAAATTGTATTACATCGAGAATCTGAGTGTTGTCTATTAAGTCATAAATCATTTTATATACATATAAACACACCATCATTGCCTTTATGTCTATCAGACAACATCATAATTTTATAAGAGCATGGAGTAATGATCCATATCCAAATATTATGTTTTTATAATAAAGAAATCTCAGGAATTTATTCTGAACTTTTGAATTGAATTATGTTCTATAACGTAGATCTGATATATGCATTATATAATACTATAAAGGTAGTTATATTTTAAAATTTACCTAGATACTTGTATGTTTGTTCAGTTATTTTTCAAAATGGCTGTTCCTTAACTTTTATCGATAATAATTTCTAAATCCTTGGCTTCATCTTTGGTATAATAAACAGTGTTATTAATACTATACATTTTTTGATGAGTACCTAAAATATATTGAAAAACACTACCAACGGTACACTGTACTTAAATCTTCTTGCAATTTAACCCAGTCATTTACAATTTGCCAGTTGAGGGTGCCAGTCCTCTCCACGAATACGGTACGCTTATATACGGTCTACTGGCTGCGCGGGTCGAACCCACAGCGATCTAGTCACCTCGATTCAAGTACTGACGCCATAAACCGCGGGACCACTGACCGATCCATTATTAGTGCCATCTGTGAATAGTTAGCACTAAGAATTTTTAACTACATTTGGTAATGAATTTATCATGCATAATAAAGTAGAAGTCCAAGGTTGCGACCTTGGTGTACTCTTGATTGTGTGCAAACCAGTACAAAACCATAATAATGTAGTTTATCTAGTACATCATGATCTACCGAATATAATGTCCCAGCAAGATCTAGATAAATAACATCTCTTTCGAGATTTTTGAAATATTAAATGTAAATTAGTTAAATTTAAGTAAATTTGTAGCAGCTGATCGCTTACGTATAAAGTGCATGTTCTAGCAATACTATATGATATTAAATATCAAATTTTGATATGCTGAAACATTACATTATAAAGGACAGTTTCAAATATTTTGCTAGATGCAGCAAAGAAATGGATCTATATTTTTACACTTTTGGATTATCTGATTTATGAATTGGGAATATTTTAGTCAGTTTTCATTGAGTTGGATATATTTCAGTGCTGATTATGAAATTGAATATAATGCTTAAAGGATATATAAAATTTTACAACATGCCTAAAAATGTAGTGACAAATACCATCCGGCCCAACAGATCTTTAGGTTTCAGTTTTTAATGCAACTTTATTTATTTCAATTTTTAGGTATTTAATATTGTATTTAGGGCGATGTTTTCTCAGACATGATCATATTATAACTTCAAGCTTGACTACTATACACACTATATTGCTGCAATCATTGTTGTATGTTTACTGCATATAAAGTTAATTAATTATGGTCTGAATGAGGTGAAATCTTCATGAAATTATATATTCATAATGCTGCAATTTTAGGAAAAGATTAATTCGATGACGAAACAAACCCTAGCATCTATGAATTAAATATGGAAAAAATAGGCTGTACAGGGGTATTATGCGTAAACGTTAGATTGGGCTGTAACACTGCTACCCTTGGAGATACCAGAAAAACGAAACGTGCATTTCTTGACTATTTTTTGTTAGGATTAATTTAAAGTGAACAAAAGAGTCTAATAAACATATGGTCGAATATCAACGGTTAGTAAGATAACAAAGAAAACATTTTTATCCGAGTTAATTATTGTAATGCATCAATAGAGAAAAGTGTTTATTCTGTAGGTATTATAAATTATAACACTGATTAAAGAACTAATAAACCGAAATTAATGAATTAAGTTTTCAAATATTCCACCGTCCGCCTCGATGGTGATTTTCTCTTACGAGTGCTGCACAATTGACAATCTTATCGATAAGCGCCTCTCGTGTGTTCACTTTTGTTGCATGTACTAATGATTCAATTAAACCACCCTCAAAGGCAGAAATCAAGGGATTCAAATCTGGTCACCTTGGTGATTAATTTTGAAATCACCTCGGCCAATCCAGCGTCGTGGAAAGCGATTGTTAAGAGACAGATCACAACACGATTAAAATCAGCAGGGGCACCATCATGCTGACAGTACATGTTTGGCCTAATATCTAATGGATATTAGACCAAACGCCAAATAGATCTGTCTAATTATTTTACAAAAATTCTACATATCGAGCTCCAGTAAGACGACCACCTAGCTCAACTCGGCCAAGAAATTGATTATTAATCATACCACACCACACGTTAATGCTGCACCGATGCTGAAAGTTACTTTCTACCGTGGCGTGCTGATTTTCATCGACCAATAACGTTCATTGTGACAGTTACTTACTTCATCACGAGTGAATTGAGCCTCATGAGTGGACATTTATATCAATGCAATCAGGAAAAATGGAGAATTAAAAATGTAATAATATATACCCTGTATGTCCTGTAGTTACAGTCGAACGTAACGTTTTCACCCTGTATATACAGTGTGACTCATTTCAAACGGAAACAAGCCTGTAAAAATGGTAATTATTATCCAAAAGATGGAGCAGTAAAAACTATATTCTAGCACAAAATATTAAAATTTATTTTTTGTTTTCAAGACCTACTTCGAATATTTTTCACGGTAAAATTTTACAAAAACTGTTTAGCGATTTTTTTATTTCAAATCTAACTACGGCACTAGATTTAGAATCCCGTAAAACGATTTTATGCCAAGTTTCATAAATAATTATTTAATATTGAGAGATTTATAACAATTTTAATGCAGGCTTTATTTTATTAAATACTTTTATAGTAATTTTAAAAAAATACAAGTTGGCTATGAAGAATGAATAAAAAGTTTTGTCAATTAATTATTAATTCATTTTACGTTTTTAATTAATCGCTTTAAATATAAAAACTTATAATTAACGGATAGCAATAATTAGATATTTTAATAAATAACTAAAATAACAACGGAATTACCGCGTTACATTAAAACTAGGATACAAAAATAAAATAAATTTAACGTCACAATACAATTAAATTTTACATTTTTGTAGCATCTACGAGACCAACTTTGATTTCGCAATTTTCGAATCGCTTACGAATATTTTTTTGAGCATTCTGTAGTTGTTCTTCACAAACTTGTCTTATTCTTGCACACAACTCTTCACTTATAAACACTGAATGTTATGATATCACATAAAATGTCAAATAGTTAGGAAGGTAGCATAAATTTAACTGAAAATGAAGATTTGCTCTGTCCTGTACTGGAAGTTTATGTAAATATATTTCAAAATTAATTTCTTAGGAACTGCAAACACTGTATGCTATTCATATTTCCCTCAAAAAGAAAAGGCGAATGATTGTTTCATTGAGTATCCCACACACTAAACATTAACTTTTTGAGAATATTGTCGTTTACAATAAACAATCCACTCTGGTCCTTCTGTAGCCCAATACCTTGAATTTTGTGCCGATACTACACCATTCATTGTAAAAGTGCGATTCGAAAAGTGCATCCAAATCAACGGTGGCCTCGTAGAGGCTACAAAAATTTAAAATTTATTGTGACGTTAAACTTATTGTATTTTTGTATCGTAGTTTTAGTGTAATGCAGTCATTTTTCTTTGTTAGTTTAGTTATTTATTAAAATACCTAATTACTATACATAAAAATTACTATAAAAAAGTACTTTATAAAATGAAGCCTGCATTAAAATTGTTATAAATCTCTCAATATTAAGTATTTATCTATGAAACTTGGCATAAAACCGTTTTAATGGATGCTAAATCCAGTGTCATAGTTAGATTTGAAGTAAAAAAATCGCTAAACAGTTTTTGTAAAAATTCACCGAGAAAAAAGTTCGAAGTAGGCCATGAAAACAAAAAATTTATTTTAATATTTTGAGTTAGAATAGAGTTTTTACTGCTACATCTTTTGGAAAAAACCCGAAATAAATCGGATAATAATTATCGTTTTTACAGGCTTGTTTCCATTTGAAATGGGTCACACTGTATATGTTTATACAAGGAGAAGCGTCTCCAGTTTGTATTTTAATTTTATTTCTTTTAAAATGTTTTCTTCACAAAAGTTCTTCTTGCGAGTATCGAAATTACCACCATGGGAAATTATCAAAAAATTACCATTTTTATTTTTCATCGCCGTAACTATTCATTAATACGAAGCCGTAGAAGGGCCATGTCTAAAATTTTTTCTAAATTCAGACTTTAAACTCTGAATTCAGACTTTTATCTCTGAATTCAGACTTTAATCTCTGAATTCAGACTTTTATCTCTGAATTCAGACTTTAATCTCTGAATTCAGACTTTAATGTCTGAATTCAGACTTTAATCTCCGAATTCAGACTTTAAACTCTGAATTCAGACTTTAATGTCCATAGATTAAAGTCTGAATTTAGAAATTTTGGACATGGCCCTTCTACGGCTTCGTACATTAATAACTATTTTTCTTAGTAAGAAATTACTCATTTCATTGTTTTTCTACAGAGTGTCGAAAATATCAGTGCCTTTATTTTGCTGTATAATGAATTGTACCAAATAAGACTTATTTGACTTGATGTGATACTGTTACATTTGTTAAAAACGACTTATATCGCAAAACGCGTAGTAGCCAGAGAGTTTAGCCCAGATAGTGAGAAATTAATCTTTTTTTTTTTGTTTTGGTACATATTATTATGACTAATATACTTTTATGTTAACAGCAGAAACTGATGGATGCAATGTTGTCATACGTTACAATTTTGAGGATTTTCTGGGAAACTTTTATAACCAAATTACGTTACAGGAGCCTTTACTTAACCTTAGTTGTAGCTTAGTTTGTAATATCGTAACACAGTTTTGCATTTTACTGCAGTTGCATTTTTATTTTCGAAATGTATTTGTAGAGAAACTATTTTTAGAATTTTTTTTCAAAAGAGAGTTTTGTTGCTATTGGTCAGATATATAAACCCTTGTATATAGACACCACGTATTTTTTGATTTAGAATAAGTTTTGAAAGTGATATTTGAATAGTTGCAAAGCATTCTTTAAGTTTTCGAATTTTTTTCTTAATTTATAAGTGTCTATAACTGTTTTTTACCAAAAAAGGGTACCTACATAACCCGATTCGTCAAATTTCGAACATGCATTAGAATGTACGACGACAGAATGCCTATTTCAAAATTGTTTAATTAAATTTTAAACTCGACTAAAAATATGTACGTAGCTACCTACCATTGTAACAATATATCCTAAACCAAAGCTAAAAGTATTGTTAGGTAATATTGGGTAGGCCTCGGTTACACAAACAAAGATTTAATGGATTTGGTACGGCGTGTTTGTTTTAGTTGCAGTGATATTCGACTCCTATTCAGAGGCGTGCGTGACTGAGTTAAGACCAACCACTTTACTAATATTTCAAAACACGTGACTTGCAAAATTTTAGTCATTAATAAATAACTTTTCATAGATTTTTATCGAGTCCCTTCCCCCGAATCAGATTAAAATATGTGAAAGGTAACGGTGACATAAAAATAATGAGTAATTTTCTTTTTTAAATGCTTTTATGGTGAATATAATTCACCGCTAATAAATGTCCAATTTCATGTTGCTTTATTACAGCTAATATATTATTCCACGGCTAATTAGGTCTATATGACCTGTAAATAAATGTTATCTGCTTATATTAACTAGGTAACGAGTTTTGTTTATAGTTTTAACTTCTTAACAAAACATAATTTCAACGTTACAGGAATTAGGCTTAGGATATTGGTCAAATGCTTATAAATAAGTCTTTTATAATATTCAAAAATAAATACAGTATAGGTTGCTATTTACAACGGAATACCTAATGTATCAAAAATTCTAGAGGATTTTGAATATCAAAAAATTATGAATGTATTTCCTATAAATTTCGACTTAAATGCAGTTCACGGCTACAAAAACATTTATAGTCAAAAAACTAGTCAGTAACTTTCATTCATTCATTCATTTTAAAAATTACATTTTTTGTTTAAAATATTTAGTATTAGTTGTTTAAATTTAATAGAAATAAATAAAATCGTTGATATTTTAAAGTCAATAATATGCTGTATATTTATTATTCAGAAATTCAAGTAAATCTGTTTAAAGTATTTTGCTTACTTGTATTTTAATAGTTTAGTTCTTCTTCTGGGTTAATAATAGTGATTAAAACGAGATTGGGCAGATAAATTATTATATACATTATTGTTTTAGAAACCATTTATTTTACCAATGGAAGTTATTCATATATAGATACCTATCCTATTAAAATTTTGAACTGCTTGGGGTTAAAAGAAATGAGTTTATAAACGCAATTTCTGTCCAAAGAGACGGTTTGTGAAGAAAACAACGAGATATTTTGATAATATAATCAATTTTGTGTTTGCAGTAACACATAGCTCAGTAAGCTATCTCAAAAGTTACTCAATGTTACTCATAAAAGATTTGTGTGGCTAACAAATAACTGAGTGGACATTAGTCAACGTTATTATTTTAACACAATCGGGAATAGACTTGTTTTAACAACCAATTGTCTTACCACGCATTCTTCTAATTATCAAATGGCACTGTACTTAATTTTCGAAAATCTAGAGAATCGAAACTCAAAAGTTGTAGGTGTACCAGTGCAGAAGGCGCCCAGATATAAAAATATACAAGAATATCTTCTATTTAAATATAATATCCACTTTACTCCATGCTTAAGTCGGTAACTTTTCGGCCTGTTACTTATGATAAAGTGTGTTACCCATCATAACTGCTCCTGGTTCTACATACATGCTAGATACACGAAAGTATCTTAGTCTTTCTTTTAGTATTCTCTTCGCCATACTACAATTTCGTCTTCTTCAACAAGCATGTTTTACGATTTCGTTTCAATACCGAAAATTCATGTCAAGTATTGTTTTTCTAAGAATTATAGAGTATAATTTAGACATATCCTCATCTTCAGCTATAGAAACTTAAATTTTATTTATCAACAGTATTTGATTTCTGAAGAAAAAGTTATACATTTTTCTACTGAGTATCATCGTCATTTTTATTTATTTTTTTCTCTTTTTATGCTTCCATTTTTTTAGAATCTGCTTGCGCCAATGAACTACACAACATATCAGCAACTTCACGTTACAACTTATATTAGAGTTTCACGCTTGAATTCCTTCATATGCGTTTTTATTATTATCAGTTGTCCATCATTTAGGCTAGGTCGGTTACCAACAGACCGTTCACTAGAACCGACATTTTGATCTATTTTTAATTGTTATTGTGTATCAACATTTTAACGGTTGTATCTATTAATTTATTTCTTTAGTTCAATATAGAAATTATGAATAGCACGCTTATTCTATTGGCATTTCTAACGTCGGTTAAATCAAGTACTAATGCGCACAGTTTACAAACACATGCATTAAAAAAGTATCTTCCTAATGTAGTAGACATAGACAGAGAATATTCGTATAATTGGATTTCAGTTTGATTGAACCTTTATCGTATAAACAGTAGTATGGCTGTGCATAGAGAGCGACACAGTTTTAATGAGATAAACAATGTTTATGCTCGTATAAAAATCTTTTATATCTATCTATGAGTCACTCAACAAGATTGGGTATAGCTCATTGCATGAGACTTTTACTTTGCTGAAGGACCGTAAATTTACACCGTACCTACACATTCAATAAATAAATAAAATATATTTTTCTCTAATTATTGATATGACATTAGCCACAATTATTTTGCGCACTAATGCTCCGATCAACTTCTGTGTTGATATTTGACGAATAAGTTGGAAAATTTGAATCAACCCATTGCCATTTATAATCATTTTGTAATAACTCTCATTAATTTAATTTAGTTAAATATTGTCTAACACAGTTTGCCTAATAAATACAACACTAAACTTAGTTTTCAAACTACTGAAACGTCTCATTAAATTTATGACAGCAACATTCAAAAACTATTTTAAGTACCATTAGATTTTTATAATAAATCATTACGTACCCCTCTGGGTTCTGATAAAATGCAGTGGTCCATATTATGAGGTAGGTTAGATAAAATAAACACAGCTGATGAAAGAGTCAACAAAATCGGAATGTGTTGACAAAGGAGCTTTATTACTACGTTTAGTATAGGTTTACAGCACACTGATATTCATTTTTGCATTCTATTACGCAATCTGCAATGATGTTACTACTAAACGCGGGTCACTGCACTCATTATAAAAATAAAACTACGGTAAATAGATTTGACAAGCAATAATTATTTTTGATGAATATAACAATAATTATTAACAGTAAAAAATAACATTGGGTAAATTGAATTCATAATAAAGATCATATCAACGCAATTTTTGGTTAAACAAACCGAAATATGTATGAGTTGTAGATATTAGACATTTCTTTGCAGCAGGAAAGGTGATCACAATAAAAACTGCTGCATTCTCACTAACATAACATAAATCGTACTTTTTCAGTTACAGTTTGTGTGCAAAATAGTATGGAGTAAAATAGAAACTATGTGCGGCAGCATATATGCGATTACGCAACTCTTGTTCCTAACGGTAACATACATTATAGTTTTCATGTGACCCCAAAAATCAAGCGGATTTAGGTCGGTTGATTGAGGGAACCAATGGACCACCTCGGCCTATCCATCGTTCGGGAAATACATGATCCAAATGTTGTCGCATTAGTTGCGCAAAATGTGGTGGAGCACCACCGTTAAGAAACCACATATTGTCTTACGATGAGATTAGCTTCTTCGAGGAGTACTGGTAAATTATTACGCAAAAATTTAGAATAAAAGGCACCAGTAAACCGATTTTTTAGAATGAAAGGGTAAATAAGTACTGCGTTCACAATTTCAGCCACATTTACTGAAAATCGTTGTTGAAAGTGTGTTCACCGAGTATACTGTTTTAAGAACATTGGCTATATTTACAGCCAATTTAACAGGAGATGGTGATAAATTAGAATTTTACATAATGATCTCAGGCTGCGTATTTTTAACAGACTATCCAGAAATGAATCTCAGTGATAATAATAATAATGCTATACTTAATATATAATGTTTCTTAATATTTTATTAATGCTTGCTATTTAGTATTTAAAAAAAATTGTACCGTAGGTAAATATGATAAAGAGGCAGATTATTACACAGTACAATGCTTTATTTAATTTTAATTGAGCTTCAAATAACAATGAAAAGAATACTTTTAAGTAAATATAAAGTATAATAATTTCAATCCATAAAAAATAAATTTGTTTAGTAAGTATAAACTATTAGTTTAATGTTCCTAAAAACCAATAAAGTATAATGAGAAAATATCGCCATTTTCAGTTTATTACAACAATAATTTTAAACATTATTTACTCAATATTGATTGAAACGGTATACAGATTGGAAAAAATCAAAGAAATATATTGATAATATAACTAATTTTGTGTTTATAGTAACACACGCCCATAAAAGATTTATTTAGTTAGCAAATAACTGAGTGAACAGTGTTATTATTTCAACATAATCGAATGTGGGCTCTTTTTAGCCCTTCCGTCCCGGTCACTCGACTGAACTCCAAATCCTAAGACTTACCGAGCACATCACGGCGGCCTTCAACAGGAAACAGTTCACTGGAGCTGTTTTCTTGGATGCCGCAAAAGCCTTCGACACGGTCTGGCACGAAGGCCTACTGATGAAAATGCTAACAAACCGCTATCCTATTTCCTACGTCAAACTGACCAAATCCTACCTACACCACCGCAAATTCCAAATCCGCATCCAAGACACCCTATCCTCTATCCGCACCATGGAGGCCGGTGTCCCACAAGGCACCGTCCTCTCTCCTCACCTTTACACCATACATAACAGTGACATACCGCACCCTCCCCACACAAACACTTACCTTTACGCCGACGACATTACACTGACCACACAATCCACAAACCTTAACCACACCCTAAACACACACCAGTCCTCCCTCGACCAACTCGAAACCTGGTGCAACAGGTGGAAAGTCAAAATTAATCCCGATAAAAGTTCGGCTGTCCTTTTCACCCGAACACGCCTCCCCCAAAACCACGTCCTTGACAATCCTACTCTCTTCCAAGAACCCATCCCGTGGCAAAGACAAACGAGATACCTAGGCGTGACGATGGACCAGCGACTTACTTGGAAAGCCCATATCACGGAGACGGTAGCGCGCGGAAAAATCACCAGGGCGAGACTTTATCCCTTACTCAAGGGTGGTAACACCCTTAGTCTAAGGAATAAGCGCACTCTAATCAAGGTGGTGCTTCAAGCGCAGCTAACGTACGGCTCCGCGGCATGGAGCTACGCGACAAAAAGACTACAGGCCGTGGAAAACATAGCCTTACGCACAGCCGTCGCTGCGGCTTGGTATTTCAGAAACACAGACATAAAACGAGACCTAGACTACGCCGACCTAACACATACCATACACACACCCACAAAAAACCATTAACAAAGCCACAGACCACGACAACCCCCTGCTTAGGCAAGCCGTCGACTACGCCCCCGCCCCGACAGACAAACACAAACGTCCAAAACACCAATTCCTTGACCTTCCTCCCTGACAGCCCAGCCAGGGCAGGAGGAGGTTCCTCGAGCCGCCAGCATCGGCCGCAACAGCGGTCGAGGCTGACCGGAGAAGGGAACCCACCTCTACGAGGCCGCCCAGGTCTACAGAGATGGTGAAGGATAAAGAGCGATAATACCGCTCGATCCTAATCCATACAAGGCCACCGTTCGCCAATAAAAATAACGGCGCTCTTTTTAGTGAAAATTTACTCAAAATAATTTGTGGTATATTGTAGATATGGATAAATGTTGTATGACATTACAATAAATTTTTATCAAAATTAATCATACAATTTTGTTGGTAATATTCGTTAGAAAAATGTGCATTTTAGTTAATTTATGAATGTCATTATGAATAAAATTATCAGTAAAATTATCTTGATGCGCATGCGTATTAACTGGCTTTATGTGGTTCCATCTATTGAGGGTATTCTTATTTTGGGAAATATTGAAGGGAAGGAACCTATAATAATTATGGTCTTTTATATGTTTACGCAGCACAGTACAGAATAACGATGGTAATTAATCCAATTTGCACACTGCGCAGTTTCTCGCGAAGAAAATATAGAACATATTATTATTCTAAATATTTATGGAGAAAATTCTTTTCAAAATTATTTGATTTGTTTTATGTGTGCAACTACAAAAATAGCGTAGCATATAATTATTCCAAAAATTTTGTAGATCATTTTTACAGTGTTATACGGATTTTTAAAATTAAATGTAATTATATTTTGTTATTTATCAACAAGTTTCAATATGTAATATTGAGAATATAGATAAAACTTATCACTAAAGCTAAATAATAATTATATAACTACATAAATATCAATGAATTGTTTTAAGGAAAGTAATATTTCACTGTTATTGGTGGATAATGTTAGTAGTATTAATTTGTTTTATTATAATGCTATTGCTTCAAAACTGATTATTTTTTGAATATTAAAAAATGATGTTAAAGTATCTTCTCTTTAATCACATAAGAGATCATAATTAGATATTTAAAATTTATTACTTTTGGAAGTACCCACAAGTCTTTTTTTAAAACGATACCTTTTAAAAGGATTGATATATTGCGGCTTGCATATTGTGGAAGAAATGAATACTAAGTACCTAGTTGTTAGAATATAGTAATACACTAGGAATGCCGTCACTACTCTTTACTTTGTAGACTTGACAAGAGGCAAATATGTCACAATATTTCACATGATTTTTGATTTTGACATTTTTGTTTCAGAAATCTAATTATTTTAAATCAGTATGGACTTTAACTGCGACGAATTGTATAAATGGATTGACGAACATCCAATTACAAGACAAAAAAGAAACCTCAATCGAGATTTCTCGGATGCAGTACCACTGGCGGAGATTTTGAAACAGCATTATCCAAAGTTAGTTGACCTACACAATTACAGTCCAAAAAATTCCTTTTCACAGAAGCTAATCAACTGGGAAATACTAAATAAAAGGGTATTGAATAAAATAGGGATCAATGTATCTACAGTCAATATGGAACACCTTGCGAAAGGTAAAGTAGGGGCTGTAGAAAAACTTCTGAATTCCATTAAAATAAAAGTTGAAAGTAAGGGATCTGGTGACAGTAACACTGACAATGTCAATGATAAAGTTTATTATCTAGAGGATGCATCGAATATTTCTTCTAGAGAAGCAATTGTGCCCATAAAAATTAGAAATGGAACCAAGACTTTGGACAGGAAGGTGATAACCACTGAACTTTTAGAAGCCATGGAACAAAGCATAGCCCAAAAAGAAGAATCTATAGCAATATTAAAAAATAAGGTAGAACATTTAGAAAACTTGGTAGCAGTGAAAGAAGAGAGAATAAAAGACTTAACTCAGCAATTGCAAACAGTTGTAAACGTATCGACATCTCAGCAAAATTTGGCGTCACCAAGTGGAAGATTTTTTAATAACATATTTTGAAAAGTTGTGATATTTACAATAAAATTCAAGTCTCTGAAACCATATTTTAGTATACCGCGAAGTTGTTACTGAACATCTTAATAAGAATGCAGTTAGTAGGTATGTTCTACAAGTTTTAGTACCTACAGTTTATGTTGTTAATGTTGTTAAGGTTAGGTTAGCTACCTTAAATATAATAAAAAATTACAATAAATAGGTACATGAATAAGGTTGTAAGTTAAAAGTACCATATGACACTCAGCAATTCGAAGCAGAGTTTCCAATTTTAAAGTGTCCCAGAGCCACAAATTTGCCCACGTACCTAATACATAGATTTTTTGTAAATACAATTATATATTCAAAAGAACTTCGTTTTCGATGTCAGAGTTTTAAAAAGTCTTATTATTCAGAAATCTATGTGGAAAATCACACATGTTGTACATGAACATAAATAGATCATTCTTGATGCAAAATAATAATTTTTTGTGTAAGTCGTAGTTCTGATAGTGGGCTTATTTGTTTCTGCGCTTATTTTATTCTCCCAAGTCATTTCAAATCATAAAACAATAAAATATATTCTTGTTGCATGTTGCTACAATACGCTATTAGATAAGTAAATGATAAAATGCTAAGTAGGAATTGTAAATCGAATTTCAGAGAATACTACTTTACAAAAACAAATCTTATTGCTGCATAATACTGTAACGGGCGTGAAAGGCTCTATAACCACATAACTTTTGGAAAGTAGAAAGTGTCTATAGTAACAATTCAAAACCACAAAATCCGAGATGTGCAGGCTTCTAAAGCTCCATATATTTAAAAGTCCATAATTTTATAAACCAATAAACATGGTGTGTAAGCCGTTATACCTAGATAGACTTCTGAAAAGGAGAAAGTAAGTGCATATAGCGCCGCCTTCACCAAACTACAAAACCAAAGATATTCAGGCTTCTAAAGCTTTATAAATCCAAAACCTTCACCAACAAAAAATATATATCCACATGCACTCAACTGGAACTCAACTCTTCCTGTGGAATTAAATTTTGTACTAAGAGCTATGTGGTTAAATAGGCTTCCCCGGTCTGATTGAGATTTTGGGTTTATGGGGTTTTAAGCGTCTGCATGGTCTCGGGTTTTGTTGCTTTGAATTGCTACTACGAAAATGCCGAGCTTCCCAAACGTTATGTGGTACGTAGGAAACATATAGTTGAACACCCCAGTACCATCACTTTATTTTATACTTAAGTGTACTTTAATTATTCAAAATTGTAAAGATCAGAAGAATTTATGAATATTTCATACAGCAAAGTATTTTCTGCTAACACTATCCCAAACTATCCAGTGCATGCCGTCCGTAGGTTATGTGGATAGTAGTATGTATAGCATCTGTATAGCACTAGTGCTGTAATGAAAAAAAAAAAAACGTTTTTATTAATATTTTTCTGTTAAATAAAACTCCGTCTTTTAGAAGAATGATTTATTTATTATTAAAAAAATATTATAAAACCTAAGGTTTATTATAAACATTTTTTACAACTAGAAATTTGTATACCAGAAGTAGTGATGGAGCTGTTTAAGTTCGAATTTCTGACCATGATTTTCTTTGCTGTCTGTATCTTATTTTCTAAAAAATTCTTAACACAGTCTTGTGCAGTAGAAGATTTCCAGCTCCCATGACGCTTTAACGTCTTTAACAGAATGGTGGCTCAGGACCTTTTAAAATAATGTCCAGTGTATTCTTCGGGATTCTTCAATCCAAGTTTTGTTGCAATCATTTTTTTAATGCTTCCCAAAAGTATTAATTGCGATGGGATGGGAGGTACATTTTTCTTGTCTCTTGAATATAAAAAGTGTGAGTTGCTTTAAGAGGACGAAGCTCAGCATATTTTTTCCTTCTGTTATAACAAATTCTCAGACAATTTTTATTTTCGTGTACGGAATCACAATTTTTATATAGAGGTCATTGTACTGAATATAATCTAAGATTAGCTTAGTTAATTCTTCGCGACGATAGGACTCAAAACTGCTGATTATTATCGGACCAACTTTCATGAATAAATATGTTTCATCATCTGCAGTACTTAGAAACTTATATACTTCTTCCTATAAAAAAATCTGGACTCTTTGGTCTTGTAACCCTAAGAATTTCTTTTCAAAAAATGCGAATAGTTGACAAATCTGATTATATTTTGATTAGTCTTAACTGAATCATAGTTCTCAGCATTGAGTAGTGAGTCCAGAGTCTAGATAGTTTCTGGGCGCGTTGCTTTCCAGAAAAATAAGCCATAAGGGTTTTCTCAGACGCCTCCTTTACCGTGTTAGCTTTGCATTAATTTTCAAACTTTCGGTACCTCAACTCATACTGCGCCTTGGATATTTTCGGAACTAGACTTAAGATCGCTTCGTTTGCTGCTGCTTCTATATCAGAGGGTAAAATCAATTTTTACACGTTTTCTATATTTACTTATGGGTTTATTTGACAACATTTTGACAGCAATCATGCGAAAGAAAACATAAGAAAACTTGATCCATAAACTTCCGTAATCCGTAATAGCATGGTCATATAAAATACATTAGCTTCCTAATGCGTCATTTGACACGTTTTACCAAATATATTTTATTCGTGTTATTAAATGAAAGTAGATAAAGTTTTGTACAATATTCTTGTGGTAAATTCGTATTAGGTACTCAATGTTCTATTAACTTTAACATCTCGTGTGGTAATATGAATCTTACAACACTTATATTATACATAACGATTAGGTATGTCATTTTGGAATGAATAGAGCACAGATTAAATATATATAAATAAAAGAAGAGAGCAAAAATTTCAACGATTGTCTATTAAACAGTATGTTATACTTAAGTATAATGGTCACTCATTATTTAATTGGTCATAGTCATAGATAAGACATAAATTCTATTTTCTTTATTAGGTATATAATATGTAAATATAAATAAGCAGCATACATGTGACTGATGTCAAATTTGAAAGGCCACTTTGATGAGATCTAGCCGACTCTGATTCACGCAAACTGATAGCGCTCGCTCCACTAAAAGCCTTCCTTCCATATGAAAATGTATTATTGAAAAAGTCTTACATACTCTAGTAATAATTGCCCTTTATATAACTTTTGTCCAAATGCTTCTAATTTTAAAAATTGTTTCACAAGTTTGGCATGCGAGGCAAATTATACGTGTTCCATACATCGTGGTAATTTAAACAAATTGCATTTTTCTAAAAATTTACACACAAGAAGAAACCAGTATCTGTTTAAAAAATGCGTAGGTATATGAAATAATATTATTTCGAATTATCTGTGTCAAAAATAATTTTCAAACGAATGAGTAAACTTTTTATACAGGGTGTCCCGAAATAAAGCGAGCAATATTTCTGCCATGTGAAAATAAGTCAAAAAGTTCCTATAAGCATGACCCGAAAAATGGTTATTAAGGGGGCTAGAACCGCCCAAAAGGGGAATCTTGAAGATGATTTTTCCAGAATATCGAACTATTCAAAATAAAATCACGAAATTTGGTAGATAGCATACATTTCGCATACTACAAAATTTTCTGTTCTTACAACTTAAAATATTTGCTCAGAGGCGTCACATGCTGAGGGGGCCCAAGGTAAATATTGCCCCACTTTTTTAAATTTTTGGGTATTTTCTCTTGTTGATAAAATTTCATAGCTTTCTACTCAAAAGGGTACTCTTGTTCGATCTCGACAGGATGCGCCGTTTTCGAGTAAAATCGATTTAAAAAAAAACATTGATCTCATCATAAAATAAAAACAAATTTTTAATTCTAATAGCAGGCCATGAAAGAAAAAGTGACAGATACAGTAAAAGTTTGTTTGACAGTTTGTCATTTCCTTTAAAAGATTTCAGAAGTTCTCTTTCTCTTGACAAAATAATGCCGAATTTTTCAAACCAAGAACTCGCAGATATTCATTTTGTGTACGGATACTGTAATGGAAGTGCGTTTGCCGCCGCAAGGGAATATCGAAGAAGATTTCCAGAACGAAGAGCGCCTGGGCGCAGAGTATTTTGTAACAGTGCACAGGAACTTGGTTGAAAATAGATCCTTCCAATGTCTTCGCGGACAAGGGCGATCTATGGGAAACCATGACTTGGAACATGCCCTCGATTGAATAGAGGAAAATCCACAAATTTCAATCAGACTGCTGTCCAGAGACACACGTATACCAAAGTCAATTGTAATGGATACCTTAAGTATCAACCAAACTCATATCGAAAATTATCTTCTTATTTTTTTATATAGGAAGAATGACGCAAATGCAAGGTCTTCATCCATTCCATTTTCAAAGATTTAATACCTCAAAATTTTGCAGCTCGGGTGCAGTTCTGCCGATGGATTTTGGGGCATAGAAATAAATTATCAAAGAGATTGTGGTCTGATGAAGCAAATTTCAGCAGATGTAAAGTTTTTGACAGCCACAATATCCATTTTTGGGCTCTATGAGAGGAGTACGGCAAACTAATTTTCAAAATAGATTTTCCATTAATGTATGGGCGGGAATCATTGGGAATCAGCTGATTGGCCCAATTGAATTATTAAATATTTTGAATTCCCAACGATATTGGGACTTGCTACAAAATCGCCTATCTGAATTATTAGAGAATATTCCCTTAGAGACAAGGAGGGTGTTTTCGAAAGAGTTCGAATATCGTTGAGACGAAGATGTCATGCCTGCTTGGAAATGGACGGAGGGCACTTTGAACATCTTCTGTAACTTTGTTTTTTGTTTGTTAAAAGCTTCCTTTGTCGGTTTATTCATAGTAAATTAAAATGTTGCTTATTTTGGTTCATACTATTAGCTCCTGAAATATTTTACACTCTTTTTTAACACCCTGTTCAATTTAAATTCTCGTACGCGTCATCAGAAAAATTGTAACATACCAGGAGCGTCGTGTTACCAATTGTTAAGGGGTGATTTGTTTATCTTTTGAAAGTCAAGTAAAACATTATTTTCCGATTTTATGTCTTCCGAATAAGTGGTTAAATTTAATCATATTATGACTGAATCACCCTGTATACTTCATAAAGTCTACCAATCGACCATATCGATAGTTACGTGTGTATGTGTGAGCTCCGAGCGGACCGTAGCAGACCGAGAGTAACATAGTGACACCGGTTAAGGGGTGATTTGTTTATCTTTTGAAAGTCAAGTAAAACATTATTTTCCGATTTTATGTCTTTATTAGGCCTTCCGAATAAGTGGTTAAATTTAATCACATCATGACTGAATCACCCTGTATACTTCATAAAGTCTACCAATCGACCATATCGATAGTTACGTGTGTATGTGTGAGCTCCGAGCGGTAGCAGACCGAGAGTAACATAGTGACACCGTAGTGACACCACTGTTAATTCGTAATAAGGTTCCATTTTTCTCATTTGTATGCAAGAGTTTCGCAAGAGACAACAAAATTATGAGGCTCTCGCAAGACATGATAAGACATGATCTTGCGCTCCAAAACAAATGTTGAAGCCTTGCCATAGTGACTTCTAATAAAATAAACAAAAAAATATATACATCATTACATTTTTCTCCAGGGGATGCTGACACCACCTCTAGGGCTCCCCTGGTTATGTTTGCAAGATTTCTTGTCTTAGCCAATATTACTCTCTTAGGATTCTACGATCCACCAGGAAGGAATGTTTGCTGTTAAAAAATTCTAATGGCGGATATAATCTTTTCTCGTAGATATGGCTTTAAAACTGTTATATGTATATAGAACAGCTGAAATAGCTAACAAATTAAAATCATATCTACGAGTATGTATGGTCTACTGCTCTGATGGTCATAACATTGCCATGGTTTTTAACTTGTATTCATGAATACTTTATTCTGTGAAAGAAAGCAAAGTTTTATTTAAATTTTACTTGGATGTAGTTGTTAGTACTTACATTTACGTAATTGTTCATGAGTCAGTGATTAAAATTTATTTTCCACATATCAGCAAATTAGAATAAGGAGTACAAAGCTTAATTTCAATGAAAATATTGTAAATACAACATTTTGAAATAACGACAGAAAGGTATGTATGACTACAGTTTTAATATCTAAAAGTAAATGTCTTCTCATTTGGAGCAATGAACTGCTATTAAAGTTTTTGTGAAACTGTAATTTTATTTCCTACCATCATTATTTCAAGTCTGAATTACAATGTTCTCTCCCTCAAAAGCATCTTGATGCTATCTACATTTAAACACGGGTATCATCATCCTTCTCTTCGTAACTTACTTCTAATGTTTTCCTTTAAGAAGATAACTCCTATGACCTCCTTGGCTTATCATTGAATTTTAAAATAATATATTTTGTCTCCCCTAGAACTAAATCTGGGGATATAAAAATATGTACTAGACCCAGTTGCTGAAAACAGAAACATAATATTTCAAGCTAGTTTGAGTAGGCAGTACGTCATCAGATTTAAAATTTAACCATTTTAAAAAATCAACTGGATCGACTTTAAATATTGTGGACACCAATGTGTGCAAACTATTCAAAAACGGCAAATTCTAATTTTGATCTACCTAATTAAAACAAGAGTTTGTTGTTCTTGCTGTTGAAACCGACGTGGATTTCCCGCAGCAATCAGGTCTGAAGACCCATTGGGCATGTCGCTGACTATAGCTCATGCTACGCCCAGCTCTTCTGGAATCTCTCTAATGTCTTGAAGAAAAAGAAAAACCGCCCTAAGATACTTGTCCTATATAGGTGCTTATTGAGATGTCCGTGGCCCATGAGGAAACCCATCACAATCCTATGGTTGCTTTTGTCAAGCATAATAAAATTTCGGTTTGCGTCAACCCATTGAACTTCTATCAGAAGCTTGGCCTTATACAGACCAGATCCACCCAACCAATCTTCCTTTGATCGTGTTTTGATTCAATCATCAATAGACCTTGCGAGATGTCGTAACCCCAATACTGGTTCAGATCCCACAAATTTACTACTTGACCCTAGGGTTGAATGCGAGTTTTATATAATTATCCAAGGTCGCGAAACGCTTTTAGTCTTGGAGAAAACATCACCATCAACATTATAAACAAATCTAGTGAAGTTCCACTTCGAAAAATCTATTGATGAAGATAATGAATAATAGAGAGTCCAGTAATGGAACTTTGAGAAACTCCTGATGTAACCACATACACGAGAGACCTAAACATATTATACTCACAAATTGTTTTCCACTACAAAATAAAGGTTTGAAAAAATTCAAAGGAATGTATTTCGTATTAAAAAAAAATAGGAGATGTTGTTGGATGTTTTTATTGTTTTTAACTTAACTCGGAAAGTTATTAACCATTTGTTATGGTAATAGTTTATTAGTCATTTTGTTACATTGAGATGCTAATAGCATAATGTTTCAAAATTTAAACTTGATTATATTATCCTAGGGTTGCAACATTTTGTAAAATAGTATAAAATAAGGTATGGCCTAGATAAGCATTTGTATTTCTGAAATTGGAGATGGTTTAGAATATTACATTCAATATATAATTTCATAATGAAGTTCAACGGGTACGATGGATTATACGAGGAGGACCGGCACCATGACCGCTACGATCTCTCTATACTTCTTTTTGTGGGGATATTTAAAAAATGTATTTACAAGAATCTTTTCTGTTACAAGTTCTGGATCGGCCCGTATAATGTAATTTTGTTTAGAATTTCCGAAATTAATTAGATATTATATTTGCAATGTAGAAAATATCGGCTGCGATAAATTAAGATTTCATAAGCTTCCAATCGCTGGTAAAGTGGTGGAACAAATTAAATATTTTTTTTAATAACGCGGATCTCTAGTGTAAGGGGGATTAGAGCAATATTTGGACCGTAGCAATAAATACAGATTTTGTTGTGTACAAATATTTCAAAATACATTGATAACTATTTAAGGATTAAATGATTAGATAAATAGGATTACTAGTGGCAAAATTATATGAACTCAGGCTTAAATTATTGTGATATACGTCAAATCTTCTTTTCAATATTAGGCAGGTATTATTAGATTTGAGATAATGATTTGTTTATTTTAATATCAATATTTTAATATCTCATATTTGCCTATTATACGTTTATCAGCCAGAATTTTTAATCAAGCGTATACCAAATCATGTTATTATAAAATGGTGACTAACAACTTGTACTAGTTTAAATAATCAATTATAATATTTATATAGTATGTTTAATGAAAATTTAACTCTTCCTATAACTATATTCGAAGGATGGGATGCGACTAGTTGCAAAGGCGGCTACGGAACTTCTCGGAAGACTACCATTATCCGAGGAACGGTTTCGATCGTAGCAGTTGCAGTTCCAACAACAGGAACCGAAATTAATATATGGATAACAACAACAAGGGCAAGCTATAGAATCCCACTTAAAGCTAGGAATGAACCTTTTAATTATTTGACTGACGAGTTACCTAGATCACGGCATAACGACCCAGAAAAATATATCAAATGAAAACCTACTTGACACACTGCTACTGATTACAAAATTGTGAAAGAGTATGTTTTTTTTTATAAATAGGTCGTTTAAATATCTTCATGTTTTTAAAAATATCACTTACTTTGTATCATTAAATTTCTTTTCTTGATTGACCTATCATATTAAAGAAATAAGCAATCGTTTTCATTCACAAGCATGCTAAGTTAATTATTATTCACCCTTTAATATAACACAATTGAGTTAATTTGAATATATACTTAGGGCAGGGTATTTCACATTAGCTGTTCCTAGTGGCTACAGAGAAGATAAGTAAATATCTACCTTCTTATATTTCGTAAAAGCTCGATAAAACTGTTGGTATATTTTATTTCGGTTCTCTTATGCCGCCATCGATATCTTTTTCCAATTTTTTATTTATCTTAAAATATATTTTATATATATAGATATACTCGCGTCAAGAATTCAGACGTCTTACGTCACGGCTGACGTTACACATTTGTTTTTATTATCAACGTAATTTTTGAATTTAGTGCAATATATAATGCAAACTTTTAGTGTAGTATATAGTTTTATTACTATCAGCTGCAGTTTCTTAAATATTTTGATGAAAATGTAATTAATTATTCATTTGTTCGGATGACATGAGTCGTCTGAATTCTTGTCGCGTCATTACACATTACATTTGGGTGAAACGGATAGATGTAACAGTTGGAAATACACAAACATATATAGATAAATAGCCGCCCCGGCTGGCTTGGTAATACTCCGTCCTCTTCACCGAATTTTACAGTACATTTTCGATTCTTTGTGGTTCTATTTCACGAATAAGTCAATATTTTTCTTCAGTGCGTACATTGTAGATCTTTGGTGTAACATCAGCTTTGTTCGCGGTAGCAATCACGAGCTACTTGTAGTTCAGGAAGAATTTAAGCATTTTACACAAGCGCAGTTTGAACTTTATCGTTCGAAATCACTACTGCAAAGAAATCTAACCTTTGAAAGTTCCTCACAAAAAATAGTGCAACAGCGTCAAATCCCAGCTGCGCGATAGCCAATTAATGTCTCCATTAGGGCTGATAACACGGTTACTGAACTTAATGTGCAAAAGATCGATTGTTTCATGACTGGTCTGGCATACGTTGCCCCATCCTGCTGAAATCAAAACTTGTCCAAATCGTTTAATCGCGCCAAAAAATTAGTTACCATGTCTCTGTAGTGCACTCTATTTATAGTAACGCTTAAAGTCGCAGAAATTCTCCTTCCTCGATGGAGGAATGAAATTGAGGTGGAACTGACCTTCTGAAGGCGAGTATTTGCTGGTACACCAATGACTCCAAGACTCCGATGGTGTTGGTACTGGAGTGTGTATTTGCAAACCAAGTATCAGGCTGCCAGTAAGTTTGGGTAAGTATGCAATTATATATTAGACAAAAATTCATGCCATTGAGTTGTATATATGGAAAATGGAAAAGGTGAAACGTACACGCAAGTCGATAAAACTCTTTTCTGATAGTGGTTGGGTCTTACCGATGCAATACAAAAACAGTATGGAATTGTCAGAAGACTCTGAGCAAGCAACAGTGTAACCCTGGACTGGATATCTGGCCATGCAGGGGAACGAGGCCAAGGATTAGTTAGCAAGCAAGGTGTCTCCTCCAGCTTCATTGATCTAGAACCGGCTTTTGGCATAGCTTCAGCTACTGCAGCAGCCATCGCGGCCTCAGCGGAGGAAAAAGTTTGCAGGAGTTGCCAAATTAGCTCATTCAAAGGTGTATATCGGGGACGATAGTTGGTCTGTATACTGGGTACTACTGGTTAGGCAATTACATATACAAGATGAGCTTGGTTGAAGAGACCGAGTGCCGATTGGCTTTGGAGAGTGAGAAATCGGTAAAACATATACTATGTCACTGTCCAGCAGGCGAACGGACCAGATTTTCCATATTTGGCAAGATTAAGATGGCTCAGAAAGATTATTAGCTTCCTAAAGATGTTAAACCTGTTGGTTGGATGGATGTGAGAATGTTAAGAACTGTGTTATGTTGTGCGACTTGTAAGTAGTTATGCAATTATAGAATATTTGCTTATTTTGTTAAGGTTACGCATTGAATTTTGTTTTACGTCAAGAATAACTGGAATTTTTATTTAAATTATTGTATTTTTAAATTTTATGGGCTATATTTCAAATAAAATAGTAGTGTTACATATTGACGTGTTTGTAATTTTATTTTACAACTGTTACTGTCAATATCCAATACATTTATATTTTACGGTTTTGAGATGCCAGTGGTCAGCCATGAAAAATGGACCACCCTGTTTTTACGATGTTTCAAAATTAGCGAAAAAGAGATTCTAAAAAGATAAAAAGAGTGTTTTAAAGATACTTTACAACAGTGAATAAGAAAACATAGATTTAGGTAACAAAAACGATGACTAGAAATAATAATTCTTTCGCATATCTTGCAATGTAGACTATCTTCAAAAATAAGAAATATAATGTTACATGGAAAAAATAATAAAACAATGCAGAATAAAATCAAGATACGTGAAAAGCGATATTCAAAAATCACAAAACGTCCTGAAAAATGAAAAGAAATACGTGAAATATTTACAAATTTAAAACTTAGGGTAAGTCCAGGTTAGATTCAGGTCATAAAGTAATATTTTTGAAAATAATTCATCATCATTGTAGCGTTTCAAAGCTACTTCATTTAGGTACCTTAATTTACTTTTCGCTTGGTATTGCACTAAAAGAGCACTACAATTTTCTTTTGTTATTACAAGTGTGGATGTATGTATAACTGACCATATCATAGTATATCATTTATCGTTAATAAATGATATACAGAGTGATTCAGAAGTACAGATAAAAAAAAATTGGAATAGATGCGGAATGGAAAAAATGGAGTCAATATCGTATTTTTTTATAAAATCCTTAAGGTTTCCAAGAAAAAAAAATGTAGTTCTAGTAGTTTCAATCTTTCATTGCTGGGCTGTTGTAGTCTCTAGTCAGCCTATTTCAAATATCCGATTACTTACCGTATTTACTTTTCTGTGATGCAAATATTTACACTAGTTTTTCAAGTATCTAAAATGGCTTACGTATAGCAACTCGCAGTTGATGGGTATCGTTTTAATTTATAGTGAAGTGAAAATGCTTTAGCAGAACTATTTCCTGGCAAACATGCGCCAAATGCAGCTACTTTTACAACAATGTGCAGTAAGTGCAAGTGTAGCGCAAACGCAGACGTGACGCGGGAAATTTGCAACCAAATCGTGGAAGAGATGGAGGTCTATGGAGGGCATGCATGTGTGTGGAGTATCGAGTATCATAACACGAGGCTCAATTATATCCAGAGGATTGGACGAGAAGGACCGGTACCATGACCGCCACGACCTCCTGACTTTAAATCATTTGGACTTATTTTTGTGCAAATATTTAAAAAATGAGGTATATTACGCCGAAGTGAACACTATTGATGGTTTACGCAAACGTATCATAGCTGCTGCCAATAACTTACAAGTTCAAAACGTACAAGAAGCAGAAACATTTGTATTAGTTTGTAGAAACTGGATAAGACGGGTCCAAAATTGTGTTGTAACATCAGGTATGTCAAAATATTTTACTAATTAAAACTACAAATTAATAATTAATAACAATAGCGGCAAAAGCAGTTGAATTTGCTGCATTAAAATAGGTGTTGTAAAATGTAATTTATTTCTTTCCTTAGGAATTTCTTATACGCCTTATCAGGGTTTACAGTGGACCAGTTTCCAGTGCCGTGCGGAAGTGTACTTTTATATCAGTTTTGAACTGCTCTTTTTGCAAGAGTCCCCTGTACATTAATTTTTTTTTAGATAAGTTCTGAATCACCCTGTATATTAAGTATAATAATAATTATCCCTTATAGTATAGCCATCAATTCCCGGCTCTATACCTTCCAGATATTCAACAAATAAAAGAAAATTAATATTAATTTAAAAATTATACGAGTAAAAGTATCAAAAATTGATTAGATGATTTAACGGACAAATAATTGAAGAAAAATTAAAGCAATTTGCCTGCATATAGGTAGCTTAAGTATTAAATTTATATTGAATTAAATTGAAAAAAAAAACAAATGACAATAAATGAATTACTTTTAAATTCAAAATTATTAGGTCCAAGTACCAATTGCCAAAGAGTTAAATATCTTCGGCCAGACAAAATAAATTTTATCTTTAAGTGTTACACTAATTTTAAAAATAAATAAGGATATGACCTATCTACAATAAACTTATTTATAAAAAAATTGCAGGCTTAGAGAATCGTTTCAATATCTCGCAATTAATATAAATAAAAATATTAAACTGTTTACCCACAGAGGTGATAAGTAATCTATACCTACTTATTCTAAGTCCTATCAATTGTCAACAACCGGGCTTATCCTATCAGTAGTATTAAGGCGATGATTTAAGGTGATAACTACATATTTTACAATGACAAATCTTGGTTTACATGAGATATTTGGATTTAAAATAGCATCACCTGCAGTGAAATACATAAGCCTGTTTTCGATCATTTAGGAATATCGTTTCGGATTCTATACAGGACGTTTTTAAAATAAATATGTTCCTTCGAAGAGATAATACATTGTGGTCTAAAATATTAAAATATGAAAATTGTAAAACTCAAGAAACAGAAGGTTTTGAAACGGGCACTGCAGAAAAAATACGACATCGCCCGTTTGGTACCCACAGTAGAAATTTCTGGACAACTGGTATCTTTCTTTGTCTTATTGTCAAGTTAATGAGATTGAGTTTTTAACTTTTATGTCCGCCTTTCAAATTTATTTGGTTTTATTTAAATAATGTTGGCACATCTAGACTTTTTAAGAGAAATTTTTAGATATGTGTATAAAGATTATTAGATGGAGATCATAAAATTGAAGAAAAAGAAGATTATTTGAGTAAAACCTACTTAGAAGAAACAGGTCAATGTCAAATGTATGGAAAAAACTGATAAACTTCGAGGGTGGATTACATATAAACGAGACACTGGTTTAAATGATTTTACGTCTCCAAAGAGAACTATTCATATTATTTTTCTCCATTTTCTTATGCTCTGGAAGTAGGTACTCTGCTCTTAACGTATCGCTAGTTTTTAAAGAGTCGACTAATTGCTAACGAAGCATTCTACTCTTTAGCACTTCTAAGGAAATGACCCAAGTGAAAATCGCAGAGTGATAAATTATGGTAATAAAGAGAATATTCAAGTGAAGGTCAACTAGTTTCCTTCAATTATTCGCGAGTGCTATCGGGACCAAAACCAGCCTATCATATGGCAAAATGAACTATTTTTTCAAAAGAATTGCATTGCCAATAAATTATTTTGCAAATTATCATAACAACTCTTTTTCGTGTAATGTAATGAGTCATTATCTACACTTAGTTTGAGGCAAAAACTTAACTTGACCTCAAGTTCAGATATAATCTGAAATAATTACATGGATGGCCTTGAATATCTGCACGATAATTTGCAAAGGTAACTATAATTTTTTAGAGATAAGCACACATACTTCATCTACTCGTAGAAAATATAAATGATTTCTCACCAGGATGAGGCAAAATGTATTATTTAATAACTTTGTTTTCATCTTTATATGCCTCTATTGTATTAAGTAAAAATAATCAACTAGAAACATAATGCTACTTGATGAAGTCAATAAAATAATATTAATTAATTATTTATAATATTATTGCTGAACTTGTGAGTGGATGTGCAAATATTTTGTGTACATGTATGAAAAAGTATGATAATCTATAAGCTTCAATAAACAGATGCATAAAACATATCAGAAATAAAACTAAACATATTGGCTGATAAATTTTTTGTTTGAAAATCCATTTACAAATTTTAAATATTTGCCACTATTTTATTTCAAATGGTAGAAAAATAAATATTATTTTTGTGCAGTAGATATCTTTAATAATCACTTTGTCAAAATTATGTTGGAAAATAATTGCTATATTGTTATTCAGAATAAAAACACTGACCAGTTGTCACATTTTAATGAGTCGAAAAAAAGGAGACTATCAGATATACAATATGCCAATTAGCCAATTTCTGAAAATACTGATCCTATCATGAATAATGTAAAATTAATTGTGAGATAATTTCGTCAGTTCATTAAAGCGTAAAACTTTTGTTTACATTTGTCCCCACATCTACAATTATACATTTGTGTCTAGATATAGGTATAAACTTGTGTAACATAAACAATTTAGAAATTGTCAGGTATAAACAGATAGTACATGATGAAGAGCAGAATGGAAAAGGAAGAAGGAGAAAAAAATAATATATTAGAAGAAGAGTCCTTTGAGTAAATATAAAATATAGAAAAAATACCATAGTAAAATATACTTTTGAAAATAACAAAGATTTTTATTGAAGATATAGTAAAGAAACAAAAGAAAAAGCTCAATAGAAAATTTGAGCCTCATAAATCCACAGTATTTCAGCTGGGTTTAAACACAATTAATTTTATTCATATTTATTATTCAAGCATAAAATATAAAGCAATTCTATAAACTTACATAGCATTGTAAAATAGTTTATTGGTTGTAAATTGCGTCAATACTTCTGTAGCAGTATTTTTATTTTGTTTTTGTACTTTATTGCTCTCTTGTAGATTATGGAATGTAGAAAGACGCAAATAATAAGAAGCTGAAAAGTTAATTCGATTCAACTGCTTGCCGAAATAAACGGTTACCATAAAGAAGTTACCATGTACAAACACATTTATTTGTCCAACTATGTCTCTAAATAATATAATAATATAATATCTCTATCCCTCATTCTAATCACGAGGATTAGCCCAGAAGTCGAAGACTTGTGCGGGAGAGGAGAAATACTCAACTTCTTCTATTATTAGCCTCCATATTTAGGTATTTGGCCAACTGCTCAGATATTGGTTATTGGGTTTAATAATAGTGGGTATTACTATTTTTAAAGAAATTTTCAACATATTATTTTAATTAAATTTTGCTTTAAAACGATATTATATAAAAATACCCTTTTACTGTAATACAAAATTCATCATTATTGGCTCAAATGGTTCCCATATTAAAATATTTATCATAATCCCATCTGCCCATCAGATTCTCAATACATATGGCAAAATACATGCTAATTTAGAACCTATATATTTTTTTAATGTACAGAGGACGAATACAAATACGATGTTGTAAAATATCGAAAAGGGCAGTTCGAAAATGATCTAAAAATGCACTTCGGCACGGCACTGCAAACTGAACCACTGTAAAACTTGACATAGAGTAAGGCAAATCATGCACAAAAATGAACGGACAAAAAATTAAGAATTTCGCCAAGAAAGAAATGAATAAAATATTGTAACACCTACACCTTTTAACACCAACTAGTGTAAACATATTTGGGCCCGTCTTAGTTTCTACGAATTAACATAAATGTTTCTGGTTGTTGTCCGTTTTGAATTCGCAAGTTATTAGCAACAGCTATGACACGTTCACGTAAATCATCAATAGTGTCCACTTCGGTGTGATAGACTTAATTTTTCAAATATCCCCACGAAAAGAAGTCCAAAAGATTTAAGTCAGGAGATCGTGGCGGCCATGGTACCGGTCCTCCTTGTCCAATGTGGGAGCACCATCGTGCAAGAACCACATTCCGAGTCGGACAGCTAAGAACACATCTTTTAGAAGTCCAGGCAGATTATTTCGAAGGAACTCGAGATAATGAACCCCATCCATTTGATTTGGTAATAAGAATGGTCCAATCAAGCGATCATCTACAATCCCTGCCCAAACATTTAAGAAAAAGCGTTGTCGGAAATGATCCCATTAAATCGCGTGCCGATTTTCAAAATCTCAAATATGAATACATCCCATTCCGTGTAAAACTAGCCTCATTTGAAACTAACACGTTAGCTGTAAATCTGGAATTTTGATCATTCACAAAATCTAATTCGTACGGGATAATCCATTGCTATTAAGGCTTGGACATGTTCTATATGGTACGGATATAATTGAGTCTCGTGTATAAAACGCCACACAGTTGATTGGAACATTCCTTGTTTAGCGATTTGCTCTTATTCGGGGATTCTCTTTAACAATTTCTAAAAGTGTCCCTCAGATACTGCAATACGCCGTGGATGCCCTGGACTTTCATTTCGTTCACGACTCAGTTGCAAATTTCCCATGTCACGCCTACATTGCACTACCGCGGTAAGAGTAGATGCATTTGACTACCGGGAAATCAGTTCAGCGTACAGACGACAAGCTGGTAAAGCATGTTGTCTTACTTCACCATAAATTAAAACGATATCCATCAATTCGCAGTTACTATACAAGTAATCCATTCTTGACACTTGAAAAACAAATGCAAACACTATCGCAAAAACGTTAATATTGAAATCGGATTTCTGTATTTGGAAATGCCTGCATTCCGATGACGCCAAAGACTACAGTGATGTAAAGGTTGAAAATATTATACTTCAATAATATATTTCTCGAAAACTATAAGGACAATTTTTTTTACGATATCAACTCCATTTCTCTTGACGTGTCTATTTCCAATTTTTTATTGGATAAGTCGTGAATCACCCTATAAATCCAAATGTCATTGTTTTATATCTAACGGTTTTGTAGATATCTCGAAAAATAACTTTCAGTCACAAAAGCCATTACCCTGCCTAAATTTATACAGATTCGGAAATTGCGGATCTGTACAAAGAAAGTGGAAATTGCCGCTTTATCCCAGGGGAGGTACGAAGTATAAGTGGCGCGGCGTCGTGCATTGGTCTAGCATTCCCCACTACTACGGTAATCGGTTCCGTATCGCCAACGCCAATTCGCCATTGCAAATCTAACTGTCTGGTCAACTGATGCCAGTGTTGCCAGGTCTCATGCTTTTGCATGAGATCTCATGCATTTAATAGACACAAAAAGAAATAATAAAATTATTAAAATTACTCTTTGAAATCTACCAAAACAAAGACCTAACGAGAAATAAAGGCAAAATCGAGGGCATTTGAATAGATAGAGGTAGGTATCTACAATATTTGGGTACTTGAAATGTCCTTTATTGTAGACTGCTCTCTTAATAATTAGCAATGAATACATAAACGGGTATGATAGTCGACGAATATGCGGTGTGTGTGCTGTATTCACGCTGTATTGCAGTGATTCTTAACTCTATTCCGTAAGGGTACCTACATTTTCTGGAAACAACAGATTTTACGACCCGTGAGCCACCTTGCGTCACGTCAACTGCGCTCAACGTTCGCCCGGCCTAACAATAAAATAAATTAGAAAGGTTACGTGGTTAATAACTTTTAAGTAAGTACCTGTAAGTACCTACTTACAATGTAATATTATGATAAAATAGCATAACATAATGATATTTAATGAAATAAAAATGGAATTACAAAATTAATTGAAAATTAAGCTGTGTCATAAGGTGTTTTTTGTTAAATTAAGCCATCTCATGCTTTTTTCTCCAAATCTCATGCTATTTTGAAATTATTCTCATGCACTGAATTTTTCCCACCTGGCAACACTGCCTTATGCGAAGAGTGGGAGCACGCTGTGGTGGAACTATGCGTGTAGCATGACACAATAACACGCAAGCGGCAAAACACAATTCACCATCAAGATCCTCACTTTCCAAATCTGTATGTCCTTTCCTTTATTTTCAGTTACAGAATGAATGTGCAAGTAAAATATTGCAGGTTAATTTCGAGTCGCTACATATTTTAATTGTGCTGTACCTTATTAGCTGCTTAAAGCTGCAGTATATAGTTACAGTTAAAACATTGCATCGCTAAAGCAGTTTAGGAGCTTTGGAAATACCTACTACCTACACGATATTTTGTAAAAAGTATGTTATGACCTCCTAATATAATTCGTAAACGAAGATAATATGTGGAATTGTAAGTAGACAATTCTGCATATATTAGCATAAATTTACACCTCCTTCATATATTTAACACAAGATAGGAACTATAAAAAGTCGTAGAAGATAACAATTATATAATTTGTTTATTAGCAGCGCGTTAGCCTTATGATTGAATATTATACATTAATTATCATAAATACGATTAATTATAATAAATTATGTCACAGATACTTTCAATTAGGTGAAGGCAAGCTGCATAATATAAAATACTTATCTTACACTAGCGCATTACTATACTGATGGCAGGCATACTGATAACAATCATATATTAGTACCGTTTCAACTGTAATATCATGTTGCTATTAAATAAAGGAGAATATTATAACTTGCAATAAGGGAATTTTTTTCATAGAAGTAGATAATGTTTAGATTTTTTTTGTAAAGATATTTAAGCTAATATAAATCAATTTTCCTACAATTCCTGTCAATGAAGTCATATGTATATTCTCTGATACCAAATATCTAGGTATGCTAATGAACAATTCCATAGACACAGTTGTATCCAAGCTAAGAATATATGGGTGGATATTGTGGTAGTCGCGTCAAACAGTTTTGCAAATATAATTGTTTATTGTTCGATTGTTGCGACCTCGCTAATTAACAAATTAATAGCCCTTCTCCCGGAATCGTTACAAAATCGATTTTTTTTTGCAATAATTCTGGGATCAATTGAACAATAAACAATTATATTTGCAAAAATCTTGTGCCGATGGTTCGCCTTAAAAAGACAGAAATCCCGGAAAAAATTTCGGGTCTCTAGTGATTCCGGGAGTAGAGTTATTAATTTGTAAATTAGCCAGGTTGCAAGAATTGGAAAATAAACAATGACGTGCAACAACCTTGTGCCGATGGTTCTCCCCATGATCCCAGAGTTATTCCAAAAAAATCTGGTTCTTTAACGATTCCGGGAGTAGAGTTATTAATTTGTTAATTAGTGAGGTTGCAACAATTGAACAATAAACAATTATATAATCAAAAATCTTGTGCCTATGATTTGCCTTAATAATCCAGAAAAACTTGAAAAAAATACCGGTACTCTAGTGATTTCGGGGGTGGAGTTTTTAATTTGTTAATTAGCCCAGTTACAACAATTTAGCAATAAATAATAAAGCTGACACCAAAGTGATAAAGAGGGACCTCGACAACCCCCGATAGAACATTTTCCAGACATTTTCGTTGAATCGTGTGTGACATTTTCCATATGTTCAACAAAAATGGGTCATTTGTTAAATAAACAATTAAAAAGTTGCGAGCGTACAGAGGTTAGATGTACCTTTTGTTATAAATAATTCCCTAAACATTTTGCAGAAAACCGCATCTCAATCGGACTTCTCCGCAAAAACTTGACTATTTTTACATTTTTCATGCTAATTTGACGCGACTATGGGTGTAATTCAATACTGGTCGGAGCTTTATTTCGCATATTAGTTAGTTTCAGATCATATTGTTATTACCTAATAAAAATATATATAAATGTTTAGAATATAATATAAATATATACAGACGTTAGATGATTAAATAAATCCAATATCTTTTACGTGGTTAAACCATTTTCCGACTGGTTGCCGCGTCGTCAGTTTAGAATTCTTGATTTCAAGGGATTTATCGTTGTCTTCTTCAGAATGTAGACAATTCTACCAACAATATGTTAACTAGATGGAAACTATCTAATCAAGTAAAAATATTATGCAAGTCCCTAGGGATAAACAAAGAGTTACGTTGCAGCGAGTATCTGAAAAATGAACTTTGCGCATGAAAGAACATCTGTATTGTAATCTAGAAATTACCAGCATTGTATAATACGTAATAGATGTAAGAACAATTTCATTATGTACTGGTTGACTTTAACACAGATATTTTCCTATTGTTTATTATTCTCACAATATTTAAGCATACATCTATCTTTAACTTATTTTTTATATCGTTGTTAAATTTCATTTGTTAAATATATAATAATAATAATAATATCTCTACCCCTCATTCTAATCACAGGGATTAGCCCAGAAGTCGGAGACTTGTGCGAGAGAGGGGGCGGCATATTATTATTAAGCAGGCCGCATTTGCGCCCAGGAACGACTTACGTTGGTAGGTATCTTTAACTTATTTTTTTATATCGTTGTTAAATTTCATTTGTTAAATATATAATAATAATAATAATATCTCTACCCCTCATTCTAATCACAGGCCCAGAAGTCGGAGACTTGTGCGGGAGAGGGGGCGGCTTATTATTATTAAGCAGGCCGCATTTGCGCCCAGGAACGACTTACGTTGGTAGGCCCTAACCACTATTCAGTGCAGGAATGAGGGAAACCTGGAAAACCTCATTAATTAGGGGGGTGGTCAATTATCAACCGGCATCAATCTCTCACATTGACCCAAGCTAACATTATTCCACCCTACCATACCCACAGAGACGGTGCCAATCCTCTCCACGAATATAGCTCATATACGGTCTACCGGCAGCTGGGCTCGAACCAACTCCGTCTAGTCACCTCTATTCAAGTACTAACGCCTTAAACCGCGCGACCACTGACCGATCAATATTGCAGATAAAATAAAAATATGCGTTTTGCAGATTGATATAATATTCCTACGTAATATTCTGATATGGATATATATTATCCTCATATAATAGGGTACCAGTCCTGATAAAAAATGGGTCATATGAGCAACCGACTGTTGCTGAGGAAGTTATTATTTCCTGCTAAAGTTATCCTTGAAAGGTATCCTTCCGTCTTTTCGTCAGCGATTCAAACAAATGACAGTTGCACGCGGTGTAGAACTAACTACATCTATCGGCCGTTCGCTACTCCATGCCGGACTGAAAATGGCACAAAGCGTTCTACATGCAGTAGACACCATTGAAAGCTGTCGACCTTTATCGCAATCGGCGAGAAATGATATTTTGCAAACACGGAATTCCAGGAAACAGCTACTCTGCGGGCTAATGCCCCGACCAGCATTGAATTACACCTGGAAAACCTATAGCAACAGCTAGAGTCATTCGTCAGACGCCCACCAGACATATACCGGTTTCGAGCTTATTAGCTCTCATCAGTATGCCATCCGACGAATAATCCTAGCTGCTTTCGTCTGTCTAACCCGACAGAAGGGACCATGAGTACGCGGTGTAGAACTAACTACATTTATCGGCCGTTTGCTACTCCATGCCGGACTAAAAATGTCACAGGCACGAAGCGTTCTACATGCAGTAGACACCATTGAAAGCTGTCGACCTTTATCGCGATCGGCGAGAAACGATATTTTGCAAACACGGAAGTTCTACACCGCGTACTCATGGTCCCTTCTGTCGGGTTAGACAGACGAAAGCAGCTAGGATTATTCGTCGGATACCTCACCTATGGCATACTGATGAGAGCTAATAAGCTCGAAACCGGTATATGTCTGGTGGGCGTCTGACGAATGACTCTAGCTGTTGCTATAGGTTTTCCAGGTGTAATTCAATGCTGGTCGGGGCATTAGCCCGCAGAGTAGTTGTTTCCTGGAATTCCGTGTTTGCAAATGACAGTTGCATCCAGGCAGTTTTTTACAATATCTACTTTGTTGTGATAGTTGTATAAGGTTTAGTGTAGTTGCCGAGGATAAAAAAATTGAAATTAGTTGGTCACGTGTTTTACTCTGATAAGCAGTCTTAACGTTATGTACATGTTGACAAAAGTGGGAAATATAATAATAATAATAATATCTCTACCTCTCATTCTAATCACGAGAATTAGCCCAGAAGTCGACGACTTGTGCGGGAGAGGGGGCGGCTATTAAGCATGCCGCATTTGCGCCCAGGAACGACTTACCACCATGCAGTGCAGGAATGAGGGAAACCTCATTAATTAGGGAGGTAGTCAAATATCAACCGGTATCAATCTCTCACATTGACCCAAGCCAACATTCTTCCACCCTACTATACCCGCAGAGAGGGTGCCAATCTCTCCACGAATATAGCTTATATACGGTCTACCGGCTGCGGGGATCGAATCCACAGCGATCCAGTCACCTCGATTCAAGTACTGACGCCTTAAACCTCGCGACCACTGACCAATCCATATGTATGTAGATATCATTACGTTTTTTTAATAACATCAATGTCGTTGATTATGTTTGATCAAAATCTCATACTCTATCATTCTTCTTCTTACGAACAACATTTTTGTACATATTATTGACGAAAATATTTATTTATATGGTCTGCAGATCTCCATCTCCATCTTCAATCTTTCAAATTTAGATAGTGGTAATGTATGAATTAAATTTCCGGTGTATGCAATTTGATCAGCCCTCAAACGTTTTGCATATTTCAATATCTTAAAATCAATCAAGAACTTTTGGCATAGGTATCCATGTCCTAGAGTTTTTTAAGCTTAGCTGTATAGCAGTTTAAATACACGTAGGACCCTCATGAATTGTAGAAACAAATCCACTAGGGACATATTGTATGACTGATGTTGTAGAGGAAAATCTGTCTTATGGTTTATTTACAATCATTTTCCTGGGTATGGAAATAATCTTGCGCATAGGTAAATTCCTCTTATATCTACCCGACTTTTCCTGATAGATGTTTTGGGAGATAAACGAATAAAAATAGCATTAAATCACTTCTGGAGATGGTTATCGCGATTGAAATTAGTAATAAATACAAATTCGGAAATTGCGGATCCTTACAGAGAAAGTAGAAATTGCCGCTTTATCCCAGGGGAGACACGAAGTAAAAGTGGCGCGGCGCCGTGCTTTGGTCTAGCATTCCCCACTACTACGGTAATCGGTTCCGTATCGCCAACGCCAATTCGCCATTGCAAATCTAACTGTCCGGTCAACTGATGCCAGTGTCGTCAGGTCTCATGCATTCTGAGGAAATCCCATGCTTTTTAATAGACACAAAAAGAAATAATAAAATTATTAAAATTACTCTTTGAAATCTACAAAAACAAAGACCTAACGAGAAATAAAGGCAAAATCGAGGGCAAAATTGAATAGATAGAGGTAGGTATCTACAATATTTGGGCACTTGAAATGTCCTTTATTGTAGTCTGTTCTCTTAATAATTAGCAATGAATACATAAACGGGTATGACAGTCGACGAATATGCGGTGTGTGTGCTGTATTCACGCTGTATTGCAGTGATTCTTAACTCTATTCCGTAAGGGTACCTATATTTTCTGGAAACAACAGATTTTACGACCCGTGAGTCACCCTGCGTCACGTCAACTGCGCCTCAACGTTCGCCCAGCCTAACAATAAAATAAACTGTTCTCTTAATAATTAGCAATGAATACATAAACGGGTATGACAGTCGACGAATATGCGGTGTGTGCTGTATTCACGCTGTATTGCAGTGATTCTTAACTCTATTCCGTAAGGGTACCTACATTTTCTGGAAACAACAGATTTTACGACCCGTGAGTCACCCTGCGTCACGTCAACTGCGCCTCAACGTTCGCCCGGCCTAACAATAAAATAAATTAGAAAGGTTACGTGGTTAATAACTTTTAAGTAAGTACCTGTAAGTACCTACTTACAATGTAATATTATGATAAAATAGCATAACATAATGCTTTTTAATGAAATAAAAATGGCATTACAAAAGTAATTAAAAATTAAGCTGTGTCAAGAGGTGTTTTTTGATAAATTAAGCCATCTCATGCTTTTTTCTCCAAACCTCATGCTATTTTGAAATTATTCTCATGCACTGAATTTTTCCCACCTGGCAACACTGCCTTATGCGAAGAGTGGGAGCACGCTGTGGTGGAACTATGCGTGTAGCATGACACAAATATATGCAAGCGGCAAAACACAATTCACCATCAAAATCCTCACTTTCCAAATCTGTATATATAAAAACTTTCGAAACTTAAATTAATTTTTCCATATGTCCTAATTGATTGAAGAGTTTCAATATGCTTTTCCGTCACTTTGGAAGCAGGCTCAAATTGTTCATGCATGTATTTAAAGGAGGTAATAAGAATATGGTTTGTAGTTATCGTCCCATACCTATCTTATCAATTCCAGGCAAAATATTTGAATCTATTATATCAAATTATTTTTTAATAGTAAATATTTCATTAGCAAACATCAGCACGGCTTTCTCAAGGGTCGCTCTATTGTAACAAACTTAATACCTTTTGTACAGCTGACTTTGGAAAATATGTGTAATAGGAAGCAGGTTGATGCCGTGTATGCCGACTTTTTCAAAGCATTTGACAAGGTTCATAATAAAACTCTTCTAATTAAATTAGGAAATGTTGGTATACATGGTATACATCTGTTTCGGTGGATCTGATCATATTTAAAAAATAGGTCACAATTTGTCAAAATAAATAATTCTACTTTTTATATTAATGCAACTTCAGGTGTTCCCCAGAGTACACAACTGGGGCCACTATTATTTTCACTTTTTATATATGATATCCGTTGTTGTTTTTTAAATTCACATTATTGTTTATATGCCGATGATTTAAAATTATATAAAGTTATTACTGACTGTATAAATTTTCAAGAAGATTTGAGTCGGTTGTATCATTATTGTGCGTTACATAAAATAATCTCTTAATGTTAGCTTAAAACATTATAAATTATTGAAACTTAAAGTAAGTCGATTTAATTTCAATGTAAAACAACAGATAACACGTTCATCAAATCTGTTTTATGTAAATGCATATTCCAATAATTATTACGAGGTACGTCCAGAAAGTAAGTTCCGTTTGGTAATAAAATTAAATTGTGTACAGATACAGAAAAATTATTTATTGCACAAAATTCTACAACTCTTAACCTACTTTTCCACATAACTGCCGAAATTTTGCAGGCATTTGTCATAGCGTGACACAAGTTTTTGTATACCTTCTCATAGAAGTTTGCCGCCTGTGTCTTCAACCAGTTGGAAACATTTTCTTTCAGCTCTTCGTCATTGTTGAAGTGTTGACCGCCAAGGAAGGACTTGAGATGTAAGAACAGATGAAAGTCGCTAGGAACGAGGTCAGGGCTGTATGGAGGATGGTCAAACACGTCCCAGCCAAATCCCTGTAGGAGGTTTTAGCAATCCTCGGCGCTTATTCTGTATTGCGCGGCGCAATTTCCTAAGTGTCTCGCAGTTTCTTCTCCTTGATACAGAGCGTCTACCGCGCATATGCGGAACTGCGATCGCAGCGCTGCAGCGGAACTTACAACTGGTTGAAGACACAGGCGGCAAACTTCTATGAAGAAGGTATACAAAAACTTGTGCCACGCTATGACAAATGCTTGCAAAATTTCGACAGTTATGTGGAAAAGTAGTTTAAGAGTTGTAGAATTTTGTGCAATAAATAATTTTTCGTATGTGTACACAATTTAATTTTATTACCAAACGGAACTTACTTTCTGGACGTACCTCGTATTATTGTAACAATTCTCCTATTAATATAATTCAAATAATATTGATTTGTTTTCTTATTCATTTACAAGTAGGTATAAGGCGCAATGCTATATCTGTTTTTAGTTAGTATAAATACAAAGTTTTTGTTATTACCAGTGCTCTTTAAACATATAGATACCATTTAATTATAAGGTGCACAGACTGTAATAATTGTTAGTGTGATCCTGTAATTGGAATTTTTGTATAATTCTGTTGGATTACCGTTATTTAATAAATAAATAAATATTGATATTTTTACGTAATTTATTTTGTACTATTACAATGCGACTGGAGCAAAGCTTTTGTGCTATGAATTTCTGAAAATATAGACATTGATCAACATTAAGTTTTTAATTAAAAAAATGGAGACATCATATTTAGTCATTTTAGATTTTGCTTTGGGTAGAATATTTTCTTGAGATAATAGTTATCTTCCGCTGTTGACATACATAATAAACCTAATGCCCCGATTAAACTGACGCTATTAAAAAGGCATTTTAAAATTACGACTTTGGCGCGGTGTGGCAATAAATACCTCTTTTGATTAACGACGCGGATCCAGTGCTTTAATCTAATAAGCCACCGCCATCACAAATATGTAACGTAAAATTCAAATTTATGGCGAGGTATTTGTCAACGAGGAATAAAACTCGAAGCGGTGCAAGTTTGTTACTCTATTTTCAACCCTTCGCATGTCAGATACGAAGGTCTGAGTTCTGGACAGGCACGCAACTTCGGTCAAGTTAACTGACCAACAACCCACGCGTTCAAGACTACTGTCACACGAGTTTTTATAAGCGATACGGTCAATTTCAAAATAATAAGCTGGGGCCCGTTCCTTGTGAACGTTGCAGTGTGAGCATACAGGTTTTATTGGGTCACTTTTATTTTGTATCTGTTGAATATATTTATAAAGGATGCCCTATCGGAATATCTTCTATCGAACATAATAATGGATGATGCTTAAAATTTTACCCGATTAATAAGTCATTATATAATTTAATCATTAAAGTCATTATTATATAGTATGAAAAATATTTCAATAATGTGGGATTTTTTTTAATATATAAATTTATATTTATATTGTCGATACATTAAGCAATAGAAAATCATTTACCTAATATTTCATGTCATTATTTAAATTCTTCTTTAAGTTGTATATAGGTATGCAGTAGGTACCTACTTATTCATAATTTAATACACACAAGTTTAAAATATTTTAGTCACGTCCATCAATCCACTTTCCACTTGCTGTGCACTAAGGTACGCCAACTATACTGATGGTGCGTGATGGTGTAATTTACAGTAAACCATAGTTTTGATACTATTTTCCAAAATAGGATAAGTTGAGGTAAAAATGAGTTTATGGAAGTTTTGGATTTTCGTTACCGAAAAAATGTGAAACCTCTAGATTTCTTTGTTTGGGGATATTTGAAGACATTAGTATATGGTACTCCTGTAAATAGCCTGGAAGAGCTGCAGCTACGGATTAATCAAAAGTGTCAAGAAATCCAAACCAAGGATGGTGTTTTCGAAAGAGTTCGAATATCGTTGAGACGAAGATGTCGTGCCTGCTTGAAAGTGGACGGAGGGCACTTTGAACATCTTCTGTAACTTTGTTTTTTTGTTTGTTAAAAGCTTCCTTTGTCGGTTTATTCCTAATAAAATAAAATGTTTGAAGAACGAATAGTGGTCCATATCTCCGCAACCGTTACTTTCCGGACCCATGTTTATTAAGACTTTTCTGCTTATTTTGGTTCATACTATTACCTTCTGAAATATATACACTCCTTTTTTAACACCCTGTTTGTTTATGATTAAAACATATTAGGTACTTTTATAATTATGAAAATGTGACGACAATGAAATATTTTCTTTAGTAAGAAATCTACTTTCAAAGAAGAATTTATGCTATGTTATTTTTTTATGATGTACCTAATATAGGTAACGGGTGTGCCAGCTAAAAACATATTTTAAGGACTTGGCAACTTCTGATTATACCTAAGGTGCCCATCAACTTTCTTATTTCAAATGGAACACCCTGTTTTTGAAATCCTCGTGTAATTTTAAACATATTTCATGTATTACAATAATCACTATAGATATTGTTTGTTCTTCATCGTAAGGAACATAATAATCTAGAACCTTTATTCGTAATATTCAATTTAACTGACAAAAGTATTAAAACTATTACTACATATTATAATATAAGTAATGCCAAAGTTTGAACTAAATATTTTTAGAAACCCAACAAAAAGCTTATACACTCGGTATATGTGCAACCCCTGTAAGTTGCAATGTTAATTCATTGTGTTGGATTTTATGTCATGAATTGCCTACAAATGCTAACTAAAATCACACGGTTAGACTATTGCATTCAAACAAATCTTACGCAAATGTCCAGATGTTGTGGCATTGTTAGCGATGCTTTAAAGATTAAAAGGAATACAATACTGAACACTATCATGCTTTGGAAAAGATGGAAGAAAATTGATATGATACATAAGATGAAATTAATGAGTAATTTGAAATATGAAAAAACTTGTGTGAATGTGAAGTTAATATATTTTTTCGAAAAGTAGGTAGGTAATACAAATTATTAGTTATAAAAATATGTGTTACATAAGAATATATTTATTTCCTTCTAGTGCTATTTCCATAATAATTCCATTATTTCATATATGTATCTCAATTTGAGCATTGTTTTCTAAAGGAATTACCTGCTTACTGTACCTTTGCACCTGATTTTATTGTTTTAATTTATTTTATTATCTAATTCTTCTATCTAATAGTTGTATATCTCGTATACCTGAAGTAAGTATGTAAATGTATAACTCTGAATACTCTTAAAATAAGAAACAAGCGATTAATATTTTTATCCATAAAATATCAAAACCGAAACCATTTACATGCCTACAAACAATTAATTCTACAGAAAACACGTGCAGCAAACCTACGTTTGGTCGGAACCCAGCATGTTAGAAATAACTTGTAACAAATGCTACATTGTCGTATGTCAAGTCTTAAATTTCTGCTATGCCGAGGCTAATTATGTTTCCTGAAATATGATGCAATTTGTACGAAAGTACGACACACACAGGTAGTTAGATGTTGGTGTTCTCGTAGTAAATTTCATTTGGTGAAATCGATTAAACGTGCCATGTCTGATCTCGGTCGCTGATAAAAGTACACTTGACCCCCTACTGGTCCTGCTTTGCGTACATAAAACGGCACCACACCGTATAGCCTCCTCCGGATCAATTGCGGTGCCGCACACGCATCGGCTAATTGCATAGAACACTTGAATAGGTTTTGTGGACGGAAACTGTTACGTCGTTTTTAAATTTGTGCCTGTAACTTTTTTTCGTTTATTTTAAAATAGTAACAAACTATAGATATAAGTAGTACAATCGTTTTCGGTAGGGGAAATGGGCAATAAAACATTGGTGAGGCCAAATGTATACATTTATTTAATTTCAACTTATACCTGCTACCTGACAAATATAACTGTGTGGTAACTGGCGGGTCAGCCAAAATTATGCTAGGAAGGACGTCTTTAGGAATGCATGTGCAGTGGAAAGATTAAAGTAGTGCAGGTATGTCGGTACTCTTTTTTATTTTGGAAATACTCCAAAACATTTAACACAAGCTTCCTACTTTGCTCGTACAAAACGCGATGAGCCATTTTCAAATTTAGTTAAAATTGTATCATAAACACACCACAACATAAGAATTAACCCAACAGAACGCAATAACGCAATAGAATGATCAACACTTTCCAACTATTCCAAGGTCGGCTCTGTTCAACCGTCTGTTTTTGACAAGAAGTACATTTTATTCGCTATCCTTCTCTAGTGCAGGCAATTTCTCCGCAACGTTAGCCGTACCTTATTATGTACCTAAGCGTGACTTAAGTATACTACAAACAAGTGGAAAGGGCTCAGAGGTATATGTCGGGTTTTATTGCCTACTTCGTCTTCCAAAAACGGTTCTGTACATATATCGAAAGTTAATGTACTAACTTAAGGCACTGTATTCTTGAAATTGTGTTTTCAACATATAATAACTATTTATGGAATCGGTAACGAAAAGCATGAGTTACATAAAATCATGTTTCATAACGTATTACATACAAGATTTTTTCTAATTCTGACGAAAAATGGGAAATACAAGTTTTTAATTTTGATCATTTACAAGTATAATTTAAATAACAATTATCTAGTAGGTCAAATTTTCTTGTCATTTGGCATGACATTTAATAGACGCTGATCTGTTCTGTGACGCTGATCGTTATTATTACCATTTATTAGGATAAATGTGTGATTGACATTCAGATTCTGACGATATACCGAGCGATATCGAAGAAGCGACAAGAAATGTCGTATGTTCACTGATTTTTGAAAAATCCAAAGCGGTATATGACTTGGCTTATGAAAAATTTGAGAAGTGGCGTGAACAGAAGAGAGTGAAACACGCCAATGAGAAAGTACTATTGGCATATTTTGAATTTTAAAAAAGGTATATACAGTAAAACATACAATAGCTTGATAGCATTTCTGAAAAAGCAGTCCGATGGATACCACGCTAAGAAATCAAATGTTTTTTCAAAAGTAAATATTGCAAACAATAACAAAAATCGTGAACGTTAAGATGGCACATACAGTGGTTTTTACAGCTCCGGTAGCCGAGTAGGTTAAGCGCTGAGTAAACCAAAATACACACTTCTGCTTGAGGCTACCTCATTTATTGGCCAATGGATTGAATCATTCTTCGATGAAAACCTGTATGTGTGTCATTCCTATAAATTGTGTCGATTCGGCTGCCGAGTCGGCATACACCATTCTGTGTCATCGCCTTAAAGGTGGCGCAGAGCACGGACCTGCAAAACCTGTTCATAAATGTACCTATGTTCTTTAATGAAGCATTGTACACTAGACCAGTACCAGCATGTACCGTCACCTGCAACAACCGTCAATGCAGGTCGTGTCGGTGACCTGCAATTTCTATACCTGGCAGCGCTAGTCCTACGTAATGTACACTGTTAAAGATCGCGTTCATTATAAATCGAGGTAATATCATGGACCAGCACAGCGCGGACCTGTAAATCAGCACGACTTCGCACACTGACCAACAATTTTCTGGTTATGTGTGTGGCAGATGTTTTTAAGTAATAGTTGTGTGTAGCTCGGAAGAAGAAATTTTTATTTTAGCGATGTTGTATAAAGAGGAGGAGGGGAAAGAAGCTAAAAATGATAAAGTTTAGGTTCTATCAATAAAAGCTGTATGGTGAATTTTATCAATTATTTTCTGTGCTGGAAAGAGATCAACAAAATTTTTTTCAGTATTTTCGAATGTCGCAAAAAGAATTTTCTAGCTCTTGGATCGTTCTCACCTACAGCACCAAAACACAAGATTAGGTACAGCAGTGTCATCTGACGAAAGACTTGCAGTTTGTCTAAGGTATAGAGGTTGTTGATAAGCGAAGGTTCCCGACAGGCCTGCGACACATTCTGCGACCTGCAGTAACGATTGTTGCAGGTGACGGTACATACTGGTGCTGGAATATTGCACACTAGGATGCTCCATTAAATAACATGGGAACCTTAATAAGCAGGCTTTGCAGGTCCATGCTGGTCCATGCAGGCATAATGTGCACGATCTTTTAGAAATATTTGACCAATTAAGTTGTTGATGTGTCGCTGAACAGTCGGGCACCCCCGCTTATCAGTCCCTACAAGTCTTTCATCAAATGACACTGCTCTGCGAAATCTTGTGTTTCGGTGCTGTAGGCCAGGACGATCCAAGTACTCGATAATTTTTTTATATTTCACTTATTTATAATCTAATTGTAATAGCTAGGATACGAGATATATGAACATACCCATATAACCCCAGACATTCATAATGCCCGCTGTCATGGCAGCAGGCGAAATGGATCTTGCAGATGTGAACCCGAAAATAAAGACGCTTGGATTGTTATGGATGTTTGAAAATACCTAGCACTGACGTATTACATCAGTCAAAACAATAAATCAAAAGCTATGACTGATTTTTATTTCCTATGAAGTGAAATATAATAGTTATTTATGCAACAAGTACAAAAGTAAGTGTGACATTGTTCAACGAGGTCGTCAGGCCGAGTAGGACAACACGTCGAGTGCAATAAGCACTTCTTGTACGAGTTGCATACAATCTTTTTCTACGTTCATGCAAAACCAAAAATGTTATCTAGATGACACTAAGTCTAGGAAAATGTACGTCGATTTGAACGTTTATGTTTGTCATGATGACAAAACGCTGTAGTAGAATGACAGATGTATGCAATAAACATTTTATTGCACTAGTGCAATAAAGAACCACTTTTTCCACTAAATATACTTCAATAAAGTTTTGTTTTTTACATGAACGTAGAAAAATATTTTATGCACCACTGGCGTTATTGGATGATTATGCCCATCAGGCGACAGTCATCTACATAACTCCCTTGCTGCATAAATAGCTATTTTGTGATATTCCTTAATACTAAAAAAAATCATTTCTCCCCAGTTTAGAACTCTTTCTCATTTTACTGGCTTCCTTCTCCTCCTTCTCTTCATACCACATAGCAAAAATAATTTTTTTTCTTCCAAGCTTCAGTCAACTATTACTTAAAATCTTCAAAACGTTTTTCACACACAGGAGAATCTGCACAAGAAGTTTCTGGTCCGTCGTGAACAAGTGTGTGAAATCGTGCATGTTTATAGGATCGCGCTGTGCTGATTGGTGCAGGCATAATGTGATCAGTCTTTATTTATTATTAATCATATCATACGCCCATGTCTTGGGTGGTTTTAAGATTACTGAAAACCGTTACTTGAAAAATTTCTTTAGGTTTTTGAAGTCTGTGTCTTGTTAAAAGGAAAACCTCTACTTAATATTCACCCTGTATTATACGAAACACAATATAAGGAGAGTGATATTCCAAAGAGCATAATAAAGAACTAAAAAAATATTTTCCATGTTCGTGAAATGACAAAGGTAGTATCGTCTTATCTTAAAAATTGTTTAACTTCTGTATGTGTACTTATATAACGCAGCGAAAAAAATATATACCTATTGATTTTGATGAGAAAGATAAATTTGTTGTAATTAAGAACTAAATTCCTCACTTAATCACGAACAAACGATCAAATGGCTAGTGCCTTATCAGTTCAATTACGTCGCAAGTTAAATTAACTATCAAATTTATTTTCATTTCACTGAAATATTATACAATAAAACAGCTAATCTCTATGTCAGCCAAATTCACGCAAGATACATTTAGATTTACGATAAAGGAATATGCAGTAATCCAGGTTTACTTATTCGAGAAAAATAAGAAAGTTGGTTAATTTTTTCATAAATCGCACGTAACAATATTAATTTGAGATTAATCCTTTACGTTGATTAATACCTATGTGTTACATATAAAAGTATACACAATTTTAATGAAGTTATTAACCAATAAGAATATTTCACTTAAATATACGAGATATTTTTAATTATATAGTTTCTTAATATTAACGTACTTTTACGTTAATTTTAAAGTAAGTTTATTAGATCAATTTTTTGAAAAATTTAAGTAGTCATAGCAATTATTATTACTTGTATTGTTTATATTTATCAATTTGGCTTCAAAAACTTCTTATACCTACTTTTTTAGCGTAGTTCATGCATTTCATACATTGAATCAGCTTTTATGGGCAATATTAAAGTACGAGGTGTGATCAAAAAGTAACCGCAATTTTGTAATATCTCGCGTTGTATTAGCCCAATTTGCCTGATATTTTCTTTGTTCTGTATGAAAAGTATCTATACATTATTATCCATATCGGTTAGTCTGTTGCCAAAGGTTACGATTAGAGATTATCTATTTTCTTAAAAAATAGAACAGAGAATTTGCATTTGCATTTTGCTGTAAAAACGGAATACAGTGCCTCGATGTTTTAGAAATGTTATATTGCTTTTGCTGAGTAATTTCGAACAAAAGCTGCGGCGAATGGAGTCACTAAATGAAATCATAAACGACGCAGAACTACTGAAATGTATTATAACAGGTGCATAATGTGTATTAATACTTTATTTCTTTCTTATTGTAAACTTTAATGCAAATTTTATGATGTTTTTTAAAGAAATAAATAATCGCCGGTCGCACCAAAACACATGTAACCTTTGTGACAGGTGACAACAGACTAAACATCCGACATGGCTAATAATGTATAGACTTTTCAGATATGATTACCAACACAACAATGAAAATATCGGACAAATCGGACAATACAACCCGAGAATATACGATATTTTCGTACTTTTGATAACATCATGTATGTCGTGCAAATTTTGTTAAATATTTTCTTTGAGAAACGCGCAGGCTTTAATTTAAATTAATAATATATTTCTAGGTACTCGTAAGGGCATCCCACAACGCTCAGTTTTAGGACTATTACTGATTATTTACAATTTTACATAATCGTCATATTCCTTATAAATGAATTAGTAAATTTAAGACTATTTTCACTGACAACAAATTTAACAAATTTTTGTGCAGCGCTTTGAGCGTCAATATTATTTTGACTAATTGTGTAGATACCTAAGATCGACTTTAGCTTTTCATTACATATTAACAAATATTAAAAGAGGGTTATACAGCTCTTGACACTATACATGCTAATCGCCTTTTTAAATTGAATAAAGTTGAAATTCATTAACTAAATCATTTAAACTATCATGATATCATGTACAACATCATTTTGTCCGCATGTGGTATAAGTTTGGCATTCATATAAGTTATATTTTGGAACAATTTATTCGTTAAAATTGTTACTCTATTAAATACATAACATTATAAAGTAAATACCTAATTAATAGAAATGAGAACTTTATTTATTTAGTTAGAAACAAAATTGTTGAAAGAAAATAGAAATATTTATATACACATTAGGCAATGATAAGTATTGTAGGATTAATAAAAACAAATCATATAATTTGGGTTTTGACAGTAATAAGTTAATTGATATTGATGGCTTCTTACAAAAGGTAATAAATATCTACCGTCTATGATTTTAATTCGTCTGTAATCGTGATACAGTCATAAATTTAATTTATATTAGGTAAATATTAGTAAAAATTTTTATTTGGGTTGTTGACACATATTTACAGCCGTTGCTTATGAAACTTGTAAAAATTTTATTTACAAATAGGTATTTACTGTGTGAAAAAAATTTATAGCATTGATTCCAAAATTGACACGTATCTATCTGATAGGTAACAAAATATGATTCATAAAACCTTTAAGTTGCGGTAGGTGTAACTGCCTAAAAACTTTTTCGATGCTTCTTGTTAATCTGGATTTGAAATATTTTCAAGAAACTTTCGCTACAAAAGAACTCATTTTAACCCATACTTAGTCCACTTTTAAAACTTAAAAAGATACATGATACATCGAAATTATATACTTACTGAATCATTACAAGTTAAATAAAAATATTAATAAAGTGTGTCACCGGTGTGTAAAAAAATACAACTATACCCAACCGCTGAAAATCTAGAGAGGGACATAAATCCGCCACAATTTATAGCAGTCGATACAAAGAAAAATACCTGCAGCCCATATATTTTCTATAAAATCATATAACATATCTCGAGTGGAAAAATTTCGAGTATATTTTTCCGCTAATTATGAATGTAATTAATTTATTAGTGATTTTTGTGTTTTTAAGAATAGAGAATAATTCGCAAACACGGAATTCCAGGAAACAACTACTCTGCGGGCTAATGCCCCGACCAGCATTGAATTACACCTGGAAAACCTATAGCAACAGCTAGAGTCATTCGTTAGACGCCCACCAGACATATACCGGTTTCGAGCTTATTAGCTCTCATCAGTATGCCATAGGTGAGGTATCCGACGAATAATCCTAGCTGCTTTCATCTGTCTAACCCGACAGAAGGGACCATGAGTACGCGGTGTAGTACTAACTACATCTATCGGCCGTTCGCTACTCCATGCCGGACTGAAAATGTCACAGGCACGAAGCGTTCTACATGCAGTAGACACCATTGAAAGCTGTCGACCTTTATCGCGATCGGCGAGAAACGATATTTTGCAAACACGGAATTCCAGGAAACAACTACTCTGCGGGCTAATGCCCCGACCAGCATTGAATTACACCTGGAAAACCTATAGCAACAGCTAGAGTCATTCGTCAGACGCCCACCAGACATATACCGGTTTCGAGCTTATTAGCTCTCATCAGTATGCCATAGGTGAGGTATCCGACGAATAATCCTAGCTGCTTTCGTCTGTCTAACCCGACAGAAGGGACCATGAGTACGCGGTGTAGTACTAACTACATCTATCGGCCGTTCGCTACTCAATTCCGGACTGAAAATGTCACAGGCACGAAGCGTTTTAGAGAAGAGAAGAAGAGAATAATTCATCGGAAATGCCCTAATCTAACAAGTGAGGAATGTAGGATGATGGCATGTACGAAGAAATTAGGGCGCATGGTTAAAATGATGTTGAAAAACAGTAACAAGAATATGCGTGAGTATTGTATATGTATAGTACAATAAAGAGTGCAAAGAAGTACAATTGCGAAACGGAAAATAGTGGAAACTTACGGAAGAAAAATGGTAATTTAAAAATGTGCTTCCGACAATAAAAACAAATGGGGTTGTCTAGAATATATAAAAGGGTACTTTTCCGAATTATGGGTGACATATGAATTTCTGTATAAAATAAAATCGAAAATAATATACTGCTAGGAAAAGATGAAATAGTGATATGGCGAGGAAACTATTTAAAATAAATATTAAAAGATAGGAATGTGAATCAAACAATATATTACACTTTGATGAAACGTGGATAAATGAAGGTCATACGGAAGCCGGTACAAGACGATATAATAATTTAAAGTAAACTGTTAAAGTGCTATGTTCACTCGACGCCAACTTATTTTTGGTAATTTTGTGTGCTTTGAACCCTTCCCAAGTGGCACGCCTAGGTAATCATGTCGCACCCTCACTTCCCCTACTCATCTATGTGTTGTGAATTAGTCATCGACCTTGGGTAATTGATAATACAAGATAAAAACTTTTACAAAATAAATTTTGAAAAATTCTATCTTTCTTATTATTTAATGCCCCAAAATTGGCGAAAACCACTATATCACTGTATCTACTAAAAGTAATGAATGATTTGTAATACCATTACTACCAGTCTTTTTTGTATATTTTTTATATCTTAGCGCCAGATTTAGTCAGCCTGCCGCGCTACTCCATGCACAAGCTAGCAATGAGACACTCCTAGATTTTCGGCGGTTGGGTATAAGTACAACTAACGATAGATAATTGTGCTTAATTTTATTCATGCTCTAACCATAGGCTAATACAGATCTACGGGCTTCCGTGGTAATTGTCAATGGTTAAACAATTCCCCGGTTGGTTTAGGATCCTTGTTTACGTTTTAAGAAATATATCGTTGTCGTCTAAAAAATAACTATGAAACTGAGGTACTTCTGAAAAAGCGAATGACGCCAAGAACCCTAATTCAATAATATGGCAATTAGCCTGAAAATTGTTCAAGTAGTAGACATAATACTATACATATTTTAGTAGCATGTTCTATAACCATTGAAAAATGAAATTCTAATGGTTTCCGAATACCTATATCTGAAAATAAAATCAAGATTTGATATTCTATATTACTATCGGTAATAGTTTTTGTTCTTTTTAGTTGACAGTTGTCAATGGTTGAACAATTTCCAGGTTGGTTGTCATGCGCCTGTTTACGTTTCTAGATGTTTCAAGAGGAAACTCCATTTTAAATCCTTTCATCATTTATATTAGCTGTGGGCCTTGGTCCATGACATTTTAGTGGTTTGAAGTGTTCTGGTTTACAAATAGACATGGGTATATTTCTCAAAACCCATTGCAGAGGAAGGATTATGCCTAAATTTTTAATGTAGGATTTCCCAATTTTTGATCAAAAAATTATAAATTCTAAATAATTTTACAGTAAAATGATATCTTCTTACGATATTAGTACTACCACAGAATAACCATGAACTCTTTTGACTTGAATTGAAAATGATATTAGAAGCAGTGTGGCCCAATTAATATGCACCCTTGCAAATGGTATCTATAATCCGATTTGTTTACTCGAGAAAGCTTAAAAGAACTTAAAATGTATAATATTTGAATTCATTTTTAAATGGTAATGTTTACGTTTAAAATACTTATATTTTTGTGGTGCTAAAATTTAAAGAAATGTGTAAATAATTTTTATACTAGATATTTGAGATGCAACGAATGGTAATTTAGCCGAAAACCGAAAACGAATATTTGGTAGATAGTTTTCAGCCGAAGCGCCGAATAATCGGGAGAAGCCGAATCCGATAACGATTTTTTGCTACAGTGCAAGAAAAGAAATACCAACGAGAATGATCAATGTTTAAAGAAATTTCTGAAACTAATGAAGTCGCTACTGCCAATATTCAAACTGAACAGATGCAAAAAATGAAAGTGCAAATGAGATACACCTTTATAATTGGTAGTCTGCAAACCCAAAACAATATTCAAATATAGCGAAGTCTGTTAAAATGTATCTTTCGTCTCCTTGCATTAGTGTCTATAGTGAGATATTATTTTAGAAAGCTGGTCTGCGACCAACAAACGTAGAAAAACTGGTGTTTATTTACCACAATTTATCTCACTCATTTTAAATATTAGATAATGTAATACTCTCTTATCAAATCGTATTTTTTTTATTTTAATTATTAGGTATTCGGTATTCAGCCGAATATAATAGAGAGTATTCGGTTGAATACCTACCGAATATTACAAAAATAGCCGAATAAGCCGAATAGTGACCAAATACTCGTTGCATTTCTACTAGGTATTTTTAGAAAATATAGTATTTGCTGGACTTTTTTAAAAAATTTTCTGATGTTGAAGACAAAGACAAATTTAAAAACAATCACATTTCATTCACAGCCGGTTTTTGACAGTTTCAAATTTTTAATAAACGACTATAGGGTAATTCCGGGAGATATGGCCCATTGGTTGAGACGACTCACAGCGATAACTTTTTGCACACAGTACTTTTCGTTAGTCTGCCCGCGGTCATCTAGTAAGCACGTATCTCTTTACGCACTCCGTAATTTTTGTTGTTCTTTTACTGAAAACAAGTGAAATTTTGAAGTTTTTCAATTTCGGTGTGTCTCAATATTTTATCCGCAGTAAGTATTTATGTTACCAGTCCCTTTTTACAGTTTGTTTCATAACGTTCATTGATATATATTGCTGCATTGGTGTCTGGAGATAACTGATGCGTGTTTGTCAGATTTCTTAACCTCATCATGTTCGCGTAGTCAAGCGAGTCGTCTCACCCAGAATATTTGGGTGAGTAGACCCGACTATTTCTGGGAGAGACAACCCAGCATATTTTGTATTATTTTCCTTCCTAATTAATAATATATATTTTTTTAGTCATGCCAACCGTTTATAAGAGAAAAGGTAATTGTGACTGGGCTTCATGGACCGAAGAACAACTTCAGGCAGCTGTGAATGTTATAAAAAATCAAGGGATGGATGTTAACGAGGCTGCTAGACAATTTGGTGTGTTTGACAAACTCTGAAGCCACAACTACCACAGACAATGAAACACCTTCCAAGCTTCTAGAATATATTTCCCCGATTCCATCTGCATCTGGAATTCAGCAAGCAAGAAAACGGTCCAAGCAATTAGCAGCAATTTTGACAAGTCCCGAAAATATAGAGAAGCGCAAGATAGTGGAAGCAAGGAATAAAGACAAAAATATTAAGAAAAACAAGGGAACCAAAAAAGTTACCAAACCAAAAAGCCCGTAAACTTAAAACCAAAAACAAAAAACTTTATTTCTTTTCTTCTAAAGATTCCAGTATTGAAATGGACAGACCTAGAGCAAGAAGATGACACTCAATGTACTGGATGCGGGGAGAAATATTACTGTACCTCGAACAACGAAGGCTGGATTCAATGTGTACATTGTTCTTTTTGGTTTCATGAGCACTACTCAAAATATATAAATTTGTGTGATAGATGTGGAAAAGTTTTGTCCAAAAAACGTTAAAATAAGTATAGGCCATCTCACCCGTCACTCAGAGTCATCTCACCCTTACACTTGGGGTGAGATGGCCCATTCCATAATTTTTTATTTGATTTATTATTTATTTTCGAGGTTATTGTTTAAGTTTGCATGTTACTGTTTCAGTTATATTAATAAACAAGCAGTTATATCCTGTATAGTTTTTATTTTTCTCTAATACAATGTCCCTAATATTTTAGATTTAAAAAAGGTGGGTTATCTCTCCCGGAATTACCCTAATGGTTACTCAACAACAATAAGTGTAAAACATGTTTTTTTACTAGAAGTTAGGTTACTCTTAAAAAGTGATACTGGATCAATAACTGTGTACCTAATGGTTACAAATAATTTAATTATTCTTATTACCTAGAAAAGTTTAAGAAATTAACGCAAGGTGTTAAAACCCCCGGAATAAACATGTAAACAGCAGAAACTATGTGGGCGCATTATCTAATTCAAGCTGCTAGTACCCGGTATTTCCATAAAGCTAATTAATTATTCACAATTTTAATTAAGTTTATGAATATGTCCGGGTGTTAGATTTTAAGAAGAGAAAGCCAATTCACATAGTAATTATAACCTGATTTCAAAATAAATTATTAAGGAAATTGACTGAAAAAATATTGTATTTTATTATATCCACTCATAGGATAACTTTTAAATTCCTTGTATAATTATGAAGTATTTTAACATTTGTTTTTAGTTAATGTTACATTACGATAAATTTTAGAGTGACCGTATAGGAAACATACATATTTTTAATTAATATAATCAAAATGTGTTAAGAATTCTACTTATTCATAATTTTAGAGTTTATAAAACGTGATCCTGGCTGTGAATATAAATCAAGATAATTTCTAAATTGAAATAATATACCTATTCTATCTAATCTAATTCTACTAAAAAATGAAGTTACTATAAACAAAAATAGGCATACATACAAAAGCAGTTGTGACAATTTTAAAGAAGTAAATGACCTACTTAATAAATTTGTACTCACATCTACGAGTAGTATTGGAATTTGTTAATAATTAGCGAATGTGTTAAACTATATCGATTATTTTACATTTACCTAAGTGTACCTACTAAGATCAAATAATAATTCTATGTTCAGTTTATTTTTAGTTAGTTTTGTTGTTTTATTGAATAACATAGATACAATAAAACTAAAGACATTTTTACTATTACTAAAAAGAAATCTGGCGCCGCTGCAGATGCAAAATAATCTATAGTCTATCTTTGTCGAAAGATGCTAGATTTCGACGAGCTATATTTGGCATTTGATTACATCAACATCGGTACAACTTTTTCGTGCAGGTTTCTTAACGCATTAAATTCGGTTGTTGTCGTTGTTTATTTAGTTTTATTTAGACAATATAATACCTTCATGTGAGTGCATCCATTTTTTTAAGTGATCTATAAGGGTGATTCATTAATAATGGCACTGAGCTTAACGGCAGGTTTCTGGCCTTATAATAGAGCGATTAAGAAAAATATCGAATGTTGCTCCTTTTCGATCTACAAGGTGTCAAAATTAAAATTTTATTTGATATTTGTAAATAACTTTTAAAAAAATCTAAATATTTGCATACATTTTGGAGATCGGAGAAATTCAAAGTTGTTTCTAATTTTCACGTCACCATTGTTGAAAATTTAACGGTTTCATCAAACTTTGCCGATCTTCTCTCGAAATTTTGCATGTCACCATTATTCACCATTCTGAATAATTGTTTCAAGCAACATTTTACTGTATTTTCAGCGGAAAAGTCAATTGACCTGAAACCAAGACAGTTTTAATGAGTGCATTGATATGCCATAATTGGCATTTTCTACTAGTGACGTCGAAATTAGAAACAAATTTGAATTTCTCGTCCCCAAAAACCCTGATCTCCAAAATGCATGCAAATATTTAGATTATCTGAAAGTTATTTACAAATATCGAAAATAAAATGTTTACTTTGCATCTTGTAGATCGAAAAGGAGCAACAGCGGATAATTCATATTTGGCTTAGTCGCTTTAATTTGACCTGTCATTAAACTCCGTCCCATTATTAAAAAATCACCTTGTAATTTAGGTGATTATCTAAGTATTAACTCCAATAAATTTTTTGGTATACAATAAGCATCAATTGATTATGTTTTATTGTTGAATGATGGAAAGTAGAAAAAAATCATAGTGTAAGATTTCAAGTGCTTGGTAAGAGATCATTCACATCCCAAAATATGAGTTAATACCTACATAGCATATGATTATATCGGCATTTCATAATTAACCGTTTATAAAATTTTATGAGAAAAACTTATACAGAAGTACACAAGCCAAACACGAACATGATCAAAGAAAAATTGGTATGTTATAAAGGGTAATAAAAGCTATTGGAAAAAATTAAATAATTTAAAAAATCGCTCGCCACAAACAATACTTCATGAGTGGTGTGAAAATTTGCTTACACCGTAACAAAAGTTTTCTAAAAGCATAAACATGACATTCTTATTTTTTTAAAATATCAAAAAATATTAAAATTTCTTTATTAGTGCTGATGAAACATTATTAAAACCAAATATCTCTATCCATACCTATATGTACTAATTATTTTTAACCTTTTGAAAGAAACACCATGTATACGTTTGCTTTAAGAGTACATACATCACTATTAAGGTTATTAAACTCTATAATTTTTAGATATAATATATTATTCATTTAATATTAGATAGGTGGATTTCCGGGTAACTTCAATACAATTTCATTTATTGAACTAGGTATTATGACAATTATATTGTTATGTATGTAGTAATATTCTTATATATTTTTAGTTATTAACAAAATATTGTGTGAAACGATTTCAGATAATATTTACAATAAATAATATAAATGACAAAAATTTTTTTTAATGATAGTATATTAAAGCTATTTAACACCCACGCACCATATAAAACTGTTAGAATTACTAAACAATATTCTCCATGGATTACCAAAAACATTAGTTTGTTAATGTTAATTAAGGATAAGGCTTATTCTAGATGGAGGCGTACTAATAATATAATTCATTTTAATTATTATAAACAATTAAGAAATTTTACAACCTTAACATGGAGAAGAGAGAAAAATGTGTATTTTGAGCAACGTGTAAACACAAGGCAGTAAATAATTTATGGAATGAATTGAAATTATTGAATTTTAAGAATAATGAAGTAGATTTTCCTGATCGTTTAAATAACCCAGATGCCGTTAATAAATACTATATTAATAGTATCCCTAATTTACAACCTGATCAGAATACATTGAATCAATATTTAAATGTACATTAAATATAAGAAAATTTAAGTACATATAGCAAAAGTTAAATTTGAAACGGTTGATGTTAATCTTGTTCAAAATATTCTCTATAATATTAAAACTAATGCACAAGGACATGATGGTATAAATCTAAAAATGTTATTAATGTGTTGTCCAGTTATATTTTACTGTATTAGAAATATATTTTAAGCTAATATAAATCAAATCTCCTACAATTCCTATCAATGAAGTCACATGTATGTTCTCTGATACCAAACACCTAGGTATGCTAATGAATAATTCCACAGACAAAGCTCTATTCAATAATTATGTAAAGAAATTAATCTATCTAAATTTACTAACCTGCTCTAATGAAACACTCTATAAATATATTTCACATTTGGCAGTTATATTGTCTTATTTAACACATATAATTAACGAATGATTAGTACATGGGTTTTTTCCAAACTGTTGAAGGTACTTGTAAAACCGTTACCTAAGATTAGTTCTCCTCTTAAATATAAGGACCTTCGTCCCATCAGTATCTTACCGGCAACTTCTAAAATATTGGAACGAGTGGTCGATGATCAGTTAAGAGTTCATAATTCAAATTTATCTTTATTACCTGATATACAGTCTGGCTTTAGACCCCATCATAGTTCTGAAACTGCTTTATTGAACGTAACAGATGACATGTTTAGAGAACTGGACAAAATCAATTCAACAGTATTAGTACCAATTGACCTCTCTAAAGTGTTTGACATATTGAATCATGATTTACTATTAGCTATTCTGAAATCGATACATTTAGATGTCCTTTCCTTATTTTTTACTAGTTACTTAACAAATAGAAGTCGGAGAGTAAAAATAGCATTCCAGGTTTCCGGTTCTCTATTAGTGTCTAACGGAGTTCCACGTGGTTCAATACTCGGACCGCTTCTTTTTTCATTATATACAAGTGAATTTCCAAAAGTAGTAAATCTTGTACCATTCATTTATATGCCGATGACACCCCAATTTATCATTCATTTCAGTTGTCAGACATTCCACAAGCAACATTTTCTTTGAATAACGACCTTGAGAATCTGTTTCATATTTCACAAAAGGCATGCTTTACATATTAATCTGGCCAAAACTGTATCAATAGCGTTTACTTTGCGGAGATCTAAACATTATTATTAACGAGCTGATAAAGCTGAAACTAAATGATCAAAATATTATTTGTTGTATTGAAGTTAAGAGCCTTGGTATTATATTTGACACTTCCCTCAGGTTTAAAGCTCATATTAGCAAATGTATCCGTGTTGCCTATACTAATCTCAAGATGATTTGCAATTGTCGACATTATTTAAATAAGAAAGCTAAAATTATGTTGACAGTCTTTAGTATTATCCAGATTTAATTTTGGAGACACCATTTATGGCTCCTGTATTGACTCTGATGACATTCGACGTATTCAAGTGGTTCAAAATGCTTGTCTGAGACTTATCTATAGAATCAGGAAAGGTGAACATATTTCTCATAAATTGTCAGACGTAGGTTGGCTCAATATGTCTAATAGGCGGTTGCTGCATTCTGCTTTCTTATATCATAAAATCATAAATTATAAAGCACTCTGTTATGTTTATCATAAAATAACATACAGAACTGATGTACATAATTTAAATATAAGATTTAAATGAAGACTTACACCTCCAATTCACAGAACGCAGAAGTGTCAGCGTTCTTTCTCTTACCAAATAACTAAAATGTATAATTCTTTGTCTTCATCTTTCAAAAAAATGTCTGTTCTTCGTTTTAAACCAAAACTGAAACAAGATCTATCAAGATCACAATCAATGTAATAGCCTTGCTTTTTATTAGTTACTATTTATTATTTCAGATATTTTCCCCTACCTACTGGGAATTGTGTTTGACGATACGTTAACGTTTAAAAATCATTGTGATATGCTTGTCAATGTGTTGAACTCCAAGTGCTTCCAAATTAGAATTCTAAAGAGTGTTTTGGATATTTCTGGATTGTTATTATTCTATTATGCAGAGGTTCAGTCTAAATTAGCCTACGGAATTGTTCTATGGGGAAAATCTTCCAAAGCTCAAAATGTGTTTATTACACAGAAACGTATAATTAGATGTATTGCTGATGTTTCGCCTGTCCAGTCATGCAGACCTCTTTTCAAAAAATATAATATTCTTACGCTGCCTGGTCTATATATTTTTAACATGTTGGTCTATATTTTTGAAAATAAACACAAATTCCTAAAAAATGATTTTTATCATACATATGACACCCGCAATAAAAATAAATTTTGTGTTCCCTATAGACATCTCAGTATTACCTCGAAAGCTTATGATGTTCTTGGACTGAAGTTATATAATCATTTACCAGACATCTATAAAAGCCTACCATCTCTACGGAACTTCAAGAGTCAGGTTAAAAAATATTTGATTGGGATTAATGCTTATTCAATTGACGAATTTCTTAATTACAAGTGATAATAAAATAATGGTATCCTCTTTTACTTATTTTGTGTTTGCTCATTGTAGATGTGGATTGTGTTGTGGTGATATATTTTGTGTGTTGTTGAATTTGACAAATTGTTGTAAAAATATCGTAACATTATTTTGTATTGTATTCATGTATATATGTATGTTTATATGTATATGTATGTATCTATGTTTGTTTCAAATATGTTTTTTTTTATCAATTGTATATACCTGGTTGGCACATGAATAGTGTTAAATTGACAAATCCTATAGCATATCTGTACTGCTCTAAATGGATAATAAATGATCTATCTATCTATCTATCTACAATTCATTTGGTCAATTTATTTAATTTAATTTATATAAATCATGATGCTGTCATTATTTAGTTATAATTTTGATTTACATGTGTTTTTGCTTAAGATGAAAAACAGGGAACCTTTTCGTACCAAGGTTCATCTGATCTTCCGCTATTTCCCTACCCAAAAATTAATAAAGTTTGAATACACAGTACATACTTTATTTAGGTATTTATATCAAATAACCAAATGTTATTATCAAAATAAATAATAGCGAGATACGAGAATAATAAAGTTAATATTTTATCAAATAAAAATGGATTAATTGTTGAGAATGGAAATAAACTGCTAAAATTTTAGCACTTATTACTAGCAAGTACAATTCTCCTTCCAATTATTTTTCTTTCAATTTTCTTTTGATCACATCAAATTCATCACGAAATGTATCCCATAAGCAGTGTCTTGTCTACATTTGTTGTTCATTTTTACATATTTTTGGATGTTTGGTGGTGTGGAACTGAGACTTGATATGATTTGGTCACTGTACTGATCTATACTGACATGTCATAATCGATCTTGTGACCATACGTATGCATTTTGAATTGCCATCTGAAACGGAACGACAAATTAATAGTCCGATGCTACAGAGCCATCCGATAAGCACCAGCGACATCGGTGACGGCCACCAATATTTCTATCGGATCGGACACTGTGCGAATCTTCTCCATTTAAAATGATTCAATCCGTCACCGGTATCAATACAGACAATGTCGTCATTTGCAAAATTGCGCTTAAGCATAAGAACATATAAAAATGTTTGTAATATAATCGCTACACGTTTCTTATACTTTAAGTATAGCTATCTTTAACGGAATGAACTAACTGACGAAATAATGCACACTTGTAAGTAGGTAGGTATGTTCGTTCAACATTCTCCGACGGTTATTTTTATTGTCAGTGTAGGTAAATACTTACTGTTCCAGGTGTATTAAATACTTATTGTTTCTAAATATTTTTTGAGCAACCTAATTAAAATTTTGTGCTGAATTAATATATCTATTAGCATGTTACCTACATTTGTTAGGTATTATTTTCTCCTTATGTTGGTCCACGGCGTTTCTGTTAGTTTTGTTCCCCTACTGTTTTTAAAAACAGTTGTTTATAATAATTTTATATATTCTTATACGTGCTTTATATATCAATATTTTTAAGGTGGCGATTAATTTCTTCTCAAAAACTCCCATACTCTTGGCACTTGTATTTAATATATGTATATAATATTAGCTTAATATTTGATAGTTTAAATTGATAGGAATCAGCTTAAAAATAATAATTACGGCAAACCAGATAGAAGCGTATTTTAATTTTATTTTGAAATGAATGAAATCAGCAAAGAAGTAAAATCAAAATGATCAAATTATTTTACAGGATATCGTAAATAAGTATTTTATTTTGCGAGTTTCTCAATTAATTATCGCTAAACGTATTATTTTTATTTCAGATCTTATTCTGTATTTCATATATATTTTAAATATTGATTAGTTACAAGAATACATTTTGAGACCACTTGGTAACAATAATTTTATTAAGATACTCCGTATCTGCTTACTTTTAGTTGTAAATATTTAATTTGCTTTTGAAAATATTTACAGATGATAACCGTTCGACATATGTAAGCAAACAAAAATTATGTAAAACTAGATAAAGCAGTTCTGTTGCTACAAATAGTATCACCGATAACAGAGAAGAATCAGAAAGTGAGTTAAACATAATTGACATCCTTATTGTTGTTCGAATGGCTTTGCAACGACATAATCTTTAGAGACGGGTCGTGCGTGCACTATGATACAGATATTAGTGTTGTGAATACCTGAGATTATAGAAGGACAGAAATGTGTACATACCGGAGGGTTTGGGAACATTTCTTTTCACTTGCATCCATTTGTAAGTTGGCAAAACGGGTTGTGGTTGAGGAACTGCGTTTAGACCATGCATGGCGTGATGTTGGCGAAGTCTGTGTCCTTCTGGTCCTTGTAACAGTTCTTCTTTGTACCTGTGAAGATGCTGGAACTCCATACAAGCATTAGGCGGCGCGTTTGGTGCCACTAGATGGGAATGGTGATAATTACCATCAAGTTCCACTTGACTGTGATACTTATTCTCGTGTGAATAACTATGGTGCAAATGGTGATTATCAGAGGCTTCTTCGTGATGCTGGATAAGAATATCTGATGGATGGGTTCTGTAGGTTTCGTTATAGCTGTTTTGGTGGTGATAAATGGTATTACTGTTCGAATTAGCGTAATCCAGATTAGTGTAACTTAATCCTGTATCGGTATTGATAATTGGATTCTCTTGCATTTGTTGTGGGTGATAATAGTTAAGATCTTGAGGAGAAGGGGGTGTATCTGCAGTGTCTGTAACAGTGGTACCGTACAAGTAAGACGGTTCTTCATAATGGTAATTAGGGGCATAATGGGTCTGGAATTGATGATGGGAACTAGAATGATTCAATTCACTTGAATAATTGTAATAGTTAGAATCCGACGAATTATAAGCCGCACTGTGCTGATTGTGGTGACCGTACATACTTATGTCCATCATCATCATTTTCACACAGTCCTTGTTGTAAGTGTGCGCAATTATCCACGGCACAGGAATATCACTGAATCAGCACTACTTCGGCATATTTTACAACTACACGCTTGACTAGCCGATACCGGACTGGAACGCAAAGTCAACATACCTATTCAGTCCCTAGCTTGTACACGAAACGGTGTGTTTCGTTTATCGTAAAGCTTAAGGCGGGGCCTCATTTCCCACGTGTCTTGCGCATACAACTTGGTAACCAATGAAAATACGCTGATGTGAAAAAGATGTGATGCTGTGCGAGGATTGGCCAGCATCCAGCCATCATTGTGCTCTTTGTACAAGAACATTTCAATTCTCGTGAATGTTACAAGTGTCAGCTACCGTGTGTGACATGACAGCTTTCCTTGTATTGTTCGCATGTGGTGTTTCAAATGGGTTGTGGCCTGATTGTTATCGGCCTTTGCATAATATTATTTATAAAATGCATTCAGATATTAGATAAATGGCAAATTGGCCGTCACATAGGCCTTGCTTTCAGTGAGGTAGCAAAATTGTTTATAATCATTTCGAAATGAATACGTTAGTACGCCGAGTATATGAAAGCTCCATACGTAGAAAGATTTATGATTTTTTGCAAGGGTGCTTTGAGTATTCAAAAACGTTACCAAGTTTCAGTTTTTATGAAATTATGGTAGTAATTATCTAATTTGTAGGTAGGTACTTAATGTAACCATCATGAATGACTATTCTAATCTGAAGAGTTTTATCACTGATTTGATTTGAGTAGACTACCTACCGGAAACTAGGTAGCATATATCTTTAACCAATCAAAAATAAATATATAGGTGAAGGACCGTGAAGTCTCATAATATAACTTATTTACCTACTAATAAATCCAACATAAATATAGGTATTTCTGTTTCTGTCTATTGAAGAAATCAGAGGAATGACAAAACATGATAATTAATATAAAATACTTTAATAAAGAAAAAATATTTACCTAAAACAGCAATATTGAAAAAATATACCTGAAAATGCGCAGAAAAACGTCCAAACATATATGTCAATTTTTTTAACTTTTATCTAGGAGGAGACTAAATTCAGTAGTTCTTGCGTTTTCGCAAAACACACATTTCGCAGATATCACACATTTCTTAGTAAGAGGAAGGAGGACCATAAAAGAATTTTGCTGTCTGTGAGTGTTATATTCTCATCGATATAAGATGGATCGTATTCAAATTACAGTTTGCGTGTAAGATATAAAATAATATCGTAACTGTGTGATATGAAACTGTGGGGAAACAGGCAAGTAACAGTAATTTTAACATAGGAAACAAAATTTCATAGCATAGATTTGGACCATTCAAAAGAATGGTGAGTAGCTATACTTTTCTGTTGCCTTCTCTGTTTCATAATAATATGTTGGTTGGTAAATAATAGTGAGGTATTGTTATTTAGGATTATAATTAGTCAGTCATTTCGTGTTGATCGGTACTAATACAAGTGTGAACATATAGTTTTTTTATAAATAAATAGGTATTACGTAGAAGAGATACTGGGTACTGTTGTTTTAACTAAAAAAGATATTTTAGCTATATTAAGGTTTCCGGAATTTGGTAGTAAATAAATTATAATTATACGATAAAGATACATATATACTCGCGACAAGAATTCAGACGATTCCGTCATACGAACAAATGAACAATCCATTACATTTTCATCAAAATATTTAAGAAACTGCAAATGATATTAATAAAACTATATACTACACTAAAAGTTGCACTAATTTGTAAAAAATTATTGTTTTTAACGCCATCAAATATCGAAAATTACGCTGACAATAAAAACAAATGTGTAACGTCTGAATTCTTGACGCGAGTATACCTAAATAAATCTAATTAGTCAGATTTAAATGCTATCACTTAATTGTAGTATTGATGATGCGCATGCAGTTATACTTCGTAAAATATTCTAAGAAAAGTATTGTAGCAACAAATACATAGTAATGAAGATGCACTGATACACTGAAGTAGAAGACTGTGTAGGATACTGTAAATTGGGCTCATATTTGTAGTTTTGGATAAAACTATATTTTTAATGATTTGTAGTATCAGTTCCTAAAAAGTGTTGTTAGTAATAAATTATATTAGTATGATGTAACGAGTATAGTATGTACAGATAAATTTGAAAGCAGGGGTGCGCTATAAGGATGTAGGTCGAAAATTGTGTCACATACTTTTTATCATTGACACTATGTTATCTTTAATTCTTTATTCCAAATTAACTACAACAAATATAAAACATTTACAACAATTACAAAAATTAGATGATTTTTACTACTTCCTTTAATTGGAACCTAAAATATTACAAGTTGTAGATATTTCGCTTACATTTACATGATAATGGGCTGTTTTAAAAAAAAGTACCTATCACCATTTTGAGTTTCTTTCAACACAAAAATTGGATAAAGTAACTCAATATTAATATAATTTTATTCACGTCAATTACTTAATTACTTACTATTGAACGATATATAGGTACCTACTGATAATACAACTCAATTTTGTGTTTGTAATAAACCTATAGTTTAATACTATAACTCAGCATTAAATTTTGCTCATAAAATATTGAACGTAGGGGAGACCGGGTACGAAAGTAACACGGGTTGGTTGCAACAGTAAGCCTATTGTGTTTCTAAAGAGGTTTGTCTATGATATTATATCATCATAGAGTCGGCAGTGTCATCTGCAGTAACTCATTTGAACAACAATATCCGTGGTGTGTTTTAGTTCGAGTTATGACCTGCACGGTGCGAAATGATATGCAAAGTAAGTTTTCATTCTTAATCTTAATCTATCAGAATCCTAGAACTGAATGTTATTTTCAATTATTTTATTGGTTTGTTCAATTAATACCCATATTGGCTATAACCTAAGCATGGTATTTTAATTAAAAATAATCGTTAAAAAATGTTTTTAGCAAGTATCATGTCAATTGCGTGAAAAATGCGTAATGGGACGATTGTAACAATGCCATAGGGGGACGATTGTAACATGTTATCCTCATATATAATACATATAATTATCTCAAATATGGAATATAGACGAGTCTGGCGTAACAACCGTGCAAAAGCCAGATAGGGATAAAATTCTTCGTTATTACCAAAAATAATTTACCTATTGTTATTTTATATTTTGTTTCATTATTCTATTTTATTATTATTTTTTTTCAAACAAAAAATATATTATATACCTGCACTACGACTTACTTTTATATAGATATAATCAATAAACAAATACCTTGTAAATACTAACTTTTTATACTTAGTTATTACCTATTATTCATATGTTACAAACGTCCCCATGGTCTGTTACTTTTGACCCATACCATTGGGTAGGTTGTAACGATGTACTCTCTACTTTTTATTAATTATTCCTCAATATGGGCTTTAATTACTTCAATATTATTTTCTTCTATACCTATATAAAATGCCAAGGAAACGACTTAGAGTAAGTACATTTATATAACTTTGTTAATTTTTATTTATCCGGCTTTACAAAAATGTTACTTTCGTACCTGGTCTCCCCTACTCAATGAATTTTGCTATTATATCAACTTGTCAACACAATCGGATATGGATTCGTTTTAACAACAAATTGTGTTGATTCTGAGTGAAAATTTACTCAATTTTTTTACGGTGCAGACCATAGTAAACATATAAGCATGATGAGTAAATAATCTGCTGAAATTGATATAAGTAGATACTAATGTATTGCATATAAATAAATATGTAGGTACATGTATTCATTATATCTTCGTACATTATATCTTTAATCCTATAAAAATTTAATGTTTAATATGATAAGCTATGTATATATTTTCTAAATTACTGCTACTGACGGTATTTATCATATGTTATCATGTTGAGTTTTTATGTGAACAGGATACCTATATAGGTAATGAGGATCTCATGATAGTTTTGATGATATCAGTTGTAACATTGCCTCTAAGAAGCGAGATGATGTATTATTATCTTTCAACTTTCTACATTTTATTGAGGTTATCGTTATAAAGATAATGGGATGTAAGAAATTTTTGATATTTGTAAAACGACTCATGGTCAGTTTCCAACTCTCAAGGACGCCGTATTCTTGAAATAGTATTATATATAAATATAATTTTAGGCACTTAAGACCTGACTAATATAGAGCTTAGCAAATAACAGTAAAGTCATCTCATGTCACCTGCGAAGATTCAAAGATACCGAAGTAAAACGAATATATAAAACGACATAAAGTGATCTAACCAACAAATTTTTAGGTACAGAAATCTTTTAAATAAGAATATGTATTTTTTTTAAATTTAATTATTGTAGATGTAAATATTGTTGTAACATAAACTTACATGGTTCTGCGTATAAGATTATTTATTTTTGTTTATAAGTATGTGAAAATACTTAATTGTTAAAATGTAGGGTTAGAATAGCAGAATAACGTGTGCCTTACAAACTTTTTAAAAGTTATTACTTTATTTGAGGATAATTTAAATAATAAAAGTGGATAAACAAAACAGCAAGAATTTTATTTTTGATATTCTTGATCTGCGATAAATACGGCGACCTTAAGATTAGCGTTTGATTAGGGTAGTATTAAAATATAACGCTGAAATTGAGTACCTAATTGTCTTTAACTTTTAGGGAAAATGCACTAGAGAACATAAAAACCATGAATTGTATCTTATCACTGTGTTCGATACGCCATGAAAAATACTTAATAATTTACATCAACTCAAGTGTTACTAGTACACAGAACAGGTGAAAATGATGCTTTTTCTTATTTTAAATGATTTGTCAGTCTGGAAACTGTTATACAACCTGGAGAAAACTTGTATACCTAATTGACATAGTGAAGATATATTCGACTCAACAAACAACCATGAAATTCGTTGAAGATTTGCGTGTAAAAAATGGCGCCCTCAAGTATCCAAATTTTGTACCTACTTATAGCTTTAAGCGTTGCAGAGATATGCATTTTTTCGAAATTTGGGGTCCCACTTTGAAGCCCTATATTTCTGACTAGATACTACTTTGAATATGGAGTCCGATAATTTTTGACCTATGTACTTTTAAATCAGAAGCGTCAACAGAAAACAGATACAAAATTGTCAAAACTTAAAACATAGGTATCATTTTTATTTACTTCTTCAAAGTCTTCTCGCTACGTAAATAAATGGCCATTAACTCATACCATGTAAAATTTTTAATGAAAAATTATTAGTAAAGTAACACTTAGGTAACTCACAGAAACTGAGTGTTAGTCACCTAAGGCTTGCTACAGACAATCAGGCCTATTCTGTAACTTTTATCAAATCGAATAGAAATGCACAGATCGAATCGTAATATTTACAAATCGGAATGTTCAATATCTACAGCGTTGATCCCTGGCACAAAATGGTATTCTGTAACTTATGTAGAAGTGCTAACAAATCGTAAAGGAAAACGTCCATTGACGCGCCTCCGGTACAACGGCAACGCATTTATCATGCGAATTTGACCTTTAACGACCAACTGACGTTTAGTGAACCTAACCTGATCAAATAATAGTAAAAGTAAATGGGTCGTTTATGGCTTTTACTAATGCAAATACGTAATGACGACTGAAATATTTACATGCAGCGGTGACAATTGTTGTCCAGATGTAGATTTTAGAAAAACCCAAATAAGTTAATTTATAAAATTTTATTTTTATTACAAGTCGTTTTGTGGAGAAATTTAGTTTGTTATATTCTTTCAAGAGAAACATAACTATCTGAAGAAATGTCTTGTGCTACAGCTTCTAAGAAAAAAACACCACCCGAGCAGCTCATTTATGTAGATTTTATTTTGGAGAATAAAATATTCGACACTCCGCATGCGCTACATCACATTCCTATATCGAAATTGCACTTCGACAACGTTTGCCCGGTTGAAATCGATTTCTATTAGACATGTCGATAGTAGAAGTTAAACACAGTTACAGAATACCGATTTCGAAGAATTCCGATTTGTCAAGTTAACCTCTACTTGATGGAACGCATTTCTATTCGATTTGGAGTTATAGAATAACAGCCGGATTCATGAAACGGGCGTAGCGCTAGTCGGACTAACGAGTTTACGCCCGTGTAAAGCGCGTTAGTTGGCCTAACCAGCTCTGCGCTCATTCACGAAACATACGTTGCTAGGTAGCGAAGCATGCGTTGCTAGGTAGGCTGTTTATTTACGTCCATATTTGCGCCAAAAGTTAGACCCAGTATTGTACCTGTCTAAAAATCGCGTAACTTCGGCCTCTAGTTCCTTGCGTTTCCCATTGTATATTTAGTATTTATATTCAAAAACTGTACTTTTCAGTGCTACGGATTAGTTAACATATTGTCACGGAATTTGCCCCACTCACTCCCAAACCGACGACTGTGGCACCGCGAATTGCCTAAGATTGCCCCGATCGCCCCTACGCCATTCTGGTAAACAAACAACATGCGTGAATCGAGGCGTTACTAGAAAATCGTGGAAACGACGAGAAGCGTTCCAGTCGTACGAGAAAATGGATCTAGAGATACTGGAATATTCGTTGGGTCTATAAAAGAAGAATAAACGGCCGAGTTAGTTAGTCTTGTATAAGTCTTGTGTTACAGTCTGAATTAAAGTGTTTAGTTGGAGATATCAAAGTGATTTAGATAGCGATTAATTAAATAAGTGTTTAGTTGACCTGTAATTAGTAGTGTTCAGTAGTTGATAAAAAGTGATTAATTAACGGATTGTTTTTCTGGAAGTAAGAAAAAAGACGGATTGGGAAATCCGTGACAATTTGGTGTCGGAAGTGGATTTAACTGGAAGTTTTAAAGAGCTTTCTGGAACTCTGTCCACAAAGTGGGATTTGAGTGGAAGTTTGAAGAACTTTCTGGAACCCTGTGCGTGAGTGGGTTTAAGTGGAAGTTGGAAGAACTTTCTGGAACCCTGTGCGTGGGTGGAATAAAGACCCAAGTGTGATATATCACCGCACTCGTCGTGACTCAAGGAAGTGAACGGTGGTATTTGCGAAGGACATTCTCGAACATTCTAGAACTTTGTACGGGAGTGAGACAAAGACCCAAGTGTGGCATATCACCGCACTCGTCGTGACTCAAGGAAGTGAACGGTGGTATTTGCGAAGGACATTCTCGAACATTCTAGAACTTTGTACGGGAGTGAGACAAAGACCCAAGTGTGGCATATCACCGCACTCGTCGTGACTCAAGGAAGTGAACGGTGGTATTTGCGAAGGACATTCTCGAACATTCTAGAACTTTGTACGGGAGTGAGACAAAGACCCAAGTGTGGCATATCACCGCACTCGTCGTGACTCAAGGAAGTGAACGGTGGTACTCTCGAAGGTCAATCTCGAATATTCTAGAACTTTGTACAGGAGTGAGACAAATACCCAAGTGTGACATATCACCGCACTCGTCGTGACTCAAGGAAGTGAACGGTGGTATTCGCGAAGGACAATCTCGAACATTCTAGAACTTTGTACGGGAGTGCGACAAAGACCCAAGTGTGACATATCACCGCACTCGTCTTGACGAAAGGAAGTGAACAGTGGTATTCGCGAAGGACAATCTCGAACATTCTAGAACTTTATACCAAAGTGAGACAAAGACCCAAGTGTGGCATATCACTGCACTAGTTTCATTGTAAGGAAGGCAACGGTGATATCTAGAAATACATTCGTGGACATTCTAGAACTTTCCAAATAGAGTGAATGCCTGTAACTAGAAGCCAAGTCAATATGGATGCACAACTGGCGAAACTGTTAGAAATGATGCAGACAATGCAACAGGAAATGAAAGACCAGACAAAGACGATGCAAGAAAAATTAGAAGAACAGGGACATAAAATGGAAGACCAGGCGAAGACGACACAAGAAAAATTAGAAGAACAAGGGCATACAATGAAAGATCAGATACAGACAATACAACAGGAAATGAGAAACCAGACGAAAGAAATGCAGGAGAAATTGGAAAAGAAACTAGAAGATCAGATACAGACAATACAACAGGAAATGAGAAACCAGAAGAAAGAAATGCAGGAGAAATTAGAAAATAAACTAGAAGAGCAAGGGTATATAATGAAAGAACAGATACAGACAATACAACAGGAAATGGAAAACCAGACGAAGGATATGCAGACAAAGTTAGAAAAATTGGAGAATACACTAGAAGAAAAACTAGAGGAGCAGTCACATAAGGTAGAAACACAAGTAGAAGAGAAACTATTAGCACAAAAAAGGGTAATAGACGAAGAAATAAACTTGGTTAGAGAAACCTGCGAAGAGCTTCGACATAAATTAGACAAGGTAACAAAAGAGGGCGTAATCAAATCAGAAGGACCTGTTATCCGAACTCAGAAGACGAGACCCCCTGAATTCGACGGCAAGGTTTCCTGGAATGTATATCTGTGTCAGTTCGAGGCAGCAGCTGCAGCAAACGAATGGTCTGACTATGAAAAGGCTACAGCTCTGATAGTTGCTCTACGGGGGGAAGCTCTTGACGTCTTACAAGGAGTTCCTGCTGGGCAGCAGAGTAACTATGACCTTCTGAAACAACATATGGAAATGAGATATGGGGATAAGCACCTGCAGCAAGTGTACCAGGCACAATTGAAAAATCGTCACCAGCAGAGTGGAGAGAATTTACAACATTTTGAGACAGACGTTGCTCGACTGGTTTGATTGGCATATCCAACAGCCCCGTCAAATTTGTAGACCAGCTCTCCATCCAAGTGTTTATCGACGGCCTAAGAGATTGCGAAACACAGCAGGCACTACGGCTTGCTAGACCTAAAACGTTGAATGACGCTCTTTCGCATGCACTGGAATTTGAAGCAGCAAAGATGGCATCCGGTAGACATGTTAAAGTTCGAGCCATCAGTGATAACAGCGATAATATGGGAAATGGAGACATAATCAAAACGTTGAAGGAGGTCATTGAGAAACTCAGCCCAACTACCAATCCGAAGAGAGAACAACCTGGAAGCCGAAGAGATCGCCCTTTTCAATGTTGGAACTGTGGGCGGGCGGGTCACCTAAAGGGACAGTGTAGGGCGCCAGTCGCGGATCGGCAATGGCGCGACTCCCAGGCAGGCAAGGAACGTGGAAACACAGATGCTCTTTCTAGACTCTGTCCTGTCAACTGCAAACACTGTAGTAGTCTTGAAAGGAAGGAGGATATCTCATCAGTTCCTTGCAAGGTGGTAGCAGCCCAACCTGAAGACAGATGGAGTTCAGCGGCGATTCGGGAAGACCAGCAAGCTGACTGTGACATCAAGCCCTTACTAGACTGGAAAGAAGCCAACAACCGACCCTCTTGGGCTGAAGTCAGTAGTAAAAGCCCAGCATTAAAAAGCTATTGGGCTCAATGGAATTCCTTGGTGTTGGAAGACGGTGTTCTAAAAGCATGGGAGTTCAAGGACGGAACGGAGGTGAAGATGCATGTTCTTCTCCCGTGGTCCCGGGTCAAGGAAGTGCTACAGGAAGTACAGGGAGGTACTTGTGGTGGACTTTTCGGTATCAATAGGACTCTACAGAAGATTACGGTCCGTTTCTACTGGTTGAGCTGTAGGACGGATGTAGAAGATTGGTGCCGAAAATGTGACATATGTGCAGCCAGCAAGGGACCGAAGACCCGTTCCAGAGGCAAAATGCGCCAGTACATCGTAGGTGCACCGTTCGAGAGAATTGCCATTGATATCGCTGGCCCATTTCCGAAAACTCAAAATGGAAACCGATATCTGTTAGTCGCCATGGACTACTTTAGTAAATGGCCGGAAGTATACCCTCTTCCCAATCAGAGACTACGACCGTAGCAGAAGCCCTAGTCAACAACCTGTTCTGCAGATTTGGTGTGCCCATGGAACTGCATTCAGATCAGGGCAGAAATTTCGAATCAGGTGTGTTCCGAAAGGTCTGCGAGCTTATGGGAATCCGGAAAACCAGGACCACCCCACTGCATCCCCAGTCAGATGGTATGGTGGAACGCTTCAACGCCACACTAGAAACCAATCTGAGGATGTTTGTGAACGAAAACCAGACAGACTGGGACAAGCTCATTCCACTCTTCCTGTTAGCTTACCGCTCAGCTGTCCATGAAACTACTGGGAAGACTCCCGCAAGGATCATCTTTGGAAGAGCTTCGCCTTCCAGCAGATTTGGTATTTGGTCGTCCTGCGGAACAGCCCACAGAGCCAGATACTTACACCCATGAGCTAGAACGAAGACTAGCAGCCGTACACGATCAAGTCAGATCTCGAATGCGACTAGAGAGCGATCGCATGAAGACTCGATACGACGTCCGGGCCAATACAGTCGGATTCCAACAAGGTGACCTGGTGTGGCTGTACAACCCCACGCGGAAGAAAGGAAAATCGCCTAAACTACAGAACCGTTGGGAGGGCCCCTATACCGTCATTAAAAGAATCAATGACGTCGTCTACCGGATACAAAGGACTCCCAGGAGTAAAATGAAGGTCGTCCATCTGGAGCGTCTGTCCCCGTATAGAGGTGTAGCCGATCGGGACGATCGGTCCTAAGGAGGGCAGTGTCACGGAATTTGCCCCACTCACTCCCAAACCGACGACTGTGGCACCGCGAATTGCCTAAGATCCCCGATCGCCCCTACGCCATTCTGGTAAACAAACAACATGCGTGAATCGAGGCGTTACTAGAAAATCGTGGAAACGACGAGAAGCGTTCCAGTCGTACGAGAAAATGGGTCTAGAAATGCCTGGAATATTCGTTGAGTCTATAAAAGAAGAATAAACGGCCGAGTTAGTTAGTCTTGTATAAGTCTTGTGTTACAGTCTGAATTAAAGTGTTTAGTTGGAGATATCAAAGTGATTTAGATAGCGATTAATTAAATAAGTGTTTAGTTGACCTGTAATTAGTAGTGTTCAGTAGTTAATAAAGAAGTAATTAATTAACGGATTGTTTTTCTGGAAGTAAGAAAAAGACGGATTGGGAAATCCGTGACAATATCATAAAGTAAGTATTATACATAGTAGTGAATAGGAGTTTGCTTTTTATTTAAATTGGTGCAACAGATGCGTAAATTTTTCGCGTAACCTCCGCTAGTCTGACTAACGTTACGCCTTGTTGATGAATCCGTATGTAAGGCTGTATGCCTGTATTCGCGATGCGCAATACGTGATTTGTGAGGAATTCGTGTATTGTGTAGGCTTTCGTTCGCTAAATATCCATTCATAAAACCCTATACACTATGGACGAATTCTTTACAAATCATGCATCACGAATCGCAAATTCACGCATAGTCTGTAGCAAGCATAAAACAAAAATAAAACTTGCGCTAACGCTTTTATCGCAGTATCAAAATTTCGGACAATGGATGAGATAGCAGAGTTTAATTTATTAGTTTTAGTTATTGCAACTTTAAATTTTTTTAACTTCTTATTAGTTCAGTAGTGAATATTATAGTTAAAAATTGTTGAATAAGTGAAAACTCCTTATAGGTCTGGTTAATTTACATTTTGGACACATCTACATGCACCTGCTCGCTGTCGGTTCTTTTGCGGGATGTCCTGTATATTATACTATATTACATTATATTAATAATAATATAAATATATTATATCCGAGTTTGAAAATAGTAGAGAGTAACTAATTCACAGCTCTTAGATGAGTACATGAGGTGACGCTAGCAGTGGGCAAGATTCTTTAGTCGCACCACTTGAAAATTATCCAAAGAACACAAAATGACCAAAAATATGTTGAGTGAATCTAGCAGTTTAAAAGTTTAGTTTATAAATTACCCACTCTCCCCACAACTGCAGAATGATATCCTTTGTAACGCTGGTAGCCCACCATCATCCGCTGTTACTGTAAAAATAATATAATTTAATAAAAAAATCAAACGTATATATATTCAATGTATAGTTATTTTTCATTCTAAATACAAGTACTTACCGAACAATTATTTTGTATAATTTTCTAGTTATTGACAAACACCATTAGTGAGAAAAATAGTTGTTAATAGTGAGTTCAGTGTTGCTTGGAAATAATTTTATAGACAAAAACTAATGAAAGTTCCATAAAGTACGATTCCCGGATTTCACTTCTCTTTTGAAGTCTTCTGAGTACAGTAAGTTGAAGTGAAATCAAATAAAGCGATCATAAACGTTTATATTGAAATTACTGATTTGACTTTGAGCAATTCTGGAATAAGAAAGCTTATAGCTCTTAGCATCCTGATCTGAAGGTTGTTAAAATCAGATTTCTAAAATTTATGATGATGTATCCAACATGGCAGACGTTAATTCAGAAAATGCTAAACATAAAAATAGATGGAACTGAAATTTCAGATAAAAACGGTTATAATCAAAAGGTGTTTCAAGTTAACAAACACTATCGGTAAATTTGATTTTCTTTATGCAGTACAAACTTCAATCTACTGTATCCTGGTGAGACCATTCAATTTGGATGATTCATAATGAATAACTGAAGGGTGAGGATGGTGCTTTAGGGTACATTATTTAGTTTGTGTCAATAAAATTATCTACATCCAGTAGTAAACTCCAAAGGTGCTCTAAAACAACCAATTTCTGCACTTTTGGATTAGAATATTTCAAAATAATAATAATAACGCCATTCTGAGCCCAGGACTGAATTCAGGATATCAACTTTCTTAGGAAATCAATATAAATTTCCATGAAATATTGAATATAAAAACATTTGTAGTAATTAATGGTTCTTCGTACAAAGGTATTAATAGTTGCACTATTTTATGTCTAAAGTTACACCGTTATAATAATATACAAAATAAACAAATGTTTCTTTTAATATGATATAGGTTTGAATGGTGTATTATATAGGCTAGCTGAAGGATAAGAATTTATATCTAGATGAGCCATCTAGTTAGCTAACGCATATAATTGAATAGAAATATAATTAAATGTTTTATGCCTTGAATATTTGTATCGGTAACTGATTAACTGGAAGTTTATACATATCACATTCAGGATGATTGTAAACTGTAGTAGTACCTACCTACCTACTTAGTAACTTATATATTTCCTAAAGATTAGTAGTTACTAGTTGGACTACTTCTGTTTGCATTTATCGGATATAATATCTTGGTATATGATATAATTTGTAGATATCTACAGAGTGTTAAAAAATGTGTGTCACAAAACTAAATAATTATACTTTTCTAAGGCATATTAAATGGGGATAATGAGAAATGAACAAACTTTAAGAAAGAGACAACTTGGTTCATTTCTACGCTGCTGGAATGGAAATAGAAGATGTTTATTTTTAAGTAGCAATTCGATTAATTTTCCTTCAAACAACTTAGTAATCGGTTTATAAGTGAAAAATTAAAGCTTTCAAATTCCTGCAATGTTGGATTTAGAACATATGTTCATTATGATGGGTCTGCTTATTTTGAGCGAAACTACCTGTTATTTAAGCGAAATGTCCAAAGCTATATCTAGTGGCCATTAAAAACTCCATACTGAACCTGAGGGGCCACAAAGCAATGATGCGCCCTACATGCTATAGGAGCAACTGAAAATCCCGCGACCTCTATCGCGTTTCGGCGATAACTATATTTGCAAAACGGAATTTCAGGAAACAACTACAACTACTTCGGGGCTAATGATCTGAACAGCATTGTATCAGGTACCTACACCTGAAAAACCTATAGCAAACAGCCAAAGCCACTCGCTAGCGGCTCGCCAGACATATACGGTTTTCGAGCTTATTAACTTTCATGAGTATGCCAAAGGTGAGGTATCCGACGAGTAACCCAGGCTGTTTATGTCTATCAAACCCGACAGAAGGGACGCTGAATACGCTGACGCATTATGAAAACTACATATTTAATTGCACGCCGCTGGAATTTGGTCTATTGTAACGGAGATACAATGCAAACTGGCGATGTCGGATATCACACGAAAAAAACTCTGTTCTGTGATTAAACCGACACCATATCAAAAAGATTTGTAGCATTTTTACCTGTAGATAGATCTGACCAAAGTGACGTGTCTTTAAAATGAATAAAATATTTTAACACTAATTTTGAATAAGAAGTGCGGTACTTGATCACTATTAGAAACAATAAATTAAAAAAAAGTAGCATCTTATTATAAACTGTTTGAAATGTTATCCCTCTACTGGTATCCACATTTGGGTACACCATATCCAAAGTTGCCGTACTGGAGGGAATGTTGCTCTTCTTGTAAACGCAAACTATTTGTGGTAGCTGTGATACGTTCGCGCAAATCTTCGACGGTTTCCACTTCGATATGGTTCACCTCATTTTTACATGACCCCCAAAAATATTAAGAGGGTTTAAAGCGGGAGGCAGTGGAAGCTATATTACCAGTCCACCCTGTCTAATCCACCGTACTCCATGTACTTGATAAAGATAATTTCAAAAGTAAAGAAATTCCCGTCATGTAAAAACCACACACGTTGTCGGACAGCAGAAAAATTGTAAACCATCCATACGATTGAGCAATATGAGCGGTCCAATTCCTGCTCAAACATTCAGTGAAAAACAGCGTTGGGAGTGGTCTCGTGTGGATTTTTCAAATTCAACGTGTGTATTGTGAATGTTTTGTATGCGAATAAATTAAGCTTCATCTGTAACTAGTACATCGGTAGTAAATTGGTGATTTTTCAGCATTTTGCTGCAACGACCACTCACAAAATCTAACTCGTAATAGATAATCCGCTGGTAATAGTGTCTGAACACGTTGGATACGATATGAGTATAACTGAGCTTCCTGTAGTAAGCACCACACTGTTGATTGGGGTCCAGACGCCTGTCTAGCAATCTCCCTTGTACTTATTCGCGGATTTTCACGAACCACATTCAACACTTCAGCTGCCAAAATACGTTGTGGTCGCCCGGGGCCACTATCTCGTCCACGATTTGGTACCACGTTCACGTTACATCAATGCCGTTTGCATCAAGTTGCATGATTTGGCGTGTGTCAATCGGGAAATTAATCCGTATACTAGCGCGAAGCTGCCAGTGCAATTTGTTTAATTTCACCATAATTAAGAATCATAAGAGAGAGGAAGAGCTTTATTAGCAAAAATGCTAGTATACACTTACAACGTAAAAATAATCATGAAACTAGACACTAAACTATACAGGATGTCTCATAATTAGCTGCCAACCCTGAACAGGCCGATTCTATGATCAAAACTAAGTAAAAAAGTATTGGTATTTTGCGTGTGTAACTTTTTCATCTTTGACTTTTTAACAAATTGGACAGCAAATTCCTTTTTCTGAACTGTTTTACGTTAAAAAGGTACTCTTGTTTCAAATCGTTATCTTTAACGGTTTCTGAGAAAATCGCTTTTGAATTAATCCCACTTTAGTCAATTTCATAGTAATTTAAACAAAATTATCAAGGTATTCTTATGTCAAAGTATTGTCAACCCAAATGCCAATTTAATAGTTCTAAGCGAAAAAGATGGAAGAGTTTACCGGACAAGAGTTAGTTGATATAATATTTATTTATGGCTTTTGCGATGTAATGCTGCAGCGGCAGAACGCGAATACGGGAACAAATTCCGTTTTGTTGTAACTGTTTTACGTTAAAAGGTACTCTTGTTTCAAATTGTTATCTTCAATGGTTTCTGAGAAAATCGCTCTTTAATTAATCCCACTTTGGTCAATTTCATAGTAATTTAAACAAAAAATAATAATAATTTAATACGTAATCAGTAATATACATTATTGATGTAGAACAATTAATTATGATATGATGATTTTTTATGGCTTTTGCGATGGTAATGCTGCGCGTCAGAACGCGAGTACGGCAGAAGCTTTCCAAACAGGAGTTGGCATCAAGGAGGACATTCCTCACTGTATTCCGGACCCATCTTCATATTAACTTTTTTAGTTAGTTTTGATCTTAGAATCGGCCTCTTCAGGGTTGGCAGCTAATTATGAGACACCCTGTATACTAAAATAGGCTTCTGTAATACAATAAGGGTACATTTTAACAGTAGACAAAACAAAATGTATGCATATTTCCATAATATCTATAAAACAATATGTTTGCAGAAAAAATGGTAGTAAAAAGTAAAGGTACCTACTATTAGTAGTAGTTTAACTTCTGGCAAGGTATGAAAACAGTTTCTTTTTAAATCATCATGTTCAACTCAGCATTGCTATATTCGCGACAAGAATTCAGACGACTTACGTCATACGAACAATTGAATAATTCATTATATTTTCATGAAAATATTTAAGAAACTACAACTGAAAATAATAAAACTATATGCTACACAGAATGGTTGCATTATATATTACATTAAATTGTAAAAAATTTTTGTTTTTAGCACGACCAAATGTCGAAAATTATGTTGACAATAAAAACAATTGCGTAACGTCAGCTGTGAAATAAGTCTTCTGAATTCTTGCCGCGACTTTATACACATGAGCCATTTTGAAAATTTTAGGGGTTGATAGTCCCACGATAAATAAAACAACACTACTGACCTCGTTTGTTTACCACCTAGAGAGCATATCCCCACTGTAATGCGTGGTGACACGCACTTGTTTACGTTTTTTTGTATCTCAGATGCCATTGAAGTACATTTGTCTAGCTACATACTCCTTTTTATGCGAAATTTATTAGAATTTTATTATAATTTTTTTGATTATATCGACTTCTTATTAAAGAGTACACATATCCTCAAAGTTTTTCGGATAAGTTGTGAATCAGCTTGTATAATAATTTCGATGTGTTGTCACTTAGTTTAGTTGACTGCCTCATGGTAAATCCTAATATTGGTAGAACTTGACAATTTTAAATTATGATGCGCAGTAAGTCTAATTTGGAGTCATAATCGAAGCTTAGACATTATCTAACTTTTTTTAAATTGCATTATTAATTTTATAGATACAATATATGTTTTAATTTTTTTTTTTTAGAAAAGACATTATATAACAATTTAAAATATTATAATTTAGTTTATTCACTTCACTTCATTCATAAACTCTATCAATATCATTTTGCAGATTCTCACAGTCACTCACAAGCACCACTCACAGTGACACTAGATTGTTCTATAGAATTTCATATCGTCTGCAAAAGGTACCTACTTTGAACAGCTAGGTAGGTCAGGTAAGTCATTTATAAAGATTAGAAAAAAATAGTGAGCCAAGATTGGCCTGTGGTATGTTTCAACAAGTTAGGAAAAGTAGAAGTTGTAGTGGATAGATGGTAATTTAATAATTTTATTTTTACACTATAAAATTGTCTCAAGCTTAAAACCTAAATACAAAAATAAATTACATTAGGGTACAAGTATAGATGTTAAGAAGGTGGTTAATACCCATATTTTTCTCTCGAAATTTATGTATAGGAATTAATAGCATACACATACTCCATTTAAGCAGTTTCCTCCTCCTCCAAAATGACGTGGGCTACAAAAATCTGTGCAATATGGATCTTTCAGTAAAAAGCCGCATTTAATTTGACGGGCCACGTAGAAGGATTCAATGCTGGTGTAGCTGTAAAATAAAATTGAAAATATAACATTGATACTGAATAATTTAAATATTGTCAATATAACTATTTATTTGTGACAATAGCCCTGTTCGCAGAACAGTTGGAAGTAGTTTCTAATCATCAGACTCATGCGCGTTGTATTATTGTAATGTTCAGATAAAGTTGAAAATGTATTGTTTTAGTATTACTACCACCTGACGGTTGGAAATGTTTATATTTCCGATTTTACGTGTCAATGTACGCAGCTCGGATCAAATGAAAATAATATACAATTTAATAATTCAACAGATGCGGAAACTTCGCATAGAAAATTCAGGAGATACCTAACAGTACTCGAAAAAATGTTTTGTCCAGCATGTACCTAAGCAATTTTTTGAAAAGCCAATATTAACATCAAGGTTAATGATTGAATTTTTTTGCATTAATTATTTGAATACCTGTTGGAACGATTTTTTACAATTTGCCACGCTTGTTACTTTTTAGAGATGCAGTTTTAAGTAAAATATAAATACATTGATAATAAACCAAGTAGTCAATATACAATGTTTTCAAAGTACACCTTACTAATAGGTGCAGTCAAAAAAATAAAATCCACAAGTAGGTATATCCAAAATATTTAAATGTCGATTTTCTCATAAACGGTTGTTTTTTTTACAATTTCAAACAAAAACATACATTTTTTTTTAGATTAAGCTAACTTCACCTAACCTTCAGTCTTCAAGTAAATTCTATCAAAATTTCTAGAATTAAAAATAAATAAGTTAAGATCACTTCTTCACCATGACCATTTTCTAAGGAAAAAGTTACAGCCTGTCAATTTTCAAAATAGTTATTTCAGAGAGCGCTAAAAGTGACACTTACACTAGTTCAAACAAAATAAAATCACTTTTAGCACATATATCATGGTAGGTACAGTATTTTTTTTCTACAAACACAATTAAAAGTACAAAGAAATGGATTCTTTACGTTATTGAATTTATAAAATAATATTTTGAAATCTAATTGTTCATGAAGTTTAATGTTGCTAAGGTAATGAAAGTTCGATCGTTTATTTATAAGTAACTTCAAATCTCGTGACATGGAAAGAGACCAAGAAAATTTATTTTTTCCAGCGGAAATCGAAAAAGCTGCCTGCTCCGAGTTATTGCGAGTGGAAGCAACAGTATGAGTTTTCGTACAATAATTGTGATACAAAAAATGTTAGGGACAAGATTAGTTAAAAATTGCTTTTTGACATATTTGAATGAAATGTCCAAAATATGGAAATAAATAACGCCTTGGCCACAATGCTTCATATACCGACCAAAAAAGTCGATAGTATTGATCAGGTCATCGACAAATTTCTCGCAGAAGCGCGGGATGAAAAACATCTCATGCAGAAGGTTGCCTTAATTTTTGGCGTATTTGGAGTCTGTTGTCCCGAAGAACTGTACAACTTGATATTCAAAATTTGGGAATATGTTGTGTGCATATATACCAGACACAACTACTGATATGAACTGAACTTAACTTATTACTGTTACATCATACCTACCTGAACTATTATAAAAAGTACATAGTTATTCGTCCAGCGAACACTGATCATTCTATAATTTTTATAAAATACATTAAGAATAAATTTGCCATGACCCCCGTTTGGAATCAAGACATTTGGTAAAATGTCTGTCAATATTGATGAATGTCTAAATTTGCCTGATTCTCGTCTTTATGCTGTTGTTGGCAGACTCTGATGCTAATCTTACTACAATTAAGGATGGAAGTCCAGTACAGTAGCAGAGGGTTAACTAGAAGACTTCGGCGGATAACATTGCTTCCTATCCTGGTACAAATTTCACAGAAATAATTGCTATTAGAGCATTGCTATAATTTTGAAAATGCCAATGCCGCATTAAATATTTATTAGAACAAAATTGAAAATTAAATTATCTAATAACGGTAGTAGGTATCTTGGTTAGTATAGAAATTCACACAATTTACATTGACCCGTATGTACTAAAAATGTATTTAAATTAAAACAGTAGATATATCTGTTCCAACCTAAAATTTTTGCAAATTAGAATGTAATGTAGAAACAGATGTATTCTCACCTGCTGCAATGCAACATAATAGTACCACAAAGTATAAAATGTATACGTTCTTCATAATGGAGAAATTTAAAACTTCTTACTATTCCTTAAATAGCTAATCACTGATCTATACTGCTGCTACTATTTATATATTTATACTCATGATATTCAGCTATCATTTTATACACTTAGGTATTTGTAAACAAGACTAATATCGCCAAACGTATACAATCGACAAAGTTTATCAGTCTTCTCCGAAGTGAGACTTTTGTTGTGCAAACTGTTTTTCCCCTTTGCAAATACGAATATTATTAGAATGTTTATGATATTTCTTTGTAAGTTTGCTGTTAGATATTATTTACATTTAAGTCACGTTTCGTTAGCTTTGGGGTTTTACATTTTCTCATATTTAAATGTAATAGTAAAATACTGTATATGTGTGTGAAAAACAATAATGTGATCCTTTCTATAATAAACTAGGATATGAATTCTTTGTTCGTAGCTAAAAATGTAATGTTTAATAACTTTAAATACCTATGTTTGCCAGTAAACATGAATATAGCTATATATTTTTCAATATTGACCTTAATTACTAGTTTAATATAATTACAAAGTTTTGTAAACTTTAAAGTTAAAATTAATTTCCGTAAAAAGCTTAACCTACATATAAGTATTTATTTAATTTTTTGTAGTTTTTCGGGTTGTTATGCTGTGGTCTACATAAATCTATTGCCTTAATAATGACACTCCCTCAATTCTGTGTTTGAACTACTAGAAGATCTGAGTAGACATTTCATTAGATTTCTATTAGTGAGTTGAAACAACTAACAATTAATGTTGAAAGTATGCATACGTCAGCAGCTCGAGTGCCATTATTATTGCAATAGATCGTACTGGTCGCCGCCAGGCACAGAATTAATGTGAAGTTCTTTAGTATTAGTTGAAGATTTCTAATTTCAAGTTGCCAAAAATGGAAATTGAAATATTCCACTAACAATGGTTATACAGCACATAAGCAATAAATTAACCATAGTTATTTCTTCTTGAATTTCTTAATTTTCATAAAATGCATAAATATAGCGTTGTACAAAAAATATCTCTATTTAATCAACCAATAAAGAAATTACGTATCATTTATATTCTGCAAACACGGAATTCCAGGAAACAACTACTCTGCGGGCTAATGCCCCGACCAGCATTGAATTACACCTGGAAAACCTATAGCAACAGCTAGAGTCATTCGTCAGACGCCCACCAGACATATACCGGTTTCGAGCTTATTAGCTCTCATCAGTATGCCATAGGTGAGGTATCCGACGAATAATCCTAGCTGCTTTCGTCTGTCTAACCCGACAGAAGGGACCATGAGTACGCGGTGTAGAACTAACTACATCTATCGGCCGTTCGCTACTCCATGCCGGACTGAAAATGTCCGGGCACGAAGCGTTCTACATGCAGTAGACACCATTGAAAGCTGTCGACCTTTATCGCGATCGGCGAGAAACGATATTTTGCAAACACGGAATTCCAGGAAACAACTACTCTGCGGGCTAATGCCCCGACCAGCATTGAATTACACCTGGAAAATCTATAGCAACAGCTAGAGTCATTCGTCAGACGCCCACCAGACATATACCGGTTTCGAGCCAGTTAGCCTCTCACCAGTATGCCATAAGAGCAGTATGCATCCGACGAACTAACTTATCCTAGCTTGCTTCGTCTGTCTAACCTGACAGAAGGGACTGAGAGTATGAGGGATGCGGTGGTATTCAATTATCATCACATCTACTGGTATTGCAAATCGCTACCGATGCCGATTGAAATGTCCAGCATCGAAGCGCTTGATGAAGACAATCATTGAAGTTGTCGACGCAGATCGGTGAGAAACGATATTTGCAAACACATGTCTTCGACCAGCATTGGATTACACCTGAAAGAGGCAACAGCCAGAAGTCATGCTTGTCAGATGCTCACTAGACATATACCGGTTTCTGACTCATGGCATACTGATGAGAGCTAATAAGCCTGAAACCGGTGTATATGTCTGGTGGGCGTATCCGGTTCAATTTGAAAACTACAAGCCATTGTAAAACCAGTAGACACTACCGTATATTAGACAGTAGTAAGAAGGCCTGTTTTGATGCCTGAAAACTACTGATCAAGTAAGAATGGGAAATATTCAAATTTACATATTTTTAAGCAAACTACGTATAGTCTGTTTTAAGAATTCTGCTTATTTTCAAATTAGGACTGATATCTAAGTTAACATACAATGATTATTATTCAATTTTTGTAAATCTGGAGAACTACAAATAGGGCATGAAATTCCAAAACTACTCGTAGTTGTAGATAACGAAGATAATCACATGAATGTAACTAGATATTTTAGTGCATATCCACAGAGTTTTATAGGATCGACTTCAACAGATTTAGGATTATCTTATTTGTATATTGAACAAATTTTGAAAAAATCATGAAATGCATAATTTTTCATTTATTAAATTCCAAGCACTTCGCTCTGGGGAAGAAATTTTAATAACAAATTTGTTTTGAAAATATGTTACTACAGGTCGAGAACTACCATTTACCATTACAAGTGGTAATTGTGAATCATCGTTTGAATAATCATTTCCATTGCTTGCCATTATAATTGTGCAGATATGATTTGATGTTTTGAAAAGACACATAAGATAGGTATAGGAAAGTGTAGGTCGGATGCATTAAGATTAAAATGCTGCACTTGACTTCAACACATTGTATGACATTAAGCAATTGTAAAACCTTACTACAAATTTTAAAGATTCAACTATTCCTTGTATAAAAATTATTTCCCTTAATCCCCATAGCATTAAATATAGCTAATTTCAACAAAGCGATGACAAATTATTTTCCAAAACATTGTTAAACATCTCGAAAACGATAGGAAAGTCTTATGAAAATCTCGTTGAAATAACGTGGGGAATAAAAAAATTGAATAAAATTATATCATTTCACTTAAAACAACGTTGGTGATGACTTCCAGTATAACCCGGAAGTGACAGCTTGTTGAAAATTATTTCATTGAAAAGGTCATACTCGATTATACAGGAAGTAAAATTTTCAGAAAAAAATAATAGCTACAACCATGAAAACTTCTGACGGTCCTTCACCGTGAATCAGCCTATGCCATTTATATTCCAATAATTTGGGAATTCTTTTCCTTTGCCTTTCCTCTCCTATATGAAAAAAGTAAACAAAGAATTTATTTTTACAAGAATATGCAAGTTTCTTGGTTTAAATTGTTTTAAAGATAGTTTGCATCAGAGGGGTTTCACAATAGTATAAGACCTTTGCAAATTTCTAATAAGAGTAAAGTGCTTTATTCAGTTCAGCCATCTTCAGTTTGCGCGCTATATAGTTGCAAGCCATTCGCAAACATATCCAAATTGACCGGACATGTTGTTTTACATGTTATGTTGCACCTAATATGTCCCCGGCTTAAAAGTACCGACAGCATTCAGGAATCTTTGAACACGAAGTGAATGTGCGTTAATCTTTGTACACACTACAAATGCAACGTGTAATGCAATATGTAATGCAATGTGTAAGCAATGACCAGTTACCGTTTCCGTGCATCGTTTCCTGCAACATGCAGTAGTTGTTCACACCTGTTACATTACATGTTGCATTACACGTTGGATCTGTAGTGTGTACAAAGTTTAATATAATTGCGAGCCATTCCCAAACACGTTCAAATTGACTATATAGTCATGTTGCATGCGCTTGCAAGCTGTTTTCTGCTAGCGTTTGTTAAGCCTAGTCCAGACTGTAAACAAATGTTTCGGAACAGTGTTCAAGAACAATGTTCCCTATGTTCCTAAACAGCTCAAATTTGTTTATGACTTGTTCCGGAACTGTTCAGAAATGTTGCAAAACAGAATCAGCCCTGTTCCTTGTTTCCCGTTGGAGATGGAAGACACGTGAACATTGAACAAGTTGCGACAAGTCTGGACGTGTTCCTGAGCACAGTTCATTTGTTTACTTACTTCATTTGTTTACAACTCTCTAGTGTTGTGATAATAATATTGAATCACAACAATTATTATTATCAAATAGTGTTTTGATAATAATAATTGTTATTATTATTATTATTATTTGATTTTACAATGTGGAAGCAAGAAAAAACCCTCGAACTTATTGAAATGTCCCCCATAAGGTCATTGCCATAACTGGTGCCTTCCATTAGTGCATTTCGTATCCACCACCTTCTTTTCTTTATTCTATTTCTTTGCCTGTTAAGTAAAATAAATAAATTGGCAGCACAAATTCATGGAATAGCCTCACTCGACATGTTCAAAACTGGAGAAACACAGACTGGAAAGTCTGGACGCGGAACGTTGTTTCGGAACTGTTCCGGAACGTTGTTTCGGAACTGTTTATAAACTATTTGGGAACATGTTCAACAATGTTCCGAAACATTTATTTACAACTTGGACTAGGCTTTAGATGGTTGTGCTAGATTTCGGACTCTTGTAAGCTTAAATATTTTCGCTCGGTAGCTTGCGCTTCATTCAAGCAGATATTCTGTTCCTGCGCTGGAAAAATTTACTAAAACCGGATCCATTTCTATCATATTAAATCAATAACACAAACCTTGTCCTACGCACACGTTTGATGAATATATCTGATGTATTTCTGATAGCTTCACATCCAGGTTTTTTATATCAGCATCATCGTCCTACATCCAAGAAACCTTTTCTTTATGTTTTGGCATCAGCAACATACCCCTTAATTTTCTACAGGTCTTAAAGGAACACTCTGTATAAGTATATTGATTTTTGTGTCAGTTCCTGATGTTCTGTAAGTAATTGATTGTAATTGGTACTTAAACAACCTATTTAGTTACAGTGTTACTATAACAGGTACTCTCGTAAATATAGCTGTTGTGGGAAGTCTTTATTTTAATTTGTCAATAAGTACCCAAATAATTATACTTTTTATTTTTTTGAAAGTAATGTTTCTGTCTTTGCCCCTTATTCATTATTATATACAAAATACACAACAACAATATCCAAAATTATATTAAAAATATATAAATTTAGAGCACAACTTTCATCCTAAGCGATTTCTAGTTACCTATTTGAAAATTTCATATAAAATGTAGATTTAGTTTCTACACTATCTAATAAACAAATAGATATATGCGAAATATGCCCTCTAAAATATTATCTGTATTTATTATTTATTTGTGGCATTTTTTTTGTTTAATTGGGTATTCTTGCCACAGAAATATATATATTCAAAAATGCCCTCTAAGTTGTTGAATATTTACTTACCTCTGGAATTTTTTAGATGTATTTGAGATGTTGATTAAATTTCATTTGTAATTTTAAAATTTGCAAGCACCTATTTTCCATTATAACACTTATACGTTTACTCTAACCTTAATTTAGTTCGTACCGACAAAAAATGATTCACTTGTTTCATGATTATTCCTAGATATTCATTCCAAAGCGTTCTTTAAGGAACCAATTACATATATAGGTAATCACAAATTTTCATTTTTTTTAAAAGTTGTTCAATAACCGTCAAAAACCTATACCTGCTTATGCTCGTATATGAGTATGATAAATAAGTAACTTTATTCTGGATATCTTGACTAGTATTTTACATTTGATAACCTACAATAATAGTGCTGAACAATATATGTACAGAAATATATTTAGACATTAACATGTCTATAAAATCAAAATAAAAAAATTGTGTAGCTTACAATAATATTACACACATAATTGCTGTTTAGAATGCAAGTAGTAAGAAAACAGCGTTTATTGTTTTGGCCATGACCTCTATAGATTATCTCTAGCAAATATAGGATATTCAAGTGTAAACATATATATTACGTTCGGGAGAATTGAAAATACTAATGTAGTTTTTCCCCTTTTTTATTGTAGTCCATAATGTAATAAATTCAAACAGTACGTTGTGGTTATAATTTTACCAGATATTTCCATGATTACGAGACCTAGCGGTATATTGGCAGCTACTTTTTACCAATTGTGAAGTGGTTTGATGAATATAAAGCAATAATAATATTTTGCATAGATGTTTTTTAAACAGTTTATGTTATTAAAGCACCTCTGTATCAGAGAATATAAAAAATCAGTTATTCGATAAAAAAAGATAATCCTAGATTTATTTAAAATAAAAGGTAAAGGTATTGAAGCTTACTGGTAATTAGGTCATATTTGGCCTTTTTTACCTATACTAACTTACACTACCCTCCACCCTTACAATCACAAACATCCATGGGTAGGACAGAAAAATTTCTGGCCCGTGTTGGACTCGAACCAACTTCCAGCCGCTCGTGCTTTCTTGGCAGCAACTATTCATCACCGCCTTGGCCGCTCGGCTACCGTCAGCCCTATTTAAAATAAAGCAAAAGATTTGGGTATAAATATAATAATTGGATAGGTATTATGATGATAAGGAATTGTTTAGTGAAACTCTAATTATCTCATAACTCCTTAATTTTACAACCAGTTTCGTAGTTTTCACATATACAGGGTGTCCCGAAATGATAAGCAAAAAATTCAGGGGTTAATTCTAGATTGAAAATAAATCCTACATCTTTCTTTAATTTTTTTTCCAAAACTGATTATTAACGGAGTTACAAGGTGTTAAAGTTAACATTTTATTTTCGATATTTGTAAATAACTTTTTAAGAAATCCAAATAGTTACATAAAATTTGTAAATCGGGGGTTTTTGCGGACGAGAAATTCAAATATGTGTATAATTTTGACGGCACAAGTAGAGCCCGCCACTTAGGGCACATCATGTTTCTTTTAAATGACAGAACTTTTTGGCTGCTTAGTGTATCGATCTGACTATTGAAACAATCGATTTTTCTATCTGTAATATCTGAAAAAGGTATACCTCAGAGAGAAAATAATAGTAAACGAGAGTGTCTATTCAATTGTGTTTCCATGGTAATAAGATGGATATATATCTTTATCTCTGTTGCACACTGACGGGTCAATCAAAACCGGTGCCCATAAGAGGCAAATTTTAAATATCCATTCATGATATATACTTTTACTTGTTTTGTAATTTACACATGAGTTCATAATTGATTTATCAGTCAATTATGAATTCAGTTGCAAATTAAAAAACAAATAAAAGTATATATCATGATCATGGGACAATATTATTATCAGATTCTTCAATTATTTTTATTATTATTTGCTTTAATTTATTGGAAGAAATTGTGTGTTCCGTAAAGTAGTACGCTATGGGTTGTTTGAATTTTTTATGTAGACCTCTGATCATGAAAACTAGTGCATGTTTGGCTACAGCATTTGTTTTGCCTTCTTCACCCAAATCTACAAACCCTATTATTTCATCTGTTGCACTGCAATAATTGAGACCTGCTGTTAATTGTATTTCATCAAACATTACCCCTACATATTTATCTATATCTGGTAATTTTTCAAATTGCTTTTTAAATCGTAACATCATATCTTTATTTATGCCAGTTTTAAATGGAATACGATTTAAATATGATTTTAATGTGGTTCGAGATGGAAGCAAAATAAAATTTCTAAGAAAACGATATACACTTGGACCACGTTTATATAGAGCCAAAGCTAGCACTTTATTAGTGTGGTTCCAAGAAAATTTTTTCTTTCTCAAATTAGAAAACTGAGCTTTTAGCAATACTACTCCTGCTGGATCCAATCTTTGTCCTATGTCTTTAAAGAAATGTTTGCTTATAAATTGATATATATTTTTAAAATTGTTTCTTGATTGAGCCAACTTTCTTTTTAGTGTACATACATTAATACGTTCTTGTTTGTGAAGATAATACAATTTCTTTTTCTTAGGGGTTAGCTCTTTCACTGATTTTTCATGTATCATTTTCAAAATGTTTTGTTTGTTTATCGGTTTGATTTGTTTATCAGAACAAGCACTTACTGCAATCGAAGACGTAAATGACAGTCTTCTTTTACAAGTTGGAATTGAATCAAAAGGAATTTCAGGAGTTGTAAATACACTAATTTCTTGTTCAATATGTTTGACATTAATTCCTGAGCATTCAGGAATTGGATTTTCAACAACAAGGGTAGTATTGCCATCGACAGCAGTAATTTGAGGCAGCTCTTTAATGCAATTAAATAATGAGGGAATTGCTACTCTATTTAACCTGTTTAATAAAGTACTTGTGAAGCATTGGAAATGGTTATGGCAAAGGTAATACGTTTTGTTATCTAAAAATTGTATGTTGTTACATCCACAGCTATCAATCGCAGAATACCATTTTTTACGTACTGACAAATTCAGGGAAAACTTGAAAAAATGTTTGTTTTCATGGTACTTATCTGCATCAGTTAAATAAGCATTACCACAATGTGGTGCTGAACACCTGTAACGAAGTCGACCTGGATAGCTCATCATCAAATTATTAGTTGCAGTAAGTATATTTTATCTAGGGTTGCAGTATCTTCCTAAGCATACTTATAACGTAAAATGTAAAACCGTGGTAAAGCCTTTCCTATCGCATTTTCGATTACTTCTACCTATTCCATTGTGGTTATGTACTTTGATTTGGAAATTTTAAAATTGTCAAATGTCAAACTTATAAAAGATGTCAAATGAATCTTAGGATTTGATTGGCCCGCTAATGTGCAACAAAGACTTACATAGTATTTCGCATAAGTTAGAAAGAGATGAAGAATATTCTTCAAAATATTTCCATTCTAGTTTATAATCGGGCTCTCTCGTTTACTATAATTTTCTCTCTGGTATACCTTATTGAAGTCGTTAGGAGTAACAGTTTTCGAAATAATCTTATTTGAAATATTCAGTGCATCGATTGAAAACTGTTATCGTATTAGTTAAAGTGCACTTTACCTGAAACCAAAACAGTTTTTACTCGGTGCACTGAGCATTTCAAATAGAATTATTTAAAAAATGGTTACGCCTACCGACTTCAGCAAGGTATAACTATTTGAAAAAAAAACAAAACAGGTAGGAGTATCGATTGTTTCGAAAGTCAGATGGATACATTAAGACGCAAAAAAGTTCTGCCATTTAAAAGAAACATGGTGTGCCACAAGTGGCGGCCTCTACTAGTGACGTCAAAATTAGAAACATATTTAAATTTGTCGTTCGCAAAAACCCCCAATTTACAAATTTTATGTAAATATTTGGATTTCGTAAGAAGTTATTTACAAATATCGAAAATAAAATTTTAACTTTAACACTTTGTAACTCCGTTAATAATCAGTTTTGGAAAAATTTTTATAGAAAGATGTAGCATTTATTTTCAATCTAGAATTATCCCCTTAATTTTTTGCTCATCATTTCCGGACACCCTGCATATGTGAAAACTACGAAACTGGTTGTAAAATTAAAAAGGAGTTATGAGATAATTAGAGTTTTACCAAACAATTCCTTATCACCATACTACCTATCCAATTATTATATTTATACGAGTACCAAAATATTTTACTTTACTCCGTTAATAATCAGTTTTGGAAAAAAAGTTATAGAAAGAAGTAGCATTTATTTTCGGACTAGAATTTTATCCCCTGAATTGTTTGATCATCATTTCCGGACACCCTTTATAGGACCATCCTCATATAAAATTAGTAACTGCTTTACACTCTTATTTACAAAAATAGCATTTAAAAGTTCAAATTTCATCAAGACATTTTTTTTAATAATAAAGACAAAATAAGTAAATTAGAAAAAAGAGGGGTATACACGTACGTTTTCTTGTCCAGATTGCAATAGTGTGTATATGTATAGGAAAAACATAATATGAAACTTTAAAACTAGATTAGAAGAGCATAATAAATACATTACGTCAGATTCTGGTTTTTCTCATTTTGCTGAATATATTAGTAATTATTTATATGTTGGACAACTCTTGTCTATAATTTTTTACTTAGGCAATTTTATTCTTTTGTTTATAAGTTTTATTTTAATATGTTCAGTGGTTGTTTTTTTATTGTAATTTATATTTTAATGACTTTAAGTCTTGTTTCAAATTGTAACCTTACTATAATTTTGTAATCCATACTAATTGGTGCTCTCATCCCGTAACTGGGTTAGTCCTGTGGGATATTGTATTAAACAATATATATCTTCCTGAACAACATATCATGTTTAATAAACATTACACAAATTTAAAGCATTTGTTATGCTAATTTACTTACAAACTTTCAATGGAACAGAGCAATTATAGTCATTAGTTTCTTCTTCTTCACATTTATATACATATATATTAGAACTGCACAAGTACCTAAATTAACCAAATAAATACACAAATTTCATATAGTAAAAGACATTTTATCTCTAATACGCCTATACACCTCACAAATACCTTAAATTATTATTAAGTTCTCCGTAATAGTAAAACATGCAAGTACAAAAAGGAAGAAAACATGCCATGACCCCAAGTTGGTATTATTTGTAAACATAAACATGTGTTGGAAATTACTGCTCTTTGTTATGTACAGTCTTTCCCCTTTCCCCCTCAGTTGTAGCAGTTGTATATATTAAGCGTAAATAGTCACGTTTGGTAACAGTTCTGCCACATATTTCCAAGATGAAGGCAACTATTCTTATATTGGCAGTTATCTTAACGATTTTTGTTGTTTGTGAAGTTCAAGGTAAATACAATTTTGTGATAATACGGAATATATGTAAATTGGTTTGTTCAAATTATAGTGATACATATTTCCCTTTTAATAGCACAATATCAACACGAAAAGTTAGCATACGTACGTACCTAATTATCAAATATATTAGTTCTTTTTTTTAATTAAAAATCACCATTACTCTTGATCTATTGATGTTTTAAATATAAATATCAACTATTTTGTAAGAAGGTTCAATGAAGGGAATTAGGTATGTAGATATTAAAATATTCAAATCAAAATTTCTACACTTTGGTTATTTTTCCGTCTGGAACCAACACTTACTCCGAATACATGAATTGAGATTTATTTTTGCTTTACCAAAGACACCAAAGTAGATAGATACCTTTCATCGAAACAAAAATTTCTTAAATAATAAGACTAATTGGGTTATATTTTTACAATAATATAATATTTATTTTATAATTACAGGATTTGAAGCTCCTGCTCATATTACCTGTGGTTTTGGAGGAACAAGTTCTATTTGCCGAAGATTTTGCAGCAGCAGACGACCAGGAGGATTTGCTCAATGTATAAACTTACGGTGCTTATGTTCATAACATACCTATTATTTTTAATGCTATCTACATATAAGGATGTTTAATATACGACTTTCTATTAGTATCTTAATTTATTGTGACGTGTACGCTGTGTATTTTTTACTGTTTTAGAAAGGTATTTTAAGCTAATATTTATCAAATCTCCTACAACTCCTATCAATGAAGTCATATGTATGTTCTCTGATACCAGACATCTAGGTATGCTAATGAACAATTCCACAGACAAAGATCTATTCAATAATTATCTAAAGAAATTAATCTATCTACATTTACTAACCTGGTTTAATGAAAACACTCTATAGATATCTAACTTCTGACAGTGGGAACTCGAAAATTCAACCACAATAGATGAGATCTGATTTATTCCTGCATTTTTAGGATTGCTTCATCAGGTGGCCTCCTTTAAGTTTAGTTGAGGTTAGTAAATTTAGATAGATTAATTTAGCGTATATACCACACCAAACATGTAAGGATATGTTTCCTTATCTCTTAATTTCATTAGTTCTTCGTTCTCTACTGATTAGAACCTGGTGGTTTGTTTATTAACGATAAAGCTGTGGTAAAGGTGGCAAAATCTGTGGATAATAATTTTTTTTAAAACGAGAATCTCTCTAGTCATCGAATCATATTTTATTTTGAATTTTCCGATATCTTCTAAAACAAAGTTACAGTCAAATCACCGTCTACGCGCGATCACCCTGTATATAGTTGAATTAGATGTTTCATACTGTTCGATGGTATCAAATAAGACAGTCACAAGATCTACAAATTAGAGCATTTAGTTGGCGTAGAATTTTTTTCCACCTATATTGAAAAGCTAATGCCAAACAGTGAAGGATACCAAATTTCATAACATTTTCTAAAAAGTTATGAAACTGCACATGTTTCAGTTTTCACATGCCATTTTAGGAAGTATGCAAAATATCTCATATTCAGAAAATTGAAAGATATAAAAATGCACAGATTTTTCTTAGCTTAAGTCACCCTGTATACATTACCGTTTCCTAAATCCCTGCACTGGCCACCTTGAATATATATTGATTTATATTGTTAATAAGGCTGCTTTGTAACATTCTTTATTACAAATATTTCTAACAACTCAGTTTATAATTGAAGTATAATTAGTAACACATAAACCTATATCAGTATCACAATGTAAAATATGTTACATTACTTAAATCGGACTAGACATTCTTGATTTTTTTTTATTAAATTAAACACTTAGCTATTCAAGTCGGCCTTTTTCATAGCACAAAATTGCTTTAAATGATTATTATAAAATAAATACTTACTAAATTTCTCGCATAGCATTTAACTGTAGTAACTGTTGATGAGGTAAGATAGTGGCAGGCACAGCACGATGTCTACTTTAACCCAATATGGGCTAGACGGATGTCGGAATACTTCGCTCAAGACATGACACTCCTGTCAGATCCACTATGGTTCTGATAGCGACCTGACTTCCATTACATTCTTACCTGAATGTTCCTTCGCAACTCAATTGAGCGGAAGACCCTCTCCCTCTTTCGAGTACCTACTCATGAATATGAATATTATTTGTACTAGTTACAGTCATGCTGGTTAAACGAGGCAGAAATATATGAAAATATTACACCGTCGATCCGTATTCATATTTCTTAGATTTAATTGCGTACACAGGCAGTAAAATATTGCTTTTATTATTTATACGTATATTATACATATAAGATACAAATTAAAATTAATTTACTTCAAACGAGTGACTATCAAATTTCACAGTCGTAATAGCTAAATAATTAAAGAATAAGTGATTCAAATAATTCCCTAAATTTAACTAGGGTAAAATGGGTGAAGATGCCCAACCTAACTTTAACCGCCTAGAATCTGCAACATAACGTAAAATAAATACCTTAAATATGTTACACTATTGAACAGATTATTTTTTTACGTAAAAATAACGTCTTCATAAGCTTTAGCAATTAAATAATAAAACTAGAATGAAATTAATATTGAAACGTCGTTTGAGGATAGTTGCCTATGATATGGGGTAGTTGCTATAGTAAAAAAGGATAGATGCCCAACACGGGGAAGATGACTAAGTAAACCAATAATTGCTGAAAACATTTATTTTTAACATGTAAAACAGAAAATAAAATAAAAATTCTTATAACAACATTAAAAACCTCTTAAGGAATAATTCTGCATTTATGTACGAAGATTCTCTGTTCATAATATATGTCAGATCCTGGAGGCAAATCATCAAATCTGTTATTAAATTTTCTAACACCTTTCATGATTAGAACTTGTGGCAAGAATGTGCCCTCAGCATTTACACAAGCACCCTTTTCCTTGGGTGTTAGATTTTGAACGCATTTGCTTCCCTTCAAAGATACTACTTTCCCTGATACATTAATCATTTGAATTCCCGTTTCATCTATGTTGTAAATTTTATGAGGTTTGTCTTGCAATTCATGTTCCTTCAAAATACCTTCCAATACATGTAAAATCTGTCTTCCCTGTTCATACCCTGAGCTCTAGCTAAGGACAGACCTTCACTTTTCCTTATTGATAGTTCGGGGCATCATTCCATGAATGATCAGAACCAGTGATCCCAAGCTGATTTTCCTCTCCCTTCTTTCCAAAATCTTTTTCTTTTCCTACAGCTTGAGAGAAATTGTATGCAATGTTACGCACCATTTTTGGAGTTGGCGCAAATCCTGCTGCTTGTAGTCGTTTTGTATGAGCAACCAAACGTTTTTCATTTTCAAACCCCAACCCAGGATGTTTTCCGAGAGTTTGTTTCTTTACATTATTGTGTTTAGAAGTCTTCTTCTTAATGTTCTGTTCGGTATCTTGTATATTTGATTGGATTTATTTATGCTTAGTGATTTACTTTTTATTTTTAATAGAACTGCTATCAAATCATCTTCTGACCAACTAGCGCGGTTTGATATTCTTTTGTACTTTCCAGACATTTTATATTCTGAAAGAAATAAGAAAAACTGAAAATGTCAGTTATGAAAAATTTTTAACTAAAAATCAATAATTTGACCAAGGAATTATAAAAAATATTTTGTCTTGTTTTTCCTATAAATTCCTATATCTTACATTAAAACCATATGGGCATTTAGCCCATATAGACAGTTAGGCAACTATCCTCAAAGCAAATTTTTGAATGGGATAGATGCCCATATCAAAAATCGAATCTAACTTACTGTACCTTAGTTTACATTACAAATTCGGTCGAATTGCTTCATAATTATAGTTAGAACGTAGTTATTATAGTGAGGACGATATGATTGCTAGATTTATACCAAAGATACAACTTACCTGTAAGCTTCATAAAATCACATAAAAACACAATAAAACGTTAACATATTCACCCTATGTTGCTCGAAGCTGACAGCAAGCACGAATAAACTATTGGCGCGTTTTTTACTGCGTCTGCGTCTATATAACCTCAGTTGGGCAACTATCCCTCTTAAGCTTCTTCACCCATTTTACCCTACATAAGTTCCGGTTTTGTTGTTCAGAACTTTTAACATTTAACATTGTATAACTCTGATTTAAGAAAGTATGTATGTATTTAAATACAAATTATTTCAGAGATGTAATATATAAAAAATAATTAATTTACTCATTTTCATATAAATCTTTTCAAAATACCTTGAGCACCTTTATGGAAAAAGATATTACTACCAAAATTTCAATAAAACACACTATATAAAACAGTGATTTATTCATTTTAATTTTAAAGCATTGCAATATTTACATGAGGCTATTTTAAAGTGAAACCCACGAATTCTAACCCCTAGAAGAGGCTTTGCGAATGTAATATATTACTTTCAGTTTTATCCAACATCTAGATAAAGAACTACCAATTAGGTAAGGACAGAGTATACTCAAGTATATCCAAAGAGAAACAACATTGGCGGACACGGGATATATTTTGACATGCATAAAAATTACACATATTTTACTTTGTACATAAATGCGATACCTTGTTATAGTATAGAAATTATGTAATTACAAATATTGCCACTATTATATTAGAAAATGCTTGGGTTAATGACCTCCGCATCCATCTATGCACTATCGCCGATCTCATGACGTCCGATCGTACCAAAAACTAGTGTTCGTTGTTGACATTTGCTTTGTTTATCCGCATTTGCAAACAAATTCTGAAAAGTCTCCTTCTAAGAGTTATAATTCGTTGGTTGGATTTTTGCTGAAAAGAAGCAAGATATGAATTTAAAAGTTATAAATCCAAAATATAAATACTTTCATTACATTTATTAACTCTGCGAAATAATCCTGAGGTCTTACTTACACTTTAATGTCGTAATTACAGAGATGGTTCCGAATTATTCTCGTTTTAGCCCGCTTTGACACTACGCTTCTGTACATGCTCGTAATACTGACAAAGATAATTCGTGAATTATTGAGATTGTATATTCAGTTCCAAGCTATTATTATTTGCCCAAATTAATAAGTACGAGACGTTTTAACCATTACCATAAAAAATTCAAAGATACCACCCGGTGATCTTGGTGGTCATAACAGATCCTTCGTAAGCGATTAACTAGAAAACTATAAACTAATACAAAAGTTCTTGAACTTCACATAATAGTTTTTACATTTAAAGGTACCTAAATCTTTTAACAAGCTAAAGCGATTGTGAAATTACTAAAATTGCTCTTACGCTACTATAAAAGGCAACACGCAAAATCGAGCGAATAGCCAAAGCGTCAAAATTTTAACTAGTTGAATGGAACTGATTTTAATGTAAACTTTTCCGAACTTACTTCTGGCTACCAGGAGCATTATCTTAAGCATGGCCCATTTTAACAAGCATTTGGAATCAAATAATCATGCAAAACACGTCTAATTAATTCAGAATAATAATTTCACAACATATACAAAACTGGTAACGGTTTTTTTCATTTTGATGCAAAAAATAAAAAATTCATTAACCTGTCAACTCATTTCTCAAATTTTTACCTACAGGCGGAGTTGACCTCATCTATAATCTTAAATGGGATATAGTCGATCTATTGATACGTTTTACTTACGATCTGCCCAGACTAATCTGTTGAGATTTTCGCCTGTATATTGCTGTTCAGAATGAATTTGATATTTACTGTACTAATATAAGAAAAATAAGGAGTGTTATCTTGCAACTTATTTAATGTTTATACTGTTTTTTGCTTGTAAAATATTTGTCATATTTTGTTGATTTGCATGTTTTTGTTTGTTTTATATTTATGTTTTTGTTTTCCTACCCTATAATTGGAACTCTGTCTGGGTAGTGTATTCTAAAATAAAAAAAATATTGTGTGATAAACTAATTAAATTATTTATTTTTCTTCTACAACTATGTTACAGTTGCATTTCATTTACTGAAAACCGTAGATGCTGCCTGCTTAATAATAATATACCACCCCATCTCTCGCACAAGTCTTCGACTTCTGAGCTAATCCCCGTGATTAGAATGAGGGGTAGATATATTATTATTACTATTATGTCTCTGCTAGATGGATTTGGCAGCTTTAGAACTCATCTTTCTTCTGTGGAATTTTATAAATGGTGTTTATTCTCACAGGTGTGCATTTCTTCTGTCAATAGTTGATGGAGAATTTGTTTTGGGTAACGTTCTGAGGAAGTAGAGCGATGCATTCTCGAATAATCTTCAAGATTCTATCTCCAGATTTCTTATTCGTAATACAGAATGACATGTCTTTCTTGGTTCTGGTGCAGAGAAGAAAAATTGTACACATTTATTTAGAGGTTATTTTGAGTTTTACCTCAACAAGAATATATCCATCTACAGTAAAAATGTTGGACATTTTTTTTTGTAACCCCTAGTTGCTTGTTTTAGGAAAGCTATAAGGTTGCTGTAACTATCTACAAAGAAAAGATCGATTGATACTGATTTTAAACGGTTGCTCCAGTTCACCCTTACCTTGAAATATCGATATTTTCATCACCATTACAGTACTTTTAAGGAATTGACTAATACGACCATAAACTTAAAGGCTAGATTTTCTGCGATATTTGAGAACAATATGCTATTAATACATTCTCAATTAAATCGTTGATGTTTTCTTTGCGTTCGTCCATTTTTAAAATTTTTTATACATACCTATTCCTTTCTAGGTCAATTGAGGTACCAAATAACTTGGATATGGTTTCGACGGTAATATGGTAATACTTTCTCTTTTATCTCTTTTTCAGACATTTCTGCATGCAACAATTACACAAAATGACACCAAAGAAAATATAAAATATATTTTATTTTTTTTTTTGTGCATTAAAAACACCACACCCTGTATAAAGATGTTGCTATTTTAAATTTTTTTTATCATAATTAAAAATTATTCTTGTTCATAACTGTTAACCCATGAAGCATATGAAATACCTTTTCTTTAGTCTTCTTTAGTAATTATTGTTAAATTATAAAACTGAGCGAGTATTGCCAAACGTATTAAATTTGATATGCCTTCGGTCTGGTTAAAAATTAATGAGCGGTTGAGTTTGTAGGCTGTTAGGAGGTCTGCAAGAGTGACGTCAAAATCTGATAAATTCAGAAGAGACATGTCAGGTGACAGTGACACTGCAAAGGATATTAATAACGTGAGTGTATCAGATCAATGAAGTGTTGACTTGGATGCTTTATCTCCCTTATGCCTGTGTATTAACGCGTTGCTTATTAATGAATTCCACCAATCTAAATTAACATATCATTATAATGAGTTTCTTGTATCTTCTACACTACATTGTACGGTTTGTCGATGTCAAATTGGTATAGCTCAAACTCTGCTTTAATTAATTGGTAGAAGAAAAGTGTTAGGTGCTCCGGGTATCTCTACAGCGTTTTATCTCTAATGGAAATCCACTGCTCAACGGAGACAGTCATTAATTAGGTAGCTCGAAATTAATGCACTGTAATATTTAATCATTTGTTACATAAAATAATATGATATTTTTAATTAGATAAAGGATTTCTTAAAAATATTAACTTCAGAGTTAATAATTAACAAAAGTGAATTTTCGGAAAAGAATAATTTTATAGAAAGATGTTTTATACGATTTTTTTTTTGAATGAATGCAGTTTAAAATGGTCTCTTTCCTATTTTTAAGGTAATAATACGTTATTGCATACTATACTTTATTCGAAAATGAGACCTTATAGTTTTGTTAAAAACCGTTTTCAAATATTTTCCTTCATATTATACAGGGTGATTCGTCTTTCATGGCTCTCCATTGTTATCTCGGAAACAATTAAATACGAAGGGTGGCTCAAATGATAAAAAAGTTGTCTTTTGACGACCATTAATATAAATTAAACAGATACCTACCAGATATCTGGTACCTTTGCTGAAATATTACAAAAAATCTGAAAATAGCGATTTTCGTAAATGCCATCTAACGCCATTATATCTCAACACAAAGAGTTGAAATTTGGTACAGGAGGATAAGAATATATGAAAATTTGATATTTCTCGAAATAAAATTGCTACGGTCACTAGTTTCGGTTATGCAACATCGATCGTTTTCTTTTCTTATTAATGCCATATTGGACCTTAACAGAATAAAATTACGAACACATCAGTATGTAACACTACTATTTTATTTGAAGAATAAACCAAAATTAAAAAATATAATGACTTAAATAAAAGTCTATTTCTTGACGCAAAACAAAAATCAATAAACATTTTGACATATTGTCTGAAGTTACTTATTTGTGGAATAGTTTTAGTTTTTCTTGCCCTTGCAAGGGCTTATTTAATTAATCTTTATTATTTTTTCAGAAGTGTGGCAAAAACCCAAAAAAACTAAAGAAAAACATTTTGACAGATTCTATATTTGCTAGCTTTGTTCTTATTGCTCGAAGCCTTACTTCATTCTTGAAATAGTGTTTTTTACAAATACAAGTAGTTTGAGACATTTAAGAACTGAATAATATAGAGTGTAGCAAATAACAGGAATGTTATATTAACCAACAAATTTTTAGGTTCAGAAATATTTCAAAATACTTATATTTTTATATTCAACTGTATATAAAAAGTATGCAAAGATAATTGTTAAATTGTGGGGTTAGAATAGCAAAATAATGTATGTCATACAAATACATTTTAAAAGTTATTATATTATGTGAGGATAATTTAAATAGTAAAAGTTGATAAATAAAACATTAATAATTTTTATTTTGATATTTTGCTATAAGTGCTTTATTTTTGGAGTTCATTTTAATTCGAGAAATACGGACTTTGATGGCCATCAAAACGCATAACTTTTTGCATAACTAATTTGAGCTATCGTGTTCTTATTTGAAGTCATTTCTTTTTTCTGCGTATGGACGTGTAAAATATGTTTGAATTGCATTACAAAATTTTTTGTTTCTGTTTGAAGCATTGCCGAAAGAGGCACTGCCTAGTGAACTTCTCGACATTTTTGCATGTAATCTCATAACTTGTCAACGTTACATGTCATATCAAAGGAAGCAATCTGTTGAGTGCTCCCAGTTTAAAAAATGATTCATGTTTTGATTCGAATAGCTTACAAGATTTCGATTTGTGTCCTTTTACGACCCTCGACTGTAATTAAAAATTCACACTCATCAGTAGCTATTGTTTTTGTTTTAGCTACAGGTAAAAGAGTCAAAATTTCACTAGGAGCTTTTAAATTCGTATTTTTGAATTTTTACTGAAATGCTACATTTTTTTAAATATCTAGGTACTTTGTAACGAAAGTTCACATATATTTTACAGGTTTGTACAAATAATAAAAAAAATAATGTAATGCCATTTACAAAACAGAGTTGGTTGCCATGCCAACAAAATTACTGGGTCCGAAACAAACTTACCAGTTACCTTTGACTAAAATTTTTTTTATATAGGGTGTTTTTAAAACGGGGGTGGTGATAGTGACGAGAAAATTTCACCAAAAACTCTAATAACTAATGAGTAGTTAACTCTTTTTTCTACTTCTAAGTACAGCTTTCACAAGATTTTTAAAAATGATATTGAATTTAGAATCTTTTTTGTCCTTTGTGTTTTTTATGCAAAATGTTCAGTTTTATATTAAATTTACAAAATGTAGAGGGTTCCAGTTTTGTCTATTATACTCTCGTTTCAAAATAAATTAGAAATGGAGGTGGAGTTGCAGGGGAAAAGATTCTACAAGCGTACCATTTGAAGAACACAAAATTATCATTAGTATGTTGACGCTGAGTGAACCAGCACATTAATTTTTCAGTAAAATGGGAATCTTTTTTTTTACAGAGAATGAAATTTTAATATGACATCAGACACAGGAAACAACCTGAAAATAGTATAGTGTTTTAAATGTCCTTGTGAAAGTGGTATTAGCGACCTTTATAGATAGATAGTGTGAAATATTATTGTCACGGAATTTGCCCCACTCACTCCCAAACCGACGACTGTGGCACCGCGAATTGCCTAAGATTGCCCCGATCGCCCCTACGCCATTCTGGTAAACAAACAACATGCCATGAATCGAGACGGTACTAGAAAATTGTGGAAACGACGAGAAGCGTTCCAGTCGTTCGAGAAAATGGGTCTAGAAATGCTAGAAAATACCTGGAACATTCGTTGGGTCTATAAAAGAAGAATAAACGACCGAGTTAGTTAGTCTTGTATAAGTCTTGTATTACAGTCTGAAGTGAAGTGTTTAGTTGGGGAGATCAAAGCGATTTAGATAGCGATTAATTAAATCAGTGTTTAAGTTGACCTGTAATTAGTAGTCAGTAGTGTACTGAGCAGTTAATAAAGAAGTGATTAATTAACGGATTGTTTTTTCTGGAAGTAAGAAAAAGTCGGATTGGAAAATACGTGACATTATTTTAAATACTCAACTATCTTTGATGTGCAGTTGACCGATGCTCCTGTATGAAACTCATTATACATTATCTAAAAGAATTTGGGAATAGATGCGTCATGAAAATTGGAGTCGATATAGTAAAAAAAATATAAAATATAGTTTTCGAGTAAAACATTATTGCAGTTGTAGAACTTTCAATCTTTACTTCGCTGGGCCACTGTAGTCTCTAGACGGGCGATTCCGAATATTGAAATCCAATTACTTTTTGTAAGCTTTAAAATTTTTGTGACGCCAGTGTTTACATTAGTTTTTCAAGTGTCAAAAATGGCTTACGTGTATGCAACTACTTTTATTGTGGTGTGCAGTGAGTGCAAGCGCAGTGCAACGCGAAGGGAATTTGAAACCAAATCATAGAAGTAATGGAGGTGCAGGACTTTCACGGCCTATTGCAGCAGTGTGACGTATCATATACGAGGCTAAATTATATCCGTAAAATGTACAGCATGTCCAAGCATTAACACCAAGGGATTGGACGAGGAGGTACCATGGCCGCCACAAACTTCAGACTTTAAATCATTTGGACTTTTTTTTGTGAGAATATTTAAAAAATGAAGTGTATCGCACCGAAGTGGATACATACTATTGATGATTTACGGAAACGTATAGTTGCTGCCAATAACTTACGAGTTCAAAATGGACAAGAAACAGAAACTGTAGAAGTGTATTTTTAAATCATTTTCTAACTGCCCTTTTTGATTTTTTCTTTACAAAATTGTATTTGTAAGAGTCCTCTCTACACTCAGAATTTTTTTAGATAAGTTCTGAATCACCCTGCATACAGGTAAACCTATATTTTATAGGAAAAAATAGTCATATTTTGTTTATGTTCTACCAGCTTCTTAACTCATAGCATTTTCACAGTATTTAATGTTTTACTAAATATTGGCAACCTGTAAAGGTAAACCATTTTTTAATTTATATATTAAAGAAATAAATATTTAAGTTATTGTTTCTATTTATTCAAAATCAATGGTTCTAAGTAAAAGTCTATGTTCACTCACAATATTCTTATCCAGTTTTGGAATTGTTTAAATTACTTCCTGTTATGGTTCGAAATAACATTTCTTTTGGTTAACGAAAGTTTTTCGCTTGCATGTTATCTTTGCAGAATATTTGCTCAAGTTTTTATTATTATTCCATGTTTTTCTGTATCCAAGACTATTCCTAAAGCATCCGGTGACTTATGTCACCCACCGTTTAAATCTATGCATAATAATAATCTTTACCTGCATGAACCTTTTTGAAACTGACACCTACTCTTCATGTTTATACGAAAATTCCATAAACAGACTATTGTATAGCTGTCTCGTGTATTTGTTTAGATATCGTGGATTCTCTTAAAGGTATTAACAAAACTCCTATGGTGACTTTGTGGCCAACTATTTAGATTTTACATAAAAATATTTAGAGACACAATAGAAGTATTTATGAATAGTAGTGGTGTATATTATACGGTGCGTAGGTACAATGTTTTTGTAATTTGGTTAAAACCAAAATAAATATAGTATGGTTATACCGACAACCATAAAATGAATATTATTTTATTTGAAGGATGTATCGGGTAACTAATGTAAGGGAGTTAATTGCACTGCATATTTTACCTTTATAGGAACGCTCTTATGAGTGATTTGTTTAAGAAAAAACTGGTTATTTTTTATGAAGAGGAATTTCATTTATTGCAATTTTTCTCTGAAACGATGTAAGTACCTATTTTAGGGACGTAGGTACACTACCAATAGTAATTTATTTTTATTAAATGTATTGTCATGGTAATATAAATTGTTGATACCTCTTGTTTTCTACAAAATCTCCATTATTAATATGTTAAGATTATTGTTTTTTTTTTCATGTGCTTTTAAAATATGTATTCTTAGCACTTTCCTTTGAAAGCTTATGGGCGCCTTGGCTTCTTATAATAGAGTTCAATTCCTTGGAAAGGTAATCTTTTAAATTTAGATTTTCTTATAATTTCTTATAGTATACATATATTTTGAACTGAAATATTTCTAATTACTTTAATGTGGTACCCATTAACTAAATATGAGTTGACTTTGGTCTGACAAGAATTCACAGGAGTACTAATTTTTTTTTAATGTATTATGTGATAGCAAATTTACTTAATTTTCTGCTTATATACTTTTTAGTGTATAGGTTATTATGATGATACAATTAGTTAACAAAATTGTTATAATAAAAATTATGTGATCTAACAAATAAATAAATTTATTCCAATTTAGAAATTGTTGCTTTATCTCTGAATTAGATTTTTTTCGTTATGTTGTTGATTGCCTTTATTACATTTAATTGATTTACCTTTCTTAATTTCTGTATAGTTTTGTTATTATAAATTCTTTCTATATCAATTGAATGTTTTTGAATATATTTTTGGAAAACGGTAATAATTTAAAAGTTAACAATTCCAGTAGTACATACCTACCTAAACATGCAGAAATCAAAACAAACCTAACCTAACCTATCATAACCTAACCAAACCTAACCTACCTAAACATGCGGAAATCAAAACAAATTTCATTTTAATTTAATTAACTTTTTAAAGTGTATCTTCTTAATTTTATACTCAATTAAATATTTTTGGATGTTCAAATCTGAACTTATATTTTTGTTACATCTTCATTTGAATTTGTTACTTAAACTTTTGCTTGATTATTGGTTAAATTATATATTTTCTAAAATTCTATTTTAATAATATACCTAGTTTTTATCTACAATTCAAACCAAAAATTAAATATATTTTTTTTCTATTCAATATAGTTTCCACTGGAGCGGAAATTTTATAATTCCATCATCTAAAAATGAAGTTATATCTGTATAACCAAATGTGCACCTTCAAACCTCCATAAATTAAAACGGTGTTCTCTGAGGTTTTTCCAGTTTTTTTTTTAGATTAAAATAACTTTTTTCCAGAATGGGCTTTGCCAGATTGTTCCCATTGTTGTTTGATTCTGAGGCGAAATGATGCAACCATGTCTCATTTTAAGTGACAATGCGATTTAAAAATTGTCTCCCTCAACTCGATAGCGCACCAGAAGTCTTACAAATATGTCTAATATTCCGTCAGGCATCGAGAAAGTCATTCTGCCGAGACCTTTCAGTCACACAAACCATCAGAAATAATAATAATGAATGTCTGAGGACTTCTCTACGATATTCTGGCCTCTACAGACATTTTTCATTCTGTTCTGCATGGGCCACCTTCAATCAGATCAAGAATCACACGAATTTTACGTCTTATTAATCCTAGTCCGGGGCCGGCGTGCATGACTCGTCTTTCATTGATTTTTGGCTTTCTAAAAATTTGATATACCATTCATAGACTTGGAACTTCAAAAGTATGTTGTAGGCAAACTATAGTTAGTCATAATAATATGTTGCTCAATGGACCTCTTGCTCAGATATGATGCTACTGACGGCAAATTGGCCTTAGTCAGCCATGTCACAAGATTCCTGTCTTCTTATCCCCCCTACTATAACGAGTGTTAAAGCGAACATTCTGGTTTGTTCCACACTCGTAAATAGAATGACAATATTTTGTCAAGTATTCTTAACAAACTTTATGAATTAATGTGTTAGTCTTAAAATTTTCAGAAGTCCTCTACCTTTCTTTCAAAATTTATTATTATTTATTTAACATCTTATAAATTGATGGAGTTGGTTTGAAAAATGAAAGCAAAATTATACTAAGGTATACAGGGTGATTTTATCTAAAAAAAAAATTGAGTACCTGCATGGGACTCTTACAAATACAATTCTGTAAAAAATCAAAAAGGTTAGTTCGAAAATACACTTCTGCACGGCAGTGAAAACTGGTCCACTGTAAAACCTGATAAGGCGGCAAAGCATGCAATAGGGACCGGACAAAAAATGGAAAAAAATTCTCGAAGAAAGAAATAAATAACATTAACATCTATTTTATATAGCAAATTCAACTACTTTTGTCACTATTATTATTAATTATTAATAGAATTAATGTGAGGTTTTAATTAATAAAATAGTTTAACATACTTAATGTTACAACAAAATTTTGGGCTAGTCTTACTCAGTTTATACAAATTAATATAAATGTTTCTGCTTCTTGTCCGTTCTGAACTCGTAAGTTATTGGCAGCAAGTATATGTTTGCGTAAATCATCAATGGTAGATATCCACTTCAGTGCGATACACTTCATCTTTTAAATATCCCCACAAATAAAAGTCCAAATGGTTTAAAGTGAGGAGATTGTGGCCTCCATGGTATCGGTTCTTCTCGTCCAATCCCTTGGCAATAAAGTTTGGAGATGATGTGCATGGTACAGATATAACTGAGCCTGGTGTATTATACGCTACACTGCTGCAATGCGCCGTGGACGCCCTGGACCTCCATTTCTTCCACGATTTGGTTTCAAAAAAATCGTTCTGCTAAAGCATTTTTACATCGCCATAAATTAAACCGACATCCATCAACTCCGAGTTGCTATACATGTAAGTTATTTTTCACACTTGAAAAACTAAAATGTACCTGCCATCACAAAAACTTTAATACCTACAAAAAATAATGAAAATTCATTATTTGAAATCACCTGGCTATAGACTACAGTAGCCCAGCTATGTAAAGGATGAAAATACTACAATTTCAATAATTCTTTACTCGAAAACAACTTTACATACATTTTTTTACTGTACTGATTCCATTTTTCATGACGCATCTATTCCCAATTTTTTTTTTGATAAGTTCTGAATTACCCTGTTTAACTGAATCTTTGTTCGTTCACTTTCGGACATCCTGTGTATCATAAATTATGCACGAACTCTATCTCAACAGCATATCAAAAATTAGTAGAGCTAGAATATTTATTACGCATTCATAAAAACCTAGACAAATATAAAACTTGTACACTGAAAATTAATCGATATTAGATATATTTTGACAACATATGGAAATAGTCATCTTTAATATGCACATTTATAATGCATAAATTTTACATAAGGTAAGGTAAAGGTTAATTTATATATTATTATTTTCGAAATTTCAATACATCACTGTCACACCTGCGACACTTAACATGTTTAATTTTCATATTAATAAAATTTCTAGCTAATATATATATCATAGGTTTGATGCAAAGGAGTGCCTCCGCTGTCATATATTAGATTAACGATTTTTATAGGAAACAGTATCATGTATTCCTCAAAAATATCTTATGAGAGCTTGTAGGTATAATTAAGATTAAAATGCCAACAAAAATTTTGAAATGTTAAATTCATAAATTGTTGTTACTTGTTACTTATATGCAAGTTTCAGTTAATTAATATGATAAAAAATAACCTTATTCTTATCGTATTGACATTAATTTTGATAAATGTCCAAACAAAGAGTATTTATAAATTGTCACATTTAACTTTTAATTATTTATTTAGTTTCTCTTTTCTTTAGCGATATTACAGTCGGCCTTGTAATTGTTAATTCAAAATGATATATATAAGTATATGGTAAATCAGAAGGTGGTGGTTGTAGTTTTTTCTAATACTTGTCTATTTTATTTATTTATTTATTTAAAAATATACTGCCCTGACAGGCTATTCCAACTGTAAGGCAGGCCTACAAATAAATAGACATATAAAAAAGAAAATTACAGAAACATATATAGATATTCAACAACCTAAAACACATAATTTATAGATACAAATTAATAAGTGCCTGAAACTGCCTATGAATTAGACACATGGATCTGAACGGTTTTCAGATATTGACAATGAGTAACATATACAGGATTTCAAATAATAGCTGCATACTTATGTTTTGACGTGACAAAGGTATTGTACAATAGAGACATTGAAGTGTTTAGCATTTCTTATATTGGCACCAAGATTTTTATTCGTAAGGAACATATTATTAATATGAGGAATAAAGGTTAACCTAGCGTCAAAAGTAGCTCCCAAATCTTAAAATTCAGTGCAACGAGCAATAATCTTAGAAATGTTGTACATGTAATAGAATTAATTTTCGTTGTGGAAGTCATAATGAAACATTCAGAAATATTAAAAGGTAACCTGTTTCGAAGGCAGCATTCATTAACAGTTAATCATTTCCAGATGGTTTCAGTCTTAACTCCATCCGAGGAAATAATGTGTCCTAAATACCTGACTTATTTTTGAAAGAACATTCACTTCTTAGTACTTAACTTGAGTTAAGTTTCTCTCAACTTTTGAAAAACTTTTTGGACATTCGCCAAATGATCTCCAAAGTCTTTGCCAAGTATTATTATACCATTAAGTTAAGCGAGACAAGTTTTCCAGGTCATTCCTCGCAGAATTGTTTTCATAAGTCTTTTAAATGTGGCTGCCACAAAACTGTTGCAATGGAAAACACTGTCTTCTCTTTTTCATCTGGATGAAGTTGCACTTACCAATATCCACTTTTCAGGGCTAATGTTGAAAACCATTGGGATCCAGACAGTGCATCCATAATGTCTTCTACCCTTGGCAACGACATTGTTTAATCTTCCATAATCGACGCAGAATCTGGTAGTGCCATTCTACGTCTTTATCAAAACAACGGGTAAAGTTCATAGACTCTGGGATGATCCACTGACTCCCTGTTGCTGCATATCTCTCAGCATTGTCGAACCTTTTTTTACTTAAAGAAATACGTCGTGGTGCTTGCTTACTAATGTCGCTGGTCTTGACGCGCTGCTCCGCAAGATTAGTCCTCCGGACATAATCTTCCGTTAGTGAGAACACGTCCTGAAAGCTTCTCAATAAATTTTCCAACTCATTGACTTCATCGGGTTGCAAGGGTGGCTTGAATCCGTTAACAAGGCTCTGGAGAACTTCGGATATTTTTTCAAGATTTGGAGATGCATGCATGTCGCTCAACACTAATTCAATTGTCTGACAAGGTTCGCCTTTATTAATCTGTTGTGAGTAGTCCTTTAGATTTAGCATTCTGACCAATACCAAATAGTTTTTACTTTCTGTTAATATCTTTCCAATTAATATGATATGCCTATAAAAACTGCTCTCTGGTTAAACAATTACAGTTTCTTCAATAGCCGGAGGACTGCTCGTAGCAGCTTCTAACTTCAATTACTACTTTCGAACCTTTTGAATATAGTCCGTGTGTTAACGTCTGATAGGAAGGTTTCTAATTTCGGGAAACTCTACATGATTTCATTTTTCTTTGTTTTCAATAGCCTTCGAGGAAGGTCTAACACAAAACTGTGTTTAGTTGTGACATTAAGTCTAAGATTGACGCCGTCAGTGATGTCTGCTCCTGGGACGTTTTATTAGAAAGTGACTGCTCGCAAGTTTATCTTAGCTAGATGGATACCCTTTACAGTTATGTAAATTCGCTGTTTCCAAAATGAAGTTCCTGTCTGGTTTTGTATGCTGCAATGGGCGACAATGTTTGGTCTTATTATGGTATGACTGGAACCGGAATCAAGAACCATTTCACAAACCCGTTCACATATATACCTAGGTACTACCAAACAAACTTGTTACATTGTTTTGCAGACAGGTTACCTTGATCTTAATAGTTGGTGAGTCTTAGAAGCACACATTATTCTACGACTTGCATTTTATCTTGTACCTCAATTGATTGATATCCTCGTCAACAGTCTCCTCAAATTCATTGAGTTTAATCTTAATTCTCTCTTCTAATTCTTATTATTTTTTTGTAAACTGGTTTTTATTTAATTTCTTAATTCTTCTTGACTATTTTTCATTTCACTTCCTCTTGACTGTTTTTCATTTCCCTTATGTTTTTCCTCATTTCATTTTGGCTAATTTGTATTTCCATTTTAAATGTTCCATCATTTCGTCTTGGCATATCTTTTTTTAAAATTTTCTCCCATTTAGTATTTATTTCTTCTTGGCTTCTTTTCATATCTTTTATCATTTCCATTAATTACTTGAATGTTTTCTCCAATTCCAACGCTCTTGTTATTGACATTCTCAGTCACGCCTTCTTCGACGAATGTCGCACTTCTGTCACCACTGTAACCTCTACGTTGACTTGGCTTTGAAATATGTCATATGGAAAAACAAACTTTATTGTCAGTACTTCATTACACATCAAAGATCCTTCAAATAAATTCTCAACTGTCAAATCTTTACTTTGACGTTTGTCACTCACATTTGACTGCTCGATATAAGCTCAAACTCTGGAGGCAAAATCGATCCGCTTATACATATTTTTAGGATACTCGAAATTTTCTAGGTCCTCGAGAACGCGTCTAGAACCAAATCGATTATTGTATGGAATATTCTAGAATAGTGAGCTTCCGTATCAGTATAGACTGACATTTCGCTTAAACCTTGATATTTTAATTATTTTTTTTTCTTGAGTGTTTAATGGTTTATATGTATATAAATTGAAACAACCAATAACAGTAAGTTATCCTATACCTATCTAGGTATAGTAATAAAATGAGGAATACATTATTCCGTTGAATTTAAAAACGAGTGGTTCTAGGATATACGTTTATTAAGCAAACTTCACATATTTATGTTATATCAGTCCTAGCAATATTGTCATGTTTTTTAGAAACAGTGTATAAGAGACAGAGTGCGTTAAACTGTTAACACGGAAATTTACACACCTTTTTTAGTGCTGTGATGAGTATATATGTGCATTCTTATAAAAAATATTTTAAATATAATGAGAATATTATAATAATAATTCCATAGATATAAGTACTTTAGTGTATTTCTGATATACTTTATCGTATCTTTCTCCCTTAGAAGGAACTGCACTATGATCGAGATGTGAGCTGCTTATCAATGGCCGTATTGGAGGAAGGTCTGAGGTAGCCTGAAAAGATCAATTTATTTAATATCGGATTAACTTGTCAGTGTCACAGATATGCGATAAAAAAGTCTGTTGGTAAATATAGTTATTTATGATGCCCTGACAATTCTTGCTTGGAAATTTAAATAAGCCCGGGCTTTGTTTACGAATAGATTTAGTTGATTCGTAAAAGATGCGATATTCAGTTTATCCATTAAATTACCTACGATTACTCGAGACCTAGTACTATAAATTATTGTTTTAAACTGTACACAACAACAGGCGGGATATTTGAAGTTAATTGCTTTATAACGATGTGAATTTTTTAATCTACGATCTAAGAAGCCGTAAAATGAGGTACGCAAAATTGATTTATGAAACTATTTAATCTGTTATATGTAGCTACGTGTCAACTTACCAGATCGTGTATAAATTAAGATTATTTTCGATAATTTGTAATCACTGTATAAAGTATGAGGTATCTCTAATCGGCTAGACGTATTGACTATTAAGGAAAAAAATATGACATCATAAATGTCAACTACTTGTATGGGGTCTCAAGGTAAATGCGCCATATTTTCGATTTATTCACCGGATATAACACTCAAATTGTATTTATGAGTTATAATAGCAATACGACTTCAAGGTTAAATTATAACTATCTTTAATACTTCTTTTCGAGAAAAAATCAATATGAGCACTTACATACAAAAAATGTACAGGAGCAAATAAGAATCTTAAAATAAATTTTATTGCTTAAGCTGGTTGAAAGTAGTATTAGGCTACGGTAGACTTCTGTAAAAATTCTTATGATGGCTAATAATGTAAGCATGTATATGTAAATAAAATATTTTCATCATAAAGTTAGTTACATTTGATGACTATACGGGAAAAAAATTTGAAAAAAAATACATTTTAATTCTTAAGAAGTATCTATTGACTAACAAACCGAAATAAAAACTTCCTAGTTTTGTTTATGAAAATAATTATATTAATAGTTATTTATATATCAAGGGAGTTATGAGAATGTTAACTATGAGGGCAACAAATTTTTTATTTGCCCGAGATTATTAACATCCAATAATTCACATGACAGATAAAGATTTTTATTTAATACTAATGAAATATGAAAACCAAATTTTGTTGAATTTCAAAATTAAACGAATGTTGTTTAATATTTAAGTAGGCATGATTATCATGGATATATCAATTGACAAGTTTGTAAATAAAAGTTTATTTAATTTATTAATTTGTGAAAATGAACGAAAACCTAGAGAGAAGTGAGATTTCAGGCGATTTGTTAAAAAAGGCTGAGAAAGGTCCTACCGCACTACTACCAACAAAGTCGGAACCACAGTAAAAAAAGTATGACAAATTCCTCCAGTGGCTAAAAGTTAACTGTATAATTCTTCCACTTTCTAGTATAAGTGATATTGATTTATTTTTCTTACAGTCTGAATCGTACAATCCTAATTTCCTGTGGACTAAGTGGTCAAGAGCTTTTGAATATGAAGATTAATCATATTGAAGATAGGGGCTCTGTTATGTTGAATTACATTCCGGAAAGTCAAACAGATATCCGTATGAAATTTACAATTTTGGAAGAAAACGTGTTCTCTGCCTTGGGTCTAGTGAGGAAGTATACGTCTTTCCGTCCGTAGGGTTCAGAAAGATTTTTTCTAACGTATCGCGAAAAGCGTTGTTCGTTGGGAAAATACATTGGGAAAAATGTCAAGCAAAATTGCCAGTTTTTTGGTTAGCCAGATCCAGAAGCTTTCACGGGATATTGTCTGCGGAGGACTTCCTCGACTACATTGGTCAATGAAGGAGCAAATATGACGACATTGAAGAGGCATGGTAGATGGCAAAGTTCAACGGTAGCAACACTTGGCTGATAGAATGGAACTGAAAAATAAAACTGCAAGAATGTTGACTGGCATGTCACATGAAAGAAGAGGAACATCAACTGCATCTATGACTATAGTCATAGAGAGTGACAACAGTTCAACGAAAATTTTTTGCAATTCGGGAAATAACTTTAGTGGAAAATTCAACAATTGTCGGTTTATTTTTGTAAATACATCAGAGAAAGTGAAGGATTTACAACTACTTAGTATAACTCCCAAGGAAGTTATTAACATATTTATAGTTACAGTAACTAAGGGTTTATTTGTTTATAATGTATTAATATGAAACAAACATTATTATTCCATGATTGTAACTAAAAGTGGTATTTAAGTAAAGTGAAAAAATGCAAAATTAAAACAATCACCGATTATTCAAGGTGGAACGGGATTTCTAAAGCTTCATAAGCTGTGTGATATCTGTCTACTGTTGCTACTGTATTTATGATATCTAACCAGGGGTTAGCTAATCTATGGTTAACTATCACAGTGCAAATATTTTAACTACGTAATCAGGGTACCTACTTCTCGTTGTATTTTGCTGTTCATTCAAATTTTTGAATTTCAAATTCTTGCTACTACAACGATTAATTATTATTGAAGCAGAACTGCATTAACAATAAACATGGGTTTATACCACAACATTTTTTTTAGCAATACTGTGACATGGTTAAAGGAAAATAATATCTAAAACTGACATTAGATCATAACATTAAAATACGTTTGTCATGAAACAGTAAATACATTTTTGCCGATGGTTTGACAATTTTGACAGCATAAAAACAAACTGCACTACAACTATGCCATAACATTGTTGTGTTGATGGTTGCATAGCTAAGTAGCGAAATCTAAATTTGTGTCCGGCGAGCGGCCATGGACGATAAATAGGGATTAATATATTTCCCAGATAGGTGAAACGTCTATTGTAAGAGACAAACAATTTTGGTGTTGAAAAATGGCCTTCTGGGATTCAGCTTTGCTTGATTAAGAAACAAAATCTTTTTCCCATTTAGTGCAATATATAATGCAAACTTTTAGTGTAATATATAATGTGATTACTATCAGTTGCAGTTTCTTAAATATTTTGATTAAAATATAATGAATTATTCATTTGTTCGTATGACGTAAGTCGTCTGAATTCTTGTCGCGAGTATATGATTTCAAATACATAAAATCTTGTATGCCTTTGAAATTTGGAAAAAACTATTGCTTTCACCAGTAAAGTTCTGTTTCTGTATGAGAAGAACTCAGCATGTGTGTAAAACCCACTTTAATTTTTGCTCGATTTTCAGATTTTTTGCTATTAAAGTACTCTTTATCTACTGAAATACAACAAAATGTTATACAGATTCTCAGAATGAAGACGTGCAAAATTATAGTGTTCTATGCTTACTTTGAGAAAAATCTGAATCGTAACAAAAAATCTAAGTAGGCCTAGAACATTGAAATTTTGCATATATATATACACTTTTCCAAGAATTAATGAATTATTTAGAAACTAAAAAGAAATTTTAATGTGTACCTACATAATACTTGGTGTTTTACCTAGTTATTTAATAAATAAGATGACAAGTAATAATATAAATGTTTAATTCATCTATGGTCGTAAAAAAACAATATTAACACAATGTAGAAATCTACTCTACTCTATTTTGAAATGATGCTATTCTCCCATTTAAAATACAGTGGCGGCCAGTACGATGAGGCAGGTGAAGCATTGCCTCAGTAAAAATTTGAAAGTAATAAGTAACCAATAAAAATCACTAACTGCTTGAATCCGTTGGTAGCCAATTGCGGGAGATAGATCCTTCAGATACATGCTTCGTCTCTGTGAGAGTATTGAAACTTTGAGAGTGGAACAGAGTCAGTATAATATAATTTGCCATATTGTACGGTCGTTTCGTGGTTCATTTTCCGCTAGAAGTCGGAGACTCCAACCACTATTCAGTGCAGAAACGAGGGAAACCTGGAAAATCTCATTAATTATGGGGGGGTGGTCAAATGTCAACCGGTTTCAATCTTTCACATTGACACAACCCAATATTCTTCCTGCCTATCATACCCGCAAAGAGGGTGCTGCAAATATAGCTGGTCTACGTTAGATTTGATTCGAACCTGCCGGCAGTGTGGCTACCTAGACTCTCGTTTTGGTGGCTTAAACGGCTCGTCCACCGACCGACCTATATTCATATTTATATTTAAGAAATCAATGCACTGTAATTCAAATTTTATTGACGTTTCTGTTTTGTTTTAGTTAAGTTTCATATGTGTCTACTGTAACTGTGTAATGTGAAATGTCCAGGGCCTCAAGTACCGTAGGCGGTGGCGCCATCGCCGAAGAACAGAAAAACGTGAGGCATATGCTAACTATATTATTAATTATTCAATAAATAAGTCTGATTTTTCAACATTGGCAGAAATGAATATTTGGATTTAAAAATTTGTTGCAAGATTTATTAATATTACTCTATTGTATTTTTTCAAACTGCAAATTAATACATAAGTACAAGTATATAAAATGGATGGGCTAGTTACAAAATTCTTACTTAAATGAATTTATTCGCTTAAAGACGCCGTATGTTGAAATAATAATTCTAGACATTTAAGAACTGAATGATAAAAAATTTAATAAACAGGAATGGTATCTCATACTACCTTCGGATATCCAAAGGTTCCGAAGTAAAACGAATATATAACGACAGAAAGCGGCCTAACCAACAAATTTTTAGGTAGGTACATACATTTTTCATTTACTTATCATATTTCCTTAATTTAACTGTAAATGTAAATATTGTTATAACATAAACATACATAGTTGTGCATATAAGATGATAAGGCTTTTGTTTATAAGTGAAAATTATTGTTAAAATGTGAGGTTAGGACAGCAAAATAATGTGTCTTATGAATGCTTTTTGAAAGTTATTATTTTATTTGACATCAATTTAGTAAAAGTGGATAAACAAAACATCAAGAATTTTATTTTTAATATTACGTTTGTTCTACAAATTTGACCTTAAAAAAGTAAGCCAGTTTCAAATAATCGTATATTTATACTTTTTGATTTACCTATAAATTATGATTAAGAAAAAAGTTTTAAAAAAATGTTGTTAAAAAGTCACGAGTTGCCACTGCTAAAATATTACATATATTATTAATATAACCTTTTTACCATTCGTCTAAAACCATTTTTAATATTTCACATTATTATACAGTGCTCAATATTCTATTGCTTTTACGATTTCTCTCAAGTTTTTTTTAAATATCAGTTAAATGATTTGTGTATTCATTGTGGAAGAAATTAGGCAAGTACATATCATCATTTAATCAGATAATCAGAAAATATTTAGAACAATCTAAAATGATAAAGTTAAAAATGATTTTTGCTTTTATTTGATGAATGTCCCAAAAAATCTTTTATCATCATACAGTGGCTTAACATAAATGTCTGTAATGACATAGTCAATAATTCGTGGTGCAGATTATAATCCTAAATATTGGTTAACGATTAAGACAACCAATTTTGTACAAAGCGTAAGTTAACAAGTGATGTTCAGAGAATTTATATTCAAGATCTATGTAAGAGATATATTCTAATTTGACCAGTTCTCATTAGATGACCTTCGTGACTATTACCGTGCAATTTTAACATACTTAAAATAGCGAGAGATGGTCGAACATTACAAAGCAAGAAATTTACGAAAGAAAATAAACAACTACACAATCTTCGACTTGTAGAATGCAAAGGTAACTGATTCTTGGTCCCTCGATGCAGTTTGATATCCCTAGAGATTCACCTAGTTGACATGAACATCTTTCCAACTAAAACTACCAACAACAGTTTGCTGTCACTTGTCATCCCCTTTTGCTTCTCGCTTTTCACTGAGGAATTGGCATCTCCGCTTTATTTGTATAAATTGTACAGGTTTAAGTTATGACAACTTAAGGAACGACGTCTTCATATCGGGGAATGATAAACCCAAATAAGTGGTTATTTTCTTTAAACTAAATTTTTTATCAATATATAAAAATTAGTAGGTAGTTAATTTGTAGCTCTAAAATATTATTAATTAATGTATTGTATATGGTAATATAAAAGATAAGACATACCTATATAAAATACAAACATATTATGTAGATGCAAATAAGAGATACCTAACTGTAATTTAATTATAATACCTACATACATATATTTCATTATCTTGATTGAGACAAAAGATAACCTTAAATTATCTAGATAAATTCTAGATAATTAGACAAGTTTAGGTAAATAATATTATTTCAACAGTATCTTTAGATAGGTGAAATAACCTTTAACATCAACAACTTTTGAACGGTATTTTTGCGAAAATTCGAAAAAATCTTCAAACTGTAATTGACACATTTGTTGCTGTAAAAATAATCAGTAAATATTACATTTCTTGTCCAAAATAAACATATATAGCAAACATATAAACAACTATAGTGGTTTTGAGGACAATACTATAGTAGTTGTGATACTTCCACGGCCAGTGATAATATTATTTGATCTATAGTGGTTCTTTAGGTTGTTATACCATGAAGAATGTAACTGTTAACTGCCAGTAACAGAATTAATGTACACTCACTTAGATTTAGATGATATTGTTTGACCTGCCCTTTTTGTTTTTGGGTTAGGCTTTTGGGGAAGTATTCGCCATTAGTTCGTCTAGAACCAACCTACATAGTCTAGCCCGAAAACAACAAGAGCAGGTCAAAGAACCCCAGATAATTCTAGGAATGTACATATTAATTCTATTACTGATATCGACTTGGGTCAAGACATGGCAACTCGAAATAGCATTATAGAGCAATTAATAACTATATATAATCAATTACACACAATTACGGATTCCCTTATCTGTGTAAGAAATCTAGTTATAAATAATGATTGTTAGACTTGTCATTGTACAAATTCCAAGGTTTTTTCCCATTTGGGCAAGCCTCTTGCATATAAAATCCACGGATGCGTTCTATAACAAAGTTTTATGAATTTTATTGATCATCGACGTAAAGTTGTAATGTCAATACTATCCTCAACTGAATACAGTTACTTTTCATGTTTTGTCCAAATGTGTTTGTAATGTGTATGTATTGATTACATCATGATTTTTTGAAACGTCAAGGAATCAAAACAAATAATTATTGATCCCAGATGACTTTGTAGTTGATGACTAAAATTTTAATTGTGAAGCTTAAAATTTACAATCATAAAGAACATGTATCCTTTCTGTTTGCAATCAAATGCATATGTATTTTGGTCTAGTTTGCAAACTTCCATCGCAAATGTCAATGGAGATCGTTGCTACACCGCCAGCTTAGGTTTCCTGATGTTTTGAGAAACATATAGCATCCTCCCTAGAAATAAATCTGAACCGTGAGTTTCAAAGTAAATTTTCCCCTTCTGTAAAGAATCTTGAGCTTTAGTAAGAGTAAGACTTCTGAGTAAGAGAGATATATATCTTTTTAACGCCAAGAAACCTAAACGCCGAGGCAACTAGCACAGAAGTTGTTCAATCATTGTTTTCTCATTAGGTACGAAAATACCACTTTGACATGAACGACTCCACATACGGCAATATTATCTGACATTGATTAGAATAATTTGAATGTATTAATTTGTTGATGTTGATACACCTCAATTAACCCGTGAATTGGCCAGTTCATGAATTGTGGCCAGTCAACTATACTACAAAACTTGCATTTTAGGTGCAAAGTTCAATCATTAGATTATAGCATGCTTTGAGTGACAATAAAATCAAGTGTGTCAACATTTATACGTCTTCTGGCCCATCATCATATAATTCGTCAACAATATTGATCGTTCCAGTCTCAGATTGTTTTTGGCTGTGTTGACGTTTTGCAACTGGTAGAAAAATAGCCGTTCTTTACTATAATTGATTCTGAATAATGTAACTACATTGTTGAGGTTTATTGCCAACAAAACTACGTTACTCATTCTATAGGCGTACCACTTGAGAAGGGTTCAAAGAACACAAAATTATTTATCAAAGAATAAGTTGATGTTGAGTGAATCTAGCACTTTAATAGTTCAAAAAGTTAAAGTAGTATGTTCATTGCCACACTATTGCACGATACATACTATTCACATTACACTCATATTTTGGTCTCGCGCTCTCTTCGTCCACGTTTTTATCATCCGATATTCTTCACTTAATAGATTAAGGCATTTACGATATTGAGAACACACTGTAACGCTCAAATTAGTCTCCATTCAAAGAACATTAATAAATTAATTATAATCACAATTAAATGTGAGCAAATACATACTCGAAACTTACCCATTCGAATGTCTAAGGTAGCTGTTCAGACGGAATAGGTGGGATCTGTCACCAACAGAAATCGATCATTATGATGTGGCGCATGCGTATTTGTTGCAGAGAGCTGTGTAATCTGGGTACACTTTGTGAGGTATATGGAACAGGCAATTTTGTACAAAAATGTTACTACCGCTGCTATATTTCTTTGTGTTGACTGCTATAAAATGTGAGCGGGTTTATAAAATGAATCACTTTCTATTATTTTGGAAATCGGATGTAGTAATAGTGTAGTATGCCAGATCATTAGGAGACAGTTGTAAACAATGGAAGACTAGTTTATATGTTTTGTTTCTTACTTTATGTATGTACTAAAATAAATTTCGAATTCAATAAAATCAGTACGGATCAACTCTACAGATAAAAGATAAATAATTCATAAAATGTATGACAAAAGATGGTTGTTTAGTTTAGATTAAAAATAGTTATTTATGCAACAAGTACAAAAAGTAAGTGTTTATTGCACGCGACGTGAAATTGTCCAACGAGGCCGTCAGGCCGAGTAGGACAACACATCGAGTGCAATAAGCACTTTTTGTACGAGTTGCATACAATATTTTTTCTACGTTCATGCAAAAACCAAAAAATGTTATTTAGATGACACAAGTCTAGGAAAACGTGACGTCCATTTGAACGTATATGTTTGTCATGATAACAAAACGCTGTAGTAGAGTGACAGATGAATGCAATAAACATTTCATTGCACTAGTGCAATAAAGAACCACTTTTTCCACTAAATATAGTTCAATAATGGTTTGTTTTTTGCATGAACGTGGAAAAAATATATTTAAATGTTATATTGAGATGATTTACAGAACACGTAATATTTTTTGTAGTACTTACGAGGACGTTGGATTCGAAACGATACCAATTTTTTCAATACAAGCTGGACCTTAAATAAGTACAAATATTTTAATTGCAGGTGTAGTTTGTCATATAGATGAGTCTAGTGAAAGCCATTTTTAAAAATCTCAAATATTTACAAATATATTGAAAATACCCACATTTTGAGATCCACCGACCAGCTATAGGTACCACTGACGTAACCTAATAAACTTAATGAATTAGGTATTGAATCCAAAGTTGCCATGTCGTCTGTAAGATAAATAATTTTTTAACGTATATTCAATTTTTGCGCTTGATTCCAATTTAAAAACACTTGTCTTTAGCAGTAATTAAAGTAAAATTGGGTAGGTAGTCTCCTACGCAATAATATTAATCCAAACTGTAACTTCTTATTTGCTGAAAAACAACTATTTAAACCGTTATCCACATTTCACAAGCTAATACCATCGTACACTGTTAAAAAGACACAAATTATCACCTTTTATTTTTTTATGAAGAATAATAGAAAACATAATTTTCACACAATACCTTAGAGCTAATTTTCGCCACATAATCTCGAACAACGTGTCAGTGCTCATACTCCGTAGTTTCGTAGTGGGTGAAACTGATTTAAAAAAAAACACAAAACATGGAATCACAAACTAAGCTTGATGTATGCGTTCAATATTAAGAGACGACAAAGTAAAATATTTAAAAGCAATGTCAATCGCATGTAAAAAAGAAGTGTGTCGTAGGCACATATAACAGGTAGGTGTTACAGGCAGTAGACAAAATGTTCCGCACCAACCTCATGCTCTAGGATTGATAGTCAGCAAGATTGACATAGAGGTTATGGTGATACCGCTGCACTGATTCAGGACAAAAGAATAAGCTGTGCCAAAGGAAGTACAAGTGGAAATAAATCATGCAATATTAGTAGAAAGGGATTTGATTTCAATACACGTAAAATCAAACTTAATATAAGATGCTTTTGATCTTCTAAAACTGAACTTAACTAATTCTTTAAGTAATGTACTGCTTGACGCAGCTGTTTTAAGAGTTGCGTAATATTAACGTATAAAACGCGTTTATTCGTTTTATTATTTTCACAGGCAATGTTTTTCTCTAAAGGGTCTTGTGTATCTAATTAATATTTTTGGTAAAATACAGTGTGATTAAATAAAATATGGCGCATTATTCAAACAGTGAAAAGGTTGACATGCTAAAAACGTATTTGTTTAGCAGTGATAATCAGTGATAGTGATAACGATAGCTGAAGTGTAGTAAAAATAGATAATGACCAAATTCTGGATACCTGTGAGTAGAGAATCTAGTTTATATTTCCAATTTCATGTAGATATATGGACTTACTTTATTGTTAAGGTATTGGAATAGCAAAGGGGATGAGGTGGTCATTAATATTTTTATAAATAAACATATTTCAATCATTCTTTGACATGTCGAAAAATTCTAGTTAATAGTTAATACTTTCTTGAAGCCTATGCCAAGACATTAGTGTCACATTGAGAACGCTGTTGAATACACATCCACCATGACTCTTAAAAATCTTAATATCGGTATCGGATCAGTGGTCCTCAACAAGTTTTCTATTGAAAAATCACGAAATTTATTTAAAAGCTGACTTTTTGCAGGTTCACCGTGTATATCCCAAAAGACTAAATTTCTTCGCAAGAAGGCGTATAGAATGAAATAGAATAAACATGTTTCAGTGCATTACATTTTGTAGTTTTTAGTTCAAGTAAATATTTTTCATAGTTACTTGTTATTGTACCAAGTCGAGATTCAGTAACTATGTTATTCGATACAATGCCGTGTGTGAGTAAATGTAACGCGTAGTGTGGTGGTATGGAATGGATCTTAGAGAGTATGCGAGCGTGCTAATGGGTACTGACGGGCAGAGTGATGGATTGGTGAGAACCCCCGTGCAAACAGGCTGTATAGACGCCATCGGGAGCACGGCAGACCCAGCGTGATCTGAGCTCCAGCCACTCCATGCAGATTAACACCGGAAGCCACCGCTCTCTCACAAAGTTCCTTGCATCCCCATTAATGCGACCTCACATCACACCACCAACCCTGGAAGCTAATTTAATAAAAAAGGCAAATTGTATGTGTATAGTGACAGGCGTGCTTTATATTCATTTTACACAAAGTAAAATAAACAAAAAGGTGATGAATATGTATCGAAAATTATATTGGAAGATGAGTGAGGATATGGGTTCCACAGTAAATATTAATATACCTATTAATAACTTATTTAGATATGGTTAAAAACAAAATATATATAAGAATGATGTTTGTCTTTTCTAGTTATAATTTCAGTTGTAGATATTTCAAGTATATAATTTGAAGAAGGGCATAACTAAGCAATGGTATTATTAAACATGTACAGTACGCATTTATATTATTATCTACATAATATTAATAATATGAAGAAAAAATAAAAAGGTTTTGTAAGAATTTTGAATTAATCAGCAAATAAGCATCATCCATAATATCAAAATGGAACTTCCTTTTTGAAATTTTATTTTTGATGCTGTAATAATTTTCTTTTCGAAATATAGGTATATCTAAAATATTATTTTCTATTTTATACAAAACCGGCTTCCTTAAGACACAATACAGTAGATATAAGTGCTAAAAGTGACGAACAACATAAAATCATTTTTTGCACATACAGTATTTTTGCACATCATTAAAAGAACAAATCAATACATTTCTTACGTTATTAAATTTATAAAATATCATTTTCATAAGTCAAAGCAACAGTACGAGTTTTTCGTACAATTGTTTGAGTTGGTGTGATCTGAAAAATGTTAGTGGAATATGAAAATCGACAATGCTTTAGTCAAATTACTCTATGTTGAAGGCAATTATGAACATAAAGAATCAAGATATAAGTAAATATTACAAGCTTGTTGCTTTTTTGAAGGAGAAGGGCGAAGGATATCGACCAAAACGTCGAAAGTATTGACCAAGGAGTAAATGAACAAATTTCTCGCAGAAGCGTGGGATAAAACATATCTTATGCAGAAGGTTGCTGTAATTTTTGTTGTAATTGGAAGAACTGTGCCACTTGACATTCAATAATATCGAAGATTTAGAAACTTTAGTAGTTGTGCATATACCAGACACAAAAAATAATATGCGACGAATTTTGGTTACTACTGGTACCTACATCATATTTGAACTTTTATAAAAAGTACGTTCAGCGAACACTAATCTTCACACAATTTTCATAAAATATATTAAGAGTAAATGTGCCACAGCTCAAGTTGGAATCAACACATTTGAATATTGCCGAATTTTTAAATTTTTCTGATTTTCACCTTCATAATGAACATTGCTTCCGAAAATCTTCGGCTAGTTTGTTGATAGACTTGTAAGTCACTCTAGTGTGTTATGAGTTATAAGTTTTTTCTAGATAGGCTCAAGCGTTGTTTATACATTTATATAATTTATTTATTTAAATCAACATTAATATTAAAAAAGAATGAAATGCTGTTTGAGTATTCAGAAATGGTAAAATATTGTAGACCGTATTTAAGCTATATTCGTGGAGGGGATTGGCACCCTCTCTGCGGGTATGGTAGGGTGGAAAAATGTTGGCTTGGGTCAATGTGAGAAATTGATACCGGTTGACGTTTGACTACCTCCCTAATTATTCCGGTTTTCCACGTTTCCATCATTCCTGCACTGAATGGTGGTTAGGGCCTACCAACGTAAGTCGTTCCTGGGCGCAAATACGGCCTGCTTAATAATAATATGCAGCCTCATCTCCCGCACAAGTCTTAGACTTCTGGGCTAATCCTCGTGATTAGAATGAGGGGTAGAGATATTATTATATTATTAATACTGTAGGCTTCCAGTACTTGACCTAGGTTCTGTTATTACATCACCTTGTTTTGGAACACTTACAGCTGCTTGAATTTTTGTTACAATCTCAATTTTATTGTTGATGGATTCTTCTGTATATTCTTCCGCGACCTTGTTGTTTCAGTGCTGTGATGTTCGTCTTTGAATTTGCCAATAAAGTAGCGGATGATCTTCTCATACAGTAGCCGGTGAATAACTAAGGATATCATAGACCAAAGTACGAAGCAGTTTTTAATGGTATTTTTGACAAAGTTTTTCCAACGCATTGTGCCGTACATTTGCAACTTTTTATGGAAAATCCTTCTTTCATTATTGTGAAACTACCAGATTTATTGGTATTATTTCTTGTCTTGAATATTTTCCACACTCAAATTAGTCAGTCCACATATGCAAGCTTCCGCAATTCCCATTATTAAAGCTCTTTCCATTAGCAAAAATTCACCATTAACTGTTTCTTTCAAAAACTTGTTAATATAATTTCGCTCAAGAGTTCTTTTGGTTTGTGGTCTTTTGTCTTGGTCTTCAAAAAGTTTAGAAGTTTCGGAAAATTAGAGATATCGATATTTTCGTAAAGCTAGAAAGTTGACTTCAGCATTGAATACTTGGGGATGATGCAAGAAATTTCTTGTGTAGATTAAAAAAGTAAGCAAGTAAAACTCTTTCATATATACCTTTAATGTACGTATTTTTTGTGGTAAAATTTGCAATGTAACCGCCTCTGCCCCATTAGTAATTTCTTGCGGAAGTTCTTCCTGATTTATTTTTGTTTTAAAACTGGTTTTTCTTATTATAAATGACTATTTATCGTCAGCAAATTAGGAAATAATTATATGACGTTTGAATGACAATGTTGTTTATTATTAATGCACTCCTATTTTGGACACCCTGTATATACGGTGCATTATTAATATCAAAACTTTTTATACAAGGTCGACCAAACAACACCACTATATTCTGCTATGAGAATTATGGAGAGTATTTCAATTTAATTTGTATTGCTTTTAAAACTTAGTGTGTTAGCTGAAATAATTGACAATATTTTTAAGCATATCTCGGGAAACCGTTAAGCTTAAAATTAAGATAAAAATATATTTTTAACTTTAGCAACTTGTATCTCGGAAACGGAAAAATTTTATTTGAATTCTCTTTATTTTATTGTAAAATTTAGTGTTGGTGATTGGATGGTTAGTAGCTGAACATCCTGTATTAAAAGATTCAAACATTGACATCAAAAATGTTTGAATTATAGGTAATGATCGAGACCATATTTGAATTTGTACGATAATTTGAGTATCTATTGATAAAATTTAAATAAAAATATAAAATGTAAAAAAATTGTACTTTTTATTATACAAGAAAGTAACAAGTTTAAATTTAATGGAACATGCAACGTTGTAAACTTTAAAGCCCGGAGTATTGGTAAATAATGAAAAGGGGTGCCAGTAATCTGTGTAAACTGAAGTGTAAACCGCTGTAACCGCTACTTTCAGCTCTTTGATGGGTTAATCAGTCATAATATAAAGCTTGAATTAATAACGTTTAGTCACGGGCAACAAGCCGTACTGACGGAATCACTGTACTTAGACATTAATGATGTATTAATTTAATTGATTGTGGTATTGTAAAACAGATATTACAGTTGTATAATGCGAATATAACAGAGGAACTAATATCTCAATTAATATTCATGTATTTATACCGTAAACAGGAAAATACTGTACGTACTTTTTTCATAAATCAGAGTTTTGTAGTAATAACGATAACAGAATTTTTTATTAGGTAATAAATTAATAATATTTTGTGAAACTAACTACTCTACGGACTAATTTCCCGTCCAGCCTTGAATTACACCCACAATATTTACCCACATATTCTTTATTATCAACGTTTGTAGATTTTTTACTGTATTGTATTAAGATTTAATAGTATATTACTTAACGAGAGTTGTAAAAACATATTACGCACGAATGGAAAAGTTAATTCAATGAGTGCGTAATTGCCTAACAACTCGAATTATGTATTATATTTTACTTACGATTACAGTAATAGAAAAAGACAAATACAGAACGCCTTAGACGAATTCGCATCCATATTTTCAGGAATTTCATAAGCGCCGCTATATATGTTTTGGTACTGCCATTTTGAGCCACGTTTCCATGGTTACTTTGTGTATCTAGTATGTTTATTTACATTCTACATTTAATAATTTTTCGTTGTTAAATTCCGTCCTAGTTTATGTTTATGTTTTATTATTGTGATATTAATTGTTATTAAAGATTTAACACTACATTAGAGTAGTGCTTAGTATACTAAGTTTATGGTTTATTATTAGCATTATGTTTAACTAACATTTAGCATACAAAGAACATGTTTATTTGTTTCTAGTTTTGAATAGAACATGGCTTGTAATGTTCCCAAATGTAAGAACGTTAATGATTAAACGATCTGGAAAGCACTGTAACGTTCTACAGGTAAATAATTTAAACGGAATCTGTTTGTATGACACATGCACACACATCTTACTGCATGTGGTTTTATTATTAGTTAATAATAATATTACTAAATAATTGCAAATGTTTTATTTCTGAAGAAGTATATTTAAGACTAATTTACTTTGCGGGTTTCCTGAATGAGAACGCTTCAAATTCTTTAAGGAAATAATGGGTGTTCCAAAGTTACATATTTATTATTCCGACAATTTTTGGACAACGATTTTGGCCCAGGTGAAAAACATATTTGAAAAAATTGCAATGCCATCAAGAAATTTAGTTCAAATAGAAGTTTGTTACTTCTTATCCTTTTAAATGGAAAGATCGATGATTTAGCTTTGAATGAAAATGACCATATAATATTAAGAACTAGGTACGTACTTTAATTTCCATTATCTTATTATTTTTAAACTATTTTGTTTGATTTGATAATTATAAATTACAGTACAAGTAGGTACTTCTAGCAGTACTGTGACACCTTCTCCAGACAAAAAATTACCAAGTTCGTCAAGTCCTACTGGATCTAGTGTTACAAAAGCTTGCTCCATCAGGAAACTGTTAAGAAGGTAACGGTAGTTATATTTATTTGTAGTTAGTGTTAGGTATATGGATATTAAATCCTTGTATATTTTTAGAAAACCTGTCGCAACCGAGTCATCTCCTGGTACATCATCCGCTGGTACATTGAGCAACACAAAACAAGAGAGAGTAGCATTCGTTCGATTTCTACGTAATTATTAGATATATTTTTGTACATATTTATTAAAAAAAACAATGCTTTAGTGAAATAATTATATTTCATTTTTATTTTAATCCAGGAAACAAATAAAAAATATAGAGTTGATTAATGCACTCAATAAAAGTCGATAGAAGGTGTAGCAGTTAGAGAAATAAATAACATATCTGCAGCAAATTGTGGATGACTTGAAGGCAAATGAAATGATGACATTTACTAGTTTAAACCAAACCAGCAAATAAAGTGCCAAAAGATTTGTTATCTCTGTTCTTAAAGAACGTTGGCAGAGGTGAAAATTACATAATTTCATCACTAGATGGATTACAAGTACAAAAGAAAAAAAATTTACAAATATATACATATACATTTTTTTCTCTTCAGGTAAGCAAGCGTTTATTCATACTTAACAGCATTAAATATACCTACGTAACGAATGAATCAGTGAAGTAAAAGAAAAGCTCTTAATATACTGTGATTTTGTTTCTAAATATATGTAATAAAATAAATATATGAAAAGTGTTTTTATTCCTAACTAATAAAGTTTATAAAATTAATTGTTATATACTAGTAAATTTTAAAATATTGACTATTAATGCAAAATTATGTTATTACATAATTAAAAAATATAGTTGAGAAAAACTTAGAAGTTATATAAAATCCAAAGTGTTTTAAAAATTGACTGGTAGGGAAATTGTTTTGTTGTATTATCGGAAAAAAACAACTTGTATGAATAATGTTTGTTAACGTTTTGTCATGTTTGGCAGCTGTTGCCATGGTAACGTGGCTCAAAATGGCAGCATTATACGACGCTATAGTTCGCGCATCCTCCAAGCACATTCTATATTTGTCTTTATGAATACAGTTAATAAGACAGCACTGTATATTTTTAATGTCTACGAATATTTAATAGTAATATGGAAAAAGTACTTAAGTGAACATTCTGTTGTAGATTATTTGAAATACGTACTAATTAGAATTATAATTATTTATGGTAACTGTAGTCTCGGTTGATTTGCTGCTTGATGCAGTTATATTATTAATTCATGTAGCTGAATCTTTATTTGCTACGGCAGATGTTATTTTGTTGAATTGTTAGTTTTGTTATTCACAGAATTGTCCACATAACCTTCAACTACCGTTGATGATTTTCATCTACCGTGTCTCTTTAAATCTAGTAGGCCACCACCGGTATCAACAAGAATAGTCGTCAGCGTCTGGAAGTCCAAGATATGTAGCTATTTGCTTTGTTACGCTCCCTAACTTATGCCACTGCATCTTCTGGTGCATTTTGCATTGACATAATTTAGAAAAAAAGGTAAATTTGGAGTATCCTTTGATGTACGTATATTCATATAATTTTTAACTGTAGGATAAAAATATTCTGATACAACAAAAGAACGTTGTGTCTTAGTTGGCAATAAGTTGCTTGTAGCAGTTTCCGCAATTTGCATTATATTCGGAGGTGTTAGGGTTTCGTTGTTCACAATATCGTTTGACATTTTTGTTTGGTATTTCGTAAAACTTAGCTTATATTTATGGATCAACAATATTGTTCAACGAATAATAACACCGTTTGTCAGTTAAGGCGCATTTGTCTTTTTTTGCCAACTTGTCAGCGATCACAGCCGTCTCTATTATATGTATTTGCCATCCTCCGTGCGATTTGTTTACTGTACGTAATAGTAATTTACGTAGATGGTTGGTTACTAGTTACAATAATGATCGTAGGTAAAGTAGTATTACTACCAAATTTACTCAAACTGAATAAAGTTACGATATACCTGTGAGATGTGATCTTATCCAGATGTCTTCGCCGAGTACCTACATTGATTTTTGGCTCCATAAATTAACATTATTTCAACTTTGTAAACCATTTTTGTTAATTTACTTCGTTCATTACACTATCTGTCACTATTCAGAATACTACAGCAACTCATAAAAATGAATTCAATAGATATCTACTTTTATTTTTTCAACGAGTATACGTTTTTGCATACATTTTGCAGCAACATTTTTGTGCAAAATAATAGAAAGGAATGAGCGGAAACAGATACATATGTTTTATTTAAAAGGTATGAATGATATATTGTGAGGCCACTGTTAGCCTATGGGGATGTCGTCTAGTGGCCAAAAATCCAAAAGACAACAGCCAAACAAAAGCTCAACCAAGTACAAAGGATTGCCTGCCTGACATAATTGGAGATATGCGAATGACACTCACTGTAGCAATGGATATGTCTGCTATGTCTGCCATATTTGCATATTTATCTAAATCAAGTCGCCTCAAGAATACTGATATTATATCAGATGTAGGATGTGGAGAAGTTAAAAGTTGTTTGTGGAATATGATCGTTAGGAAAATGCCCCTTCTCCAGGCAGACACTGACGGTATTTCTCCTAAGTTTGTGTTTGTCAGACTAATGGTACTTGTCAGGAATGAGGAGACCACCAGTGAGAATCTAATCAACTCCTTCACAGACAGATCAGAAAGGAAAGAAGATGTAGGATGTGGGGTCTGTTCCAGATCTTTACATATCCGATATCAGTGAGCAATGGATAGACCTGCTACCGTGGTACAAATGGAATTAGCAGATATAACCATAGCCATAGAAAATTGTCCATAGGCATACAACGGACAAAACCATCAGAATATACACACATAGTACAATCACTACTGATCTTAAGTAATCATACGATAACAATTAGATCAGCATGGGAATGTCACCAGTCACTGGCAACCGACAACAGCATATCTGTATGCTCGGTAAAGAGACAGGACCGGTGCAATGGTAATAAAGTTGCTGTCAATCTGGCCAGGAATTCATCGAGTTTCAATATTATTGGACCTGGTCCCTCCAGTGTGCTTCCGTTATCAGCTTTTGTTGCTGTCTCACCAACAAGGTAATCCGCGTTGGGAAAGCCATGACCTTTGATGACCTACATGAGCGGGATCATCCTGAGCAATGGGGTTTAAGTACTGTAACTTCTAAGCCACCCTCCCTACAATTCTAGATGCCAGATGCCGTGTGTGAATGGTAAAAAGGTTTTCATATGTATGTTGACAACGAATTCATTAATTAAAAAAAAACATTGACATGTAGGGCCTAAAAAGACCTTTACAATGAGGTATTACTCAAAACCCTTTCCCATTTAAGATCTTTATGTGAGTAGCTCCCATTAGCAGAAGTTAAAAGGTGGTTCGTCAATTTTTAAATAATTCGAAAATTGTTGTGTGATTCTTCATAAGAGCAAATCTTGTATGTGAAAGAAGAAACTTATCCTGACTCTATAGTTAATTTAGTTTTTCTGCAACAAGAACAAGCAGGATAACCAATAAAACAATCCAGTCTGAAGTAGAGTCTGAATAAGGGGTTTATAAGCAATTATATAAAGGTAACAGTAACACTTTTGTTAGAAAGAACTTGTTGCATAGGTGCATAAGCCTATAAGGAGTCTGTAAGAAGTTTTGAAAAGGTAATAGTTCTGTCTCTATAATTATAAAATTTAGAATCATTTAAGGTCCTCCGTTTAAAGTTTTTAAGATTATTTCTACAGATTTTATAAATTAGTGATATTTTGAGCACCATTTTAAATCAAAAATAGTTTATTGGGAAATGTATCATAATTCAATACATAGATTTTTAAGTGCTTTGCGATGTTTAAGTAAAGCGATTAACACGTTGGCGGCACCTAGTTGAAAATTTATTTGTAGAACAAAAATAACACACAAATGCATGCTGTTAATTGTTATAACTATTTTATACACTCTAACCCATTGACCATCTTAATGTTTGCTAACATTTGTCCTAAAATGCCAAGTATACATTCAAATACGTTATCTTAACCTTGGAGCACTCTGTATACCAAATTAGCAATGCATACTGTTAGATTAACATTTGATAAAATTACTGTAATGATATCAGTATCGATAAAATATTCAAGTGATCAGAATTACCTAAATCAGTTAATCTCTGTCAAGGTCAGATATATAGGGATTACTAAGGAATTCCGTCTTTATTGTCACTGAATGATAAGTATTAAATTGCTTGCATAGTCTTTTCTTAATTATTCACTTATCTAATCATTCATAGTACAATAATTTTAGACAATAAACTGTGAATAGTAAAATCCCAAGAGTACGCTCTTAATCATGTATGAGTGTTTTGTATTTGATGTGATTATTCACATACAAGGCCGTATACAAGAAGAGGATTTAATACTGATTGTAAGAAGACAGTAACATAAATTTAGGTAGGTAGTCATGAAGATTAAGTTTAACGGAAAGATATATTTCAAAAATAATAACAGTGTTTCCATGCTTTCAGTGAGTTTTTAATTAATTAATTAATTAATAATAATAATAATGATAATAATAATAATAATAATAATAATAATAATAATAATAATAATAATAATAAAAAATAATAATAATAATAATAATAATAATAATAATAATAATAATAATAATAATAATAATAATAATAATAATAATAATAATAATAATAATAATAATAATAATAATAATAATAATAATAATAATAATAATAATAATAATAATAATAATAATAATAATAATAATAATAATAATAATAATAATAATAATAATAATAATAATAATAATAATAATAATAATAATAATAATAATAATAATAATAATAATAATAATAATAATAATAATAATAATAATAATAATAATAATAATAATAATAATAATAATAATAATAATAATAATAATAATAATAATAATAATAATAATAATAATAATAATAATAATAATAATAATAATAATAATAATAATAATAATAATAATAATAATAATAATAATAATAATAATAATAATAATAATAATAATAATAATAATAATAATAATAATAATAATAATAATAATAATAATAATAATAATAATAATAATAATAATAATAATAATAATAATAATAATAATAATAATAATAATAATAATAATAATAATAATAATAATAATAATAATAATAATAATAATAATAATAATAATAATAATAATAATAATAATAATAATAATAATAATAATAATAATAATAATAATAATAATAATAATAATAATAATAATAATAATAATAATAATAATAATAATAATAATAATAATAATAATAATAATAATAATAATAATAATAATAATAATAATAATAATAATAATAATAATAATAATAATAATAATAATAATAATTAATAATAATAATAATAATAATAATAATAATAATAATAATAATAATAATAATAATAATAATAATAATAATAATAATAATAATAATAATAATAATAATAATAATAATAATAATAATAATAATAATAATAATAATAATAATAATAATAATAATAATAATAATAATAATAATAATAATAATAATAATAATAATAATTAGACACTTGGAAAGAGTCCGGAGTAGTACTATTAGAACACCAAATACATCCTACCTACTCATTATAAGGTAGTGTCAGAACAAAATAATAATAATAATAATAATAATAATAATAATAATAATAATAATAATAATAATAATAATCAAGATGGTGTAATGAACACACTCGTCTATCGTAGTCGTGTCTTGGGTATCGAGGTTCCTGATACCAGCTGCAGGGCCTGCCGCCTAGCGCCGGAGACGCTTATGCATCTCCTGTCTGCTTGTCCGGTATATGCGGCCACAGCGTATATCCAAAGACACGATTCAGCCTTACGGGTGTTGTATTATCATTTACGACACTCGTATGAGATAGACGAGACGCCAGTGCTGCCTTATGCTCCGGGGGATATAGAATCCGTAGTGGGGAATGAGAAGTGCCGAATTTATTGGAACTATTCATTCCCCACCCTCAGGCAAATCCAAGCCAATAAGCCTGATGTAGTCCTCCTCGACCACCAGCTTAGGACGATGTTTGTGATTGAGTTCTCGGCTCCCGCAGAGAACAACATCGTCCTAAAAATGGAGGAAAAACGGAGGAAATATCGAGATCTTCTCTCCGAGCTCCGCAGGCTGTATCCAGACCACTCTGTTAAGATTGTGGTGCTAATTATAGGCGTCCTGGGTGGAATGAGACATACGTTGCTTTCTGACTTAAAGATCATACCGGCTTGTCGAAATTCGGCAGAGATCTTAGCCGGCAGAATGCAGAAGGCAATCGTCCTTGGTTCGCTACGTCTGCTCAGAACACACGATTTACGGGCGCAATGATTACTGACTCCACGGAGTGTAGAGTGGTCATTGCTTGACTCTCCAGAACATCTCCGAATGTGTCGGAGCTTCGGAAGGTGTTTACTGAAAAAAAAAAAAAAAAAAAAAAAATAATAATAATAATAATAATAATAATAATAATAATAATAATAATAATAATAATAATAATAATAATAATAATAATAATAATAATAATAATTTATTGACCAGTCATACATGCATGGGATGTACATTTTTAGTCATAATTAGTCCATAAAAATAATAATAACAAAAAACAGCCTGTTTGGGATTTTGTGTCGTCCCCTCTACTTCTGCAACTGCTGGTGGAAAATTTTCCAGAAGAAGTTTTCTTCTTCTACGATACCACCTAGGAGAATATTGTTCTACCACCTTCTAACTCAAGAAAACCCTCTATAAAGGAGGTAGGTACTTCAGAGTAATTTTCTAGGTTACCCTGCATGTTCTTGGGCGTTAATTAACGCATTTTGTTTATATCTCTAGGGTTCTTTACGGGGTTCTGTCCTCCCCGCAAATAACGCCTACTTCAGGTGCTACGTAATCTCTCTTGAGGACCACTTCTACCATACCAACCGATGGAAGCTTAGGATCGGCTATTTTCTTCCACAGATCTTCAGCACGTCGAGGAACACGTTGATTTAAACCCTCGAGTGGGATTTCCCCTACCCTTGACCCAGCTGGACCTTCCGGAATCTGCTTACTCTTGATGTTGGCCAGATAAGTGAAAGTTGTGCAAATCCTGCAATTTTTCTTTTAAATATTATAATATTAACGTGTTTTTATCGATCACTATACGCAACCTTTTACTGTTAAGCAACAAATATTGCTTGAGAATAAATAAATTTAATGGTAGTACTTACATTAATTTTAGCTATACTTGGTATATTGAGTAAATTTGTGAACTCTTGATCACAACATTGAGACTAATAAAAAAATATCGGTGTTAAAAAAGAGTGTAAAATATTTCAGGAGGTAATAGTATGAACCAAAATAAGCAGAAAAGTGTTAATTAATATGGGTCCGCAAAGTAGCGGTTGACAAAGGAAGCTTTTAACAAACAAAAAAGAAGATGTTTAAAGTGCCCTCCGTCCATTTCCAAGCAGGCACGAAATCTTCGTCTCAACGATATTCGAACTCTTTCGAAAACACCCTCCTTGGTTTGGATTTCTTGACAGTTTTGATTAATCCGTAGCTGCAGCTCTTCCAGGTTATTTACAGAAGTACCATAAACAAAGAAATCTAGGGGGTTCATATCAGGCGATCTTGGAGGTCATAAAACAGGTCCGGGCCTTCCTACCCATCTATGTGGAAAAGTTTGGTGTAAATGCTCTCTAACGGCCATGAAAAAATGAGCTGGAGCACCATCATGCTGGAACCACATTTGTTACCTGTGATTCAAAGGAGCGCCTGTTAATCGGTTTGGTAAAACAACAGGACCTAGAAACCTGCCGCCTACAAGACCCATCCAAATATTTAATGAAAAACGTGCCTAATGTCCAGATTCTAATGAGGACGAGCATAAGGATTTTCGTCGGCCTAAATATGCGTATTGTGAAAATTAAACACTCTATTTTTTGTGAAGCCGGCCTCATCAGTAATAAGAATGTTTGCAAGGAAACGAGGATCTTCAGCATCATGACGTAGAAACCAGCGGCAAAAAACCAAAGGTGCTTGATGATCATTTATTGGATGTAAGGCGTTGCACATGGTATGAATAAAGCAGTTGCTCGTGAAGGATTCTCCAAACAAGAGGATCACTAATTCCTACCTCGGCTGATATTCTCCGCACACTCGTACCTGGATTCTGCTCTACCAGTGCTAGAATTTCTTCTTCTGCTCTAGGAGTGCATACCGACCTTGGTCTTCCGGATAAATGGCACTGTTTGCTCAAGGAACCGGTATCACGCAATTTTTGGTGAATTCTTTCAAACATGCGTTGTTAAGGAATCGGGCGATTTGGATAAGCGTCAACATAAATACGTCGCGCTTCGGTGGCGTTCCCATTAGCACGACCTTACATGAAATGCATGTCTGTTAATTCTGCGTTAGAGTAACCAGCCATAGCGAAAGAAGACTTGTGCACTGAGAACAACTGTCAAATACGTACTGTTTATTTCACTAAACATCAACCAACCATTATAAAAAAATACATAACGTTTTTGCAAAATAAAAAAGGGGCTGAAAAACATAAAACGTTCCATATCTCTGCAATCGTTACGTTGCGGACCCATGTTTATTGAGACTTTTCTGCTTATTGTGGTTCATACTATTACCTCCTTAAATATTTTACACTATTTTTTTAACACCCTGTATAAATAATAAGTAGAGAAACGACTTTTACCAGCTGTACACCAAATCGTGGATATCCATTTATTGGTAATATAACAATAATTGTTATTCTTTTTGCTAATACTTTTAGATTTCTGTTAGATGTGTCATTCTACTAGTGAATTTGGCATAAACTTATTTGCAAATATTTAACTTAATATACCTATCTCTCTCGAAGTTGTATATTTCTTTCCCACTCTAATTCTGAGAACAAATAAAAAAAAAGGAAAAGAAAATGGTTAGTTTTGGTATTATCCGTCAATTGTTTTTTTTTGCGGAACTCTTTTGTGGTTTTCGAGACCTGGCGCCATATTAAAAATTTTTTTTAGTTTATTGGCCTTAAATTCTTAGAAAGGCACTGTCCTCTTGGTTTTGTTTCTATATTTTTTTTATTATTCTTTAATTTATGAAACTAGAAATAGCTAGCCAGGGCATATAACGTGCCTCATAACATCATATAGTATTTATTGGTAATTAAATTGCATTTTCAGTATTTGCTAACACCCTGAGATTTCGGCACGTTATAAAATATCCAGTGCTTTGCAACACTCAAGATTAAATAGACCAATGAGTCAAGTACTGACTGGAGCTAGTTATTATTTGACGCTAGAGGTATGAGTAACGGGGAGGAGAACTAGAGGCAAGCTCCGGTCCAAATGGATATAAATAGTGGAAAAGGACTTGGATGAAATGGAAATATCGGACAGGAGGAGAAAGATGAGAAATAAAAGAAATTGGAAGAAAATGTGTAACCAACTCATGGGTCTTTTCGGCTCGCAGCGCTGCACTCACTACAAGCAGACTCTTAGGAAATAACTACCCTGCAGACTAATACCCCGACCAGCATGAAATTACACCTGGAAAACCTATAGCCAAATAGCCACGGTTAGTTGTCAGTAGTGCTACCAGACATATACCAATACCAGTTTCAATCTTGTTAGCTCTGACTAAGCGGTGTATATCTGATGTCGCTAAAACATCTGGTGATTCTCCCTACCCACAGTATAGTAGATGGGTTGTTGATTATACATTTGTCATCTGATCCTATGGCTATAACTGAAAAAAAGCTTTCCACAATATTTCTGCCAGGAGGAAATATGGTAATATTATAGATTTTACAAAAAATCAATGTGCAGGAATTTGTAGATATCTGAATGCTCAATTACAGCATCACGTGACGCAGAAGCGATCATGCAGCCAACATTAGAACACTTGGATAAGGAAACTCTTGCCGTCTTCTGCCAGGTGATGAAGTTGCAGTACAAGAACTTTTGTTGTTAGAAATATATCATCTGATCAAGAAGTATTTCTTTAGCATCTCTTGTATTTTGCATAACTAGAAACCATTATAATAAAAAAAGTAAAATAATTAACGAATATGGCGATGTAAAGAATGGTTGATAAAGCAGCCTGAATTTTCACACTCCTGTAGAATGAAAATATACATGTTGATCTATTACAATCAGTTACGATACCCAATCGACAATTAATACAATTTAGGTGGATCAACGAAATTGTGCGCAGTGTTGGATCGTGAGTTGCTTTTATATCTTAATTTTTTTTACACCAAATTTTGGAGTCATAGTTATGTTCGGTTTGGCCAAACTGCAGTATGCAATGCTACTAAAGAATGCACATTTATTTTATATAAGGTCTAGTGCAATTTTCGTAGAAATAGCAGAGAATATTACTTTTAAAAGTAGCTGTGATCAAAATTCTTAATTGTTTTATATTATAGTTATTAATTATAAAAGGAAATTAACAGGTTAATCCACTAGAAAACATAGACACTCGGGTTGCAGCCGAGTTATATTTTTTTTGAGAGGAGTTGGTTAATTTCCCGATGTATTTCAACGTTTTATCCACGGCCACAGCCAAAACCGGAATTAGTAGAGTGAAAACCGTGTGAGAGCAAGTGAAAAGTATGGTTTTGACAAACTTATTTTATTCAAAAATATTGATTGGCAGCTGAATACTAGAAAGTTTTGGAATTGTTTCTGTGGCTATGTGACTTACGTCACATGATCAAAAAAAGAATTATGTTTTCATCAAAATATTTATCAACTACAACTGCTTATAATACAACTATATACTACACTAAATATGTACACTATATATTGCACTAAATTTCAAAAAAATGATTATTTTTAATGCGATTAAATATCGAAAATTATGTTGACAAAACAATTGCGTAACATCAGCAGACGTAAGTCATCTGAATTCTTACCACGACTACAGTGATCGTGGATAAAATAATTAATTGTGTCAATTTGACAAGAGACAGCTCTGTAATAATTATCTATTTATTTGACACATTTTACATTTTATACAACTGGTTACCTCTTTAACAGACTTGTTTTTAGATAAGTTTGAATTTTAAATATTTTGTTATTATTTAAAATAGATGAACGTGAGAATTTCGATTAATATATTTTGTGTTTCTCATATTAAATCTTAAAATCCTGGAGAAACCTCAAATAAAAAATTCCTTCAATTATTTAACCTCCACAAGGCTTTACAATTCTCAAGATTTATTTTATGAACTATCAAATTGAAAAAAAGTAAAAGCAATATATTACTTAAAAAAACAATATCGAAAAAGTTCATATAAACTTTTACTACCATTTTAATGAGGTAGTTCTGGAACCCTACAGCTGAAACGTAAAACGTTTATTTCAATTTGCGTTCGCTTTGAATCGCGAAGATGTGGTATTATTCGGGAAACAATATAAGCATTCCTGGCATGTTCTATATGATATATTTCTGCGAACTTCGATTACAAATCTCTAAGGAATAGGCAATTGAAAGTATTTGTGAAAATACACGTCAATATAACAGAAGAGGTGTCAAGCTGTCTTTACCCTTCTGTTCTACTTAGCCGACATGAGTTCCCGGTCACGTCTGACTTGTCGGTTGTCTTTACATTTGATTAATAGCGCTGTTAATAACACTGGCTTTTCAAATTGATGCGGGACATTTGAACTAAACTGCATATCTTTATAACCAATTTTATCAACGTTTGATCTAATTCAATCCAGACCCAGCAGGAATCAAGTTAGAAATTAATTCGGTTATTTGTATAAGCATTGTTAATTTTATCTATAGCCGCAGAATGTGACATTTGCAGATACATTTATAACGGTACAGACATGTGGTATCGAAATTTTCATTTGCATGTGAATAGTTATGTATGAAGTGAGTTCAAATATTATTTACTAAATGACATTTTAAATTATTATTGGAGTTATTAATTTACTTAAGTATTGATAATATATTGATTTAAAATTTTCAATTTAGGTCACATACATTTTACATATAATTATTTTGCAGTCAATACTACGAAATTTTGAATTTGAATATATTCTAGGGTCTATCCTACTTAGAAACTGACGATTATTGTGCAAATTAGGTGTTCATCATATAATTACTAGAAATATACTACCAACAATACTTCACCTATTCATTTGTCACAAAGATCATTTTTTAAAGATGCATATCTGCTGTTAAGCATTAAAAAGTTAAAGTTCAGTAGTAGCAAGTATTGTCTTATTGCTGAGGGAAATCGAGCAATAAAAAAGTTTTGTTAAGAACAACCTGGATCATGATTGAAATTTTCATGTTGTAATATAATGTACATCACAATAACAACTATTTTACTAACTTAAGTTGATGTTTTGCTAAAGCAAGTAGAACAGGTACATTTTCATTATCACTTATAATAAAGGCAAGTTGATAGCTTCTTGCAGTAAACTGATTTTTGTTGAGGATTACTTATTCACGGTTAAAAATAAAAAATAATTTACTTATGCCTAAAAGGCTTGAAACTACGCCAAGTAAAGTTTGATGGCAGTAAGTAGATATTCTGCTGATATACGTAGGAGCACTTTGTGTCTAAAATTATAATAGAAAATAGGCGCTGCCCAATTTTTGTATATGTTGACGTATTTTATTATACCAGTACCTAACATAGCAATAACTAGCAAGACATTATTTCATGCCATTTCGTTTTATTTTATTTCATCTCATTTTATTTCGTCTCATTTTTGTCATTTCATTTTATTTCATCTCATTACATCTCATGTTATCTTATTTCACCACATTTAATTTCATTATATTTCATTTAATTTCAAAATATAGTTGCGGCAAGAATTCAGATGACTTACATGCTTCAAACAAATGAATAATTTATCATATTTTCTACAAAATATTTAAGAAACCGCATCTGAAAATAATAAAGCTATAAGTATACTACACTAAATGTTTGCACTATATATTGCACTAAATTACAAAAATGACGTGACCAAATATCTAAAATTATGTTGACAATAAAAACAATTGCGTAACGTCAGCTGTAACGTAAGTCGTCTGAATTCTTGCGAATGATTTTTTATGAAACATTTTTAAAGCACATCATATTTCATTAAAATTTGACACAGGTATGTTTTTACTGGTGCGGAACACTCTGGTGTTATCAGTTTCTTTTTGTACGTAGACAATATTTTCAGATTTACAACTTCATAAAGAACCAATATTATATAAACGTAGGAAAGTTGTTTTAAATGACAAACAAATCATATGAAAATTATTTTTAACAGGACAACTCTAATTTAAATTACCTATACGACAAAGTAGGCTGCTGCTTGAGCACTGACAGCTATCAAATTTGCGAATATTATATAATTATTAACTGATTACTCTTGACATGATTTGAAAAATGTTTATCTACTGTTATTTTTAAGATAATTTTCAGAAAATAGAGAAATGCAATATTTTAGACAAAAAATTACTATATTATGTAAGTAATATAATTATGTTGAACAATCGAAATTATTTATCTGCTCTTTCTAAGGTCATATGATTAAATTAGGTTGGATTCATAACTTTGAACATAGATCTTATCAACGATTATTTCCAGAAGATAGAGATGTTACAACATAATCCCTCTTATTCCTAGGTCACAGATTCGTTCTCGTTCAAATTTAATATGAAGATAACTACTAAAAGGAAACGGCAATATATCAAATTAGTCGAAAATTATTTCACATTTAAGTTTTGAAAATATACTGAAAGTTGTTACAAAGCTGTATACCATGTTTATATTGTCACGAAATTTACCCCGCTCGCACCCAATTCGACAACTGCGGTATCGCGAAATGCGAGATTGCCCCAATCGTCCCTACGCGATTCTGGTAAACAAACAAATAATGCCATGTATCGAAGCACAACTGGAAAAATGGAGGATAGACAGAAGCGTTCAAGATCCGTTCGGGAAATTGATCTAGATATGCTAGAAAATACCTGGAATATTCGTTTGGTCTATAAAAGAAGAATAAATGGTCGAGTTAGTCAGTTTTGGAATTACTGTTTTGAGGTACATAGTTGGAAATTTCCTGGAGATGCAGACCGATTGAGATAGTGATTAATTAAATAGTGTTTAGTTGAGTTGTAACAATTAATATTCAGAAATGTACAGAGTAGTTAATAGAGATAAGTGATTAATTAACGGATTTTTTTTTTAAAGAAAAAGTCGGGTTAGGAAATCCGTGACAATTTGGTGGCGGAAGTGGATTTAACTGGAAATTTGAAGAACTTTCTGGAAACCTGTGCGTAAGTGGAATTTAAGTGGAAGTTTGAAGAACTTTCTGGAACCCTGTGCGTGGGTGGAATAAAAAGACCCAAGTGTGACATATCACCGCACTCATCGCGATTCAAGGAATCTCGAACATTCTAGAACTTTATAAGGGAGTGAGACAAAGACCCAAGTGTGACATATAACCTCACTCGTAGTGACGTAAGAAAATGAACGGTGGTATTCGCGAAGGACAATCTCGAACATTCTAGAACTTTGTACGGGAGTGAGACAAAGACCCAAGTGTGACATATCACCGCACTCGTCGTGACTTAAGGAAGTGAACGGTGTCATTTGCGAAAGACAATCTCGAACATTCTGGAACGTTATACCGAAGTGAGACAAAGACCCAAGTGTGGCATATCACTGCACTCGTTTCATTGTGAGGAAGGCAACGGTAATATCTTGAAATACATTCGTAGACATTCTAAAACTTTTCAAATAGAGTGAATGCCTGTAACTAGAAGCCAAGTCAATATGGATGCACAAATGGCAAAACTATTAGAAATGATGCAAACAATGCAAAAGAAAATGGAAGACCAAGCGAAGACAATGCAAGAAAAATTTGAAGAACAAGGGCGTAAAATCGAAGATCAGTCCCAAACGATGCAGGAGAAATTAGAAAATAAATTAGAAGAACAGGGACAGACGATGCAAAAGAAATTAGAAGAATAGGGACAAACGATGCAGGAGAAACTAGAAAAGAAATTAGAAGAACAAGGGTATAACAGATACAGACAATACAACAGGAAATGAGAGATCAGACGAAAGAAATGCAGATGACGAAACGAAACTAGAGGAGCAGTCACATAAAGTGGAAACACATATAGAAGAGAAACTGTTAGCACAAAAACAGGAAATACACGGAGAAATAAACCAGGTTAGAGAAGAGTTTCGACATAAATTAGACAAGATAACAAAAGAAGGCGTAATCAAATCAGAAGGACCCTTTATCCGAACTCAGAAAACAAAGCCTTTTGCATTCGACGGCAAGGTCTCCTGGAATATCTATCTGCGTCTGATAGTCAGAAAGCTACTGTTTTGATAGTTGTCCTACGAGGGGAAGCTTTTGACGTCCTACAAGGAGTTCCTGCTGGGCAGCAGAACAACTATGACTTTCTGAAACAGCATATGGAAATGAGATATGGGGATAAGCACCTGCAGCAAGTGTACCAGGCACAATTGAAAAATCGTCACCAGCAGGGTGGAGAGAATTTACAACATTATGAGACAGATGTTGATCGACTGGTTCGATTGGCTTATTCGACAGCCCCGTCCGAATTCTTAGACCATCCAAGTTTTTACCGACGGCCCAAGAGATTGCGAAACCCAGCAGGCACTACGACTCGCCAGACCTAAAACGTTGAACAACGCACTTTTGCATGCACTGGACATAAAGTGTGGGCCAACAGCGATAGTATGGCAAACGGAGACATAATAAAGGCACTGAAGGAGGTCATTGATAAACTCAGCCCAACTACTAGGACTAGGCCAAGGAACAAACAATCTGATAGTCGAAGGGATCGCCTTCTTCAATGCTGGAACCGTGGACAGACAGTATTTCTGAAGAGACAGTGTAGGGCCCCAGTCGCAGATCAGCAAAGGCGTGACTCCCAAGTGGCAGCCTCCAGAGAACATGTTGTGCGGACCATCAGTGATAATAGCAGTAGTATGGGAAATGGAGAGATAATTAAAACACTGAAGGAGGCCATTGATAAACTTAGCCCAACTACCAGACTAAAGAGAGGACAACCTGATAGCCGAAGAGATCGCCCACTTCAATGTTGGAACTGTGGGCGGACGGGTCATCTAAAGGGACAGTGTAGGGCCCCAGATCGGAAATGGCGCGACTTCCAGGCAGGCAGGAAACATGAAAACGCAGATGACCTTTCTAGACCTTGTCCGGCCAACTGCAAACACTATAGTAGTCTTGAAAGGAAAGGGGACATCTCATTAGTTTCTTGCAAGGTGGTAGCAGCCCAACCTGAAGACAGATGGAGTTCATCGGCGATTCGGCAAGACCAGCAAGCCGACTGTGACAACAAGCCTTTACTAGACTGGAAAGAAGCCAACAACTGACTCTCTTGGGCTGAAATCAGTAGTAAGTATTTTTTATGAAGGTGATAATTGGGACACTAAAGATAGATGCTGAAAAGGATAATTGATATGTGAGTGGTTTTACTCAAAATTACTTTCGGTTAATTATATGAAAACATGTTCTTTACCTAATTACATTGATATACGTTCTTTTCCTACCTTTCGGTCTTTAACATTTTCTGATAATTTTCTGATGATGTAATTAACTCTGACTTTGAGTATCTGGAAGTCGTGTTGACTGTCAGCTAAAATGGAATAAACATGTTGAATATGTATTTAAAAATACATCCTCATTTTACAAATTCAGAACTTTGAGACAGATATTATATATGTTAAAATAATATACACTGCACCCGTTCAGTCACATACAATTTATGGAATATTAGCTTAGCGAAGCGTTGATGAAAACGTTGTTAATAACTGAGAGGTTGCACAGAAAAGAATCATCAAAATAATGTTTCTATTGACATCTACTTACTCGTCCAATGATCTCTTTGTTGAAACCTCTATTATGAATCCCAGGCAACTATTCTTTATTATACAGGCGCGAACTTCGTCTGACGTCACATGTTTCCTGTATCGGCGACCGTTTTATGGTTCCAGAAAACAGTCGCCGCTGAAATTTGAAATATTGTTTTTAGGGTTATCTTTACAAGACATCACCTAAGACAAAAGCTATTTCGATTAAAATGGTACATTCTTTCGTCTGCACGTATTTGGAAAAATTATACAGTTTCTCCACTGCTATTCATAGGGATATGTATTATTTCACGACGGTTTCTAGATAGATATATAGCTACTGTACTTTTCCGATGGCTGCGAATATAACATCTCTATTAGGGTGGCTAGCTTTTAAGCGAGTGAAAAAATATTTCAATGAAAAGACTAAATATTGGTAATAATTGGTATTGTAGAGACGGGGGTTGATCCAGTAAAAGGCTGTGACAGGATAGGGGGCACGGGGTGGCCGGGGTGGTGAGAGAGTAGCCAGCTCTGACAAGCCATGATGGATCGGACTGGGGCCACCGCTTGCTAAAACCTTTCTACTTAGACTGTGACAGCGTCGTATATAACACAATCCAAGAACATACAACTTTTCGGATTAAGGATCTACCAGCTTCCAGATTTAAGTTGCACCCAATTTCAGAGAGTGCATAATTAAGTGTTTATTGAATTAAAAGAAAAAATGTAGCGTGAAGAAACATGTGAATGTTATAAAAATTTTATAAAAAAATCAATCACACGGGAATTACTGTGTTGTATCCGCAGGTACGTTATTATAAATTTATTTGCTCATATCACAGCAACGCTTTCATACAAATTAGAAGCTTGGTTCGTCATTCTCCTTGAAGCAAGCTGCATGTGATTAACTGGAAATTTTATGGTGTATATATATTGACATTTTGTTTGACATAACTTGATATTTTAATCAATTTTATTTTTTAATTTTTAATGGGCTAAACAAACAAAAATCGTAAGAAACTATTTTCAATTACTAAGTTTTATGTCACCCGTTTGTAGCTTCGTATTAATAGATAGTTTGGTGGATGGATATTATTTAGTTATACATTTTTTTGTGAGGAAAAAGGACAGAGGAGGTTTATTTTATTCACAAACAGATAAGACATCTTTTAACATGAGAAATAACTTCAAATAATAATTCAGTCATAATGTTTTTAATTTTAAGAGAAGGTAGGAAAAAATAAGTATAATACGGATACGCGACATAAAAATTTTAAATGCATATTTACGTCAAAGAAATTTTTAAACCATTATTAGAACCCCTTTTTCAAACTCCGTCCGTGTTGGCCTGGCGCAATGTTGCCAAATTTATATATTTTCCTATAGTACCTACGTATTGTAATATGTAATTAATGCCATAAATTATTTTTTTAAAGTATGCAATTAACATAACATTATGGTATGTATGTATGCAATTACAAAACTCCAACGGATCAAAATAAACCATTCACATTTTATTACATAAATAGTGAAATAAAATCGAATACTCACTAGGTTTAATTATCAAGAGAGCCTAAACCGCACTTTGTATTTAAATACAGATAGTAATTTAAAAACCGTGCTGTCAACAAAAACAGTCCGAGACTAATCTATTCAGTGATCAACAACCCTGTAATCCGAGTCTTGACCTACCGTATTTAGGTCAATAACCTCGTTTTCAGTCTGCTCAATGACAAGCGCTGCAGAACCGCTAAATAACAACAGAAACAAAAAATAATTAAATTTGCGAATTTTATAATAAATGCACAACCGCAGTAATCAGCGCCGACATCGGATACAGTTGGCAGTTCAAATTTTCGTTTAATACGTTACCGGCGGAATAAGTCGACCATTTTTCTGCACTTCATCCACATTTCATCCATCAGTTACATTTACACGATTTTGCATAGTAGAGGTTGGTGAATTTCGTGTGTTTGTATCGCCAGTGTAGTTTATAATGTTCTACTAATTAAATTTGCTAATATAATATTCCAATTCAAGTCAGGTAACGTCAAGTAGTGATAGTTTGTGTGCGTCTGTGTTTTCCGTGTGCATCTGTTATTCGGTACCTACTAATCATGAGTAATGGATTTTATTCTGATTCATAGTCGTAATCAAATGCGACTTGTATTATTTGAGAATATCAATGTACAAGCTCAATTTGATTCTGCTTTCAAGAACCTAATGAAAAGGTGACAAAAAATAGGTATGTTATATCCAAACTCATTTACATGATCTTTTACTTACAACTCTATTAAAATTTATAATAGCCTTAATGATGAACTAAAGATTCTATCTCTGAACAGTTTCCGTAAAAGAATTAAAGAGTTTTTCTTATCTGGCCAGTATCGTGCTAATGATAAAAAAAATATTTGAATTATAATGATTGTAATAGTAGCATTAAGTTGTTTTTGTTATGTTAGTTTTTGTGTTTTCTTTGTACCTTATACTGGGTTAAGTAGAGTAGCGAAAGCTAGACTTCGCCCAGATGTTGTGTGTTTTCTTTGTAAACACTAATAAATACCTTTTATTATTATTATTATTATTTATCTACTGTATAAAATTGTCTGTTTATGTGCACAATTTACCACTGTTAATAAAAAAAATAATTAAACAAATTGCGCCAAACTAATCACTCAAGTGTTGTTTGATTAAATATTATAAGGAGAAAAAGCATAGATGTGCATCACTAGATCGTTGCACTCGTTTCGGAAACTAACCTACAATTGTTTTCGAAATTAAAAATGACATGTCCGTTTTAATAAATTAGATAGTAAATTTTGTTTCTTTATGTGCAGTTATAGCCAAATATAATATGCATGATTCTACACAGCTGTAAGTACAAAAAAAATGAAAATTTTTTTTTTATAAAAATTATCTTCTTACTTTTTAAAATGTTTGGCTAAACCACACTTTCTCAAGCGTATCCTTAAAATGTTGCCTTTACAAATTCTTGCTTTATTATTGTAATCTCTCTGTTCACTTATTCTAATATTCAGATACAGGTTTCTCCAATGCAGTGTCTATTGCATTTCTTTATTTCGAAGTTTATTTGCGCTTTTTAGTTCCTCAGTTCAATAATACCGCACCTCCATTAATTAAGACTTAACTATATTTAAACGGACTTAAAATTCGTCAATCAATCATATAATGATAAATGTTTTATATATATAATTACATAAACAACTTAACACGCGTGAATGAAAAATTAATCATATTAAAATATACAATTAATAAACATATATTTATTTTGTATATGAAAAGTACAAAATAAACATTGATAAATATTACTCGAGGCAATAACTGTAACATACTTCTTAGTATCTAGTTCTAGTTCCGTATATAAAAAATTACAGTATCATAAAGTAGAACATTTGACAATCAACAACACCCAGAATACTAATTAGACAATATGGAACATTGTAAATAAAACAGTTGAGGAACAAGAAACTTTCGCTGAAATTGAAGTTATGCAATTTCATTTACCTGCCATTATTTGAATGCTTCATTTACCTAAGAAAATATGTAATGATAATTGATACTAAGAAAAAAATATGAAAAACAGAAATATGAACCAAAATTATATCACACAATTTGAAAACTGAATTGGCATAACGGAAAAATAATGGTGAAACAAACATTGAAATTAAGTATTTCAATGGAACACCAAAAATTGTAAATTTTTAAGTAATTCATCCAATAATCACTTTAATATCACACGTTATTATCAAAATGTTAATGGTTAGGACTCTAAAATACCAAATTTTTCCAATTCTGTACTGGCGCGGGCACGGGCGTCGTTACAATTTTTTTTTCAAGTAGGGGCAAATGCAGAAAAATATTAAACCGGAAACAAAAAAATATGTATTTTATTAGGGATATACAGGGTTAACTATGACTAAGTACAAACATTTTAAACCACGTACTCGGGGAGGCCTAAAATACAATAAAAAAAAATATTGCAGAATTTTAGCTCGACATTTAAAAAATAGGGCACAACCCTTTTTTCCTACGAAAAGTCGGCGCCTGTGATAAGCATCGACTGAGATGGCTTAGATCCGAAGATAAAGCTTACATCAGCTGTCAACAATGCCAACTACTATGCGGTCGTCTTTTTCCAGAGTTTCTAAGTGTAAAAACGAAAATTGACATTTTTATTAGTAATAGTACCTGATAAATAGGTAACAGTTAAACCAGTTAGCTCTAGTATTTTTCATTCGTTTCCATTATATCGTTACAAACTGGCAAAACTACATTTGCACTAATTACAACCACTCACTACCGATAAAATACACTTGCCGTAGGTATAGTTAGATAAAATACCTATTTATTATAAGAAAATTGAACGAAAGGAATGAGGAGGTACTACCAAATAATAGAAAACTTTTAATGCACCCGCGGCAGTCTTATCCCATAACCTAGAAAAACAAACCGGCTAACTATATTGTGGGAAAATATCTGTACTAGACAAATCCCTTTATTTAATAACCATAAAATGTTTACAATTAGAAATAAGCCACTAAAAATTGAAGAAGAACACAAAACTACAACGTAAACACAGGAATGATGACATGACAGTGAATTTTACCGTTGCTTGCGGTTGCCTACTCTGACTCTGTAAACGAGCTGCGGACGGGTCGCATAGGTGGCAAGTATTTAATATAATATCAAAAACAATTTTTTTCCGCTTTATAAATAAATTTGGAATTTTTTTGAAGGGCGATTCCGTTAATTCTTAATTTTCTCTATCCTCTCTTAAAATATTTGTACTTAGTCATAGTTAACCCTGCATAAGGTTCATATAATTCTTAAGCATCATATCTTCAAAAACATAACTACAAAATATTATAGGTACTATAAACATAAAACAAATAAAATACTCAGAAGGGTGTGATGTCAAAAGTTCTGTTTCTACTGTAAATAGAGTCAATTTGAATAGTAACGCATACCCGCAACATACTACTTTAAGAACGGCTCTAGGTTATGAAGTTTATGCTTGCAACCTGCAGGCTTGTATTTAGCATTTTTTAAGCTCGTTGCTCGTTCATAATGCGTATTACATTACAAATTAGAAAAAAAACAGAACGCACAGCGCATGAAAGTTGTGTACCTAAGTTATGAGTCTGAAAATTAGTTAATTTTATTTTTTTGATAAGACAGGCTTTTTTGCAATGGGGCAGTTGCCTCCCCCCCAAAACGACGCCCTTGGGCACGGGATGACTTGGATTTAATTTGTTTGAGCAAGATATGATTATCTAGTGGTGTGTTTCATTCCGAACTTTTTGCTTCAAATTAGGGTCTTTAGAAGTGACGGAAACTTTGCAGCAAGTAATGTATTCAAACGAGGTAGAGTTCTCTTGGCTGTTAAAAACTGTTTTGGTTTTCAGAAAATTGATCTCAATCATACTGCTTCATTAACGCCTACCATTGATATCGTTGGTGGTAAATTAATATGTAATTCTATTATCAGTTATATATTTGTTGCTTATATCCGACCTGGTAATAACGTAGATATACTATGGAATCTTTTTTAGTTCAATTATCGTTACTAATTTTTTTGCATTATAAGAATGTTGTTTTGGATGATTTTAATGTTTCTTCATTTGGAATAGATGGCATTGATCTGATCTGCAATGTGATTAGATATTTTATGCAAATATTGAATCTTAATCAATACAATGACATTAAAAATGTAAATAATCGTTTACTGGATTTAGTACTTACTAATGTGATCGGCCACCTACATTGAGATAATTCACCCCTTATTACTGAAGACCAACATTGTCCTTCTTTAGGTTTGCGTTAGGAACAGGACGATTTATTAATTTCAATTGTAACAGAAACTTATGTATGTTTAATTTTAGAAAAACTTGTTTCTCAAATGTCTTGAGAAAGTGCTCAAGAGTGTATTGAAGTCAATAAAATATTTCAAAATTTACGTTCTATATTACAAAGAATATGTAATTACCGTAGGTTCCCACCATAGTTGCCAAAAAACTATAAATGAAATCAAATAAAAAGAATTAGAATATACATATATAAAAACTACAAAAAATATAAAACATATTTTTATTATGATCGGTAATTACTTTAGGGCATCTGTTAAAGCAAAAATAAGTACTGATTATCTGAATTTGTATTCTCTTCTTTTTTTTAAGTTTTGTTGAAAATAATTTAATAAATGATCCAAGGCAGATTTAGAATTTCATATGTAATTTAAAAATTTTCACGAATGCGCAGGATACTGTTAATGCCTTTGGACAGTGTTTTCTAGTGTAGTGTGTCTAATATGCCTGATTCTGAGCAATGCGATAATTTTTTCAAGGAATGATTTTAAATATTATAATTGATTTGCTTTTAGTCTTACAAGCATTACAGAGTCGGATCTTATTGGCGCATCTAAGAAGCTAAAGGAAACTCTTATAGACCCTCAAACCAAATACCGAGCTTATAGGTCAAATACTGTATTAGAGATTTGTCAAAGCCTTTAGTATATTTTTAAATTAATTCTTAGCATCAACTCTTTTCGTGCAGTGTGGAAAATCACTACCGTTTTTCCAATGCTAAAGAGTAGTGATTTATCCGAAATTACAAATTACAGACCTATTTCCGCATTGTGTAATTTCTTTAAATTATTTGAAATTATAGTTTATCATTTTATTTAAAATACTGTAAAAGGAATTTTGTCAACATATCAGTATGGGTTTGTTGAGAAAAAGTCAAGCCTTAAGAACTTAGCTTGCTTTACCCAATGCATGACTGATGATAGAGGCCAAGTAGATGCTCTATATTTGGATATTCAGAACACTTTTGATAAAATAGACTTAGGTAAGAACATATTCTATTAATAAAAACTATTGGTTTTTTGGCTAAGCTTATCTCATTGTTCATATCATATCTTTCTGATAGAAGGTATTATATTGAATACAAAGAAAGTATTACACAAGTATTCTTATAACACCTACTTTAGGGTACCCCAGGGATATAATTTGGGACCTTTATTGTTTTATTAGAATAGAATAGAATAGAATAGAATAGAATAGAATAGAATAGAATAGAATAGAATAGAGTAGAGAAGAATAGAATAGAATAGAATAGAATAGAATAGAATAGAATAGAATAGAATAGAATAGAATAGAATAGAATAGAATAGAATAGAATAGAATAGAATAGAATAGAATAGAATAGAATAGAATAGAACAGAATAGAATCAGAACAGAATAGAATAGAATAGAATAGAATAGAATAGAATAGAATAGAATAGAATAGAATAGAATAGAATAGGAATAGAATAGAACAGAACAGAATAGAACAGAATAGAATAGAACAGAATAGAACAGAATAGAATAGAACAGAATAGAATAGAATAGAACAGAATAGAATAGAATAGAATAGAATAGAATAGAACAGAATAGAACAGAATAGAATAGAATAGAATAGAATAGAATAGAATAGAATAGAATAGAATAGAATAGAATAGAATAGAATAGAATAGAATAGAATAGAATAGAATAGAATAGAATAGAATAGAATAGAATAGAATAGAATAGAATAGAATAGAATAGAATAGAATAGAATAGTGTTTATTAACAACATTATGCTTTACATAAGCATTTGAAGCAGGTCACAATTTTAATGTAAAAAACTACAAAAAACACTGAATTTATAAAAGTAATAATTAGAAACACAATATAAGTGTAAATATACGCATACAGCACAATGAAAAACTGACAAACAATTGAATAAAAAAAATAATAATAAAATAATAATAAGAGATATGTTAATGTAGTAACACAATTCTTACGAATAAATAAATGTGAAGGTATATAGGTGAATTTGTATGTACATGTCAACACACAGTAACTTAAATAAGTGGCACTTCCAGAAACTCTTCTATAGAATAGAAGCAGTATTTGAGAAGAATTTGTTTTAATAGCATTTTTAAACAACACTGAATTTAACAGTCTAAGCTCGTAAGGTAAGTGATTGAACAAATTAAAATTAAGGGAATTTTTTGAACTCAGAGTTAAATTGTAACGAGGTGTTCTAAGAGAGTTAGCTTTACGAGTATTATATTGGTGAATATCAGCTTGAATAGCGAGACCCGGAGCACTCCTATGGATCTCTAGTAGATTGTAGTAGATATACAATGAGGGAAGAGGCATTATGCCCAATTCTTTAAATATAGCAACAATTATTCTACCAGCCTTTTTCTGCAACCGAAATGATTAATTGCATGTTGTGAATTTCGCCAAATCACAGTAGCGTACGTAAGATGGGAATGAAAAAGTGAGAAGTAAGCCAATCTCAGAGTACTAAAGTCTAAAAAATGTATTAGCTTTCTAAGTAGGAATAGAGAACTTGCTAACCTAGAGCTTAAATGGTCTACATAAGACGCCCAGTTTAATATGTCATCAAGGTATATACCTACAATTTTTACACTTGCACCTCTTGTTAAGGAGCTGTTAGAAGAGATAACTAATCTCTGTGTTTTATCTTGGTTAAGTTTCAGTTTATTGGTTGGAAGCCATTGATTTGCTTGCATTTCGTTCTATGTAAAGTGGTGCAATAGCCTTTCAACATTTGCATCATAGCACATAAAAGTAGTGTCGTCTGCAAATAATACATGTCTATTTGGAGACATATAATGGGAGAAATCATTCACATATATTAAAAATAATAGAGGTCCCAAAACGGAACCCTGAGGCACACCATGATTTAATTCTAAGAATTCAGACTGAGACTTAGTAGTAGTAACACATTGTTTACGATTAAATAGATATGACTGGAACAAGAGTAAGGGAATACCACGGATCCCATAAAGTGAATGCATTTTTTCAATGAGCCTACCATGAGAAACGCAATCAAACGCCTTGGACAGATCACATAGGGTGATAGCTGTATGCCGGCCGCCTTCAAGGCCATTAACAATGTAACTGATAATATTTAGCACTGCTTGCGTAGTCGATCTACCACGCCGAAAACCAAACTGTGACGGATTTAAGAACGAATATTTGTCTAAGTAAGTAACTAGTCTATTAGCAAGGATTGTTTCAAAAATTTTACTGAAGATGGGGAGTATGGAAATTGGGCGGTAATTATCAACATCACTAACATCCCCTTTTAAATAAGGGTATAACTCGAGCAATTTTAAACACATCTGAAAAACACCCTCTATAATACATATATTGAATATTGAAATTAGGGGGGTAATGATAAGGTCTTCTACATATTTGATTATTTTAGCATTTAGTTCGTAAATATCGAGAGAACTGGAATTTTTTAATTGTTGAATGGCACACTTCACCTCTTGCTCCTCTATCGGAAACAAATAGAAGGAAGTATTATGTACATCACTTACAATGTTGCCCAAATCACTAGTGTCATTGCCAGTAGGTAAAGAGTTAATAATTTGTTCTGCTATCATTGTAAAGTGTTTATTAAATAAATCAGGATCAATTTGATCAGTAATATCAGTGTGACTAGTTCTATTAGTTTCATAATTAATTATTTTCCAGCTGTCTTTGATTCTGTTATTTGAATTACGGATAAAGTTACTAAAGGCTGCAGTTTTCGCAATTCTTATTTCTGACAAATAATGTTTCTTATATTCCTTATATACACGAAAATCATTTAAATTTTTTGTGATATCGCAAATCATTTTAATGGACGATAAGGTCTCTTTTTGTCTTACGAGATTCGTTAAACCAACTGACAGGCCCTCTAATCTTTGAATTATATATTTTCCTAAGAGGAAATGAGGACTTGACTGAATGACTAAAATTGTGTACTAGATTCTCAGCTAAGGAATTGGCATTATAAGTACCCGGAAAATTACCACTAAGTAGGTTTATAAAAACACTTTGCTTTAATGATGAAAAAAATTTGGCAAGGCCATCGTTAGTAAAATGTCTACGTGAGGTTACTAAGGAAGGCTCCTTGAAGGCATTAATTTTAATAAATTGTAATCGATGATCAAATAGGCAAGGATCAATAACCCCACCTCGTAGCAGTCACTGTTAAGGTTAGTGACTATATTGTCTATACAGCTAGCTGAGTGGGCCGTAACTCTCGTGTAATAAGAAATAGTAACATCAAGATTGAATGACTGTAAGAGGTACATCAAATCAGTTAGGTCGCTGTTGTGGTGGGTACATCTGAAATTAATACTAAATTCCCCTACCAGTACAATCTCGTGATACTTGTTCGACAGTAAATCCAATAGTGCCCCGAATCTCTAGAAAGCAACCAAGATCACTCAAACCCGGTCTATACATGCAAATAATATCTATATTTAAATTAGCATCTGAAATGCCACAGAGTTCACAAATAGTTTCAGCACAGGATTTCTGTAATGAAAGTTGATTATATTTAGTGTAGTGACCTACAATAGTAACTAGCCAAATTAAAACCTGGCAGGTTTATGGTTGAAAGTGCAGTATCTTTCAACCAATGTTCATAAAATATCAACAAAGTTATTATCCAAAAATAAGGTTAATTGATCTACTTTATTGGAAAGACACTGAATGTTGATATGGACAATACTTACAGAGTTCACATCATGTTTTAGAACTGAATTATTTAGTTGACAGTTAACTATTTCTTCGAGCTGGGGGTTATTCGTTGTTGAAAAAAACGATTCACCCACGCACCAGTTGGATATGTCGTAGGGTCCAAAACCATGTGGAAAGTTACATTCATTTATTGAAACTTTAAAAGAAGAATAATACTCGAGGAATCTTGAGTTCATTTTTTCACACTGCACTTCCGGGAACCTCCTTTTTAAAAATGCAGTTAGATCATCGTCCGAGGCATCTTTAGGTACCTAGCTTATAGGCGTGGAGAGACACCATTTTACTATTAATTCTTAAAGGTGAATTAGTACCAACTTCTTGTATTCCCATTATAGGTTTATTGGTTTTACGTTTAACACCAATCTTGGCTTGCTGATTAGCATTACCGACTTCTTCATTGGTAAATTGTTTATATGTAGAACCAACAGTTGAGTTGATTGTAGTAAGGCAGCCCCCGTTCTCATTTTTAGCATTAGTGGCAAGTGCTTCTGAATAAGTTTTAGTTCTAGCTTCATAGTAATCCCCATTGATGTTTACATTTGTACAGCCGGGCGCTCCCAAATGAACGGAAGTGGCGCCAGGTTGGCAGGTTTCAGAAGTGTTAGATTTACCCTGCAGGGTCCTAGTAGGAGTCTTTGACTGTTTGACATTAGCTACAGCAGTAGACTTATTCTTTACACCAGTAGGTGGCGTTACCGTTACTTGTTTATTGCTGATTTCAATGTTTTGGTTAATTGATGATGATTTGGAATTTATTTTATCACTGTTAGCTTTAAGTAACACAATTTGATCTTGTAGCACTGTGATCGTCAGATGCAGACTGTTAATTATTAAGTCTTTGTGGCGGAGCAAGTCTTTTCGATTTTATCGGCTGCACAAGAATCAACAGCTGCATCGTTAACCTTACTGGGAAGGTCAATGTCATAGTTAGTATCACTTCCACAACACAATTGTCTTATCGTCAATTAAAACTACATTTTTTAACAAAGCAACACAACTACTATGAGAAATGGCACCACATTTAATGCACTTAGGACCACTTTGTGCGTTTTTCTGACAGCGTTTACACTTTAAAGTCTGAGCGACTTCATCAGCGTTGTTAGACGCCGCCATGTCTTTATATATACAAGGTGTACCAGTAGTAAGTATTCAAAACTTGTGAGCTTGTAAAACAAGTCGAAAAATTACGAAAACCTTAGTACAACTTTTGTCAGTGGCGACTCCTAAGGGAGATACGCTCACTTAAAGGGGTAACCTCAGCAACAGTTTTTAATGCGTAACATCAAAACGGTTCAACATTAAGTCACATAAAGTCACATAAGTAACATAAAATAGATTTCAAAATTTTCTACAGGGGTGTGAGAAAATGCAAGACTCAGGGACAAATTTAATCATATCTTTTTAGTATTTAATTTTTTCTAGTTTCTGACTCAAAAATATTGAAATTTGAAGTATTTAACATAAAAACGGTACTCTTGTTAAATTTCAATAGGATGTACCGTTTTTCAGTAAAATCGATTTCAATCATTCTTAACGTGCCCCACATTCAACATCCATAGCCAAATAAATTAATAAATTGCAGTGCGCCATGAAGAAAACAACTAATCTGACAGTTAACAAATATGTATGTCAAGTATTTTTAACACTCTTAACAGTAACAATTAAAAACAATAGCACAAATAAAAATACCGTGATGTAAATACCATAAAAACAACGCCTTTCGGTGCAAAGAAATATTTTATAATTGGGTACATTTCTATTGGGGAACTTTATACCATATCGGTGTGAGGCTGCTCTTGCGCTCCCATGACACTCCACCTAACGTCAAAAGCATATCTACATACTCAGAATATGTATACGGTTGCATTTTTAAATAATTTTTATCTATTTTTGTTCACTATAAAATGGCACTGCGTAGACTCAAATAATACAATTTTCAAACTAAAAATACTTGACATTTCTATTAACTGTCAGACTAGTTGTTTTTCCATGGCACACTGCAATTAATTTTGGCTATGTATTTAAAAACACTTGACATTTCTATTAACTGTCAGACTAGTTGTTTTTTCCATGGCACACTGCAATAAATTTTTTTGGCTATGTATTGGATGTTAAATGTGGGTCACTGAAAAACGGTACATCCTATGGAAATTTAACAAGAGTACATTTCTTATGTTAAATACTTAATATTTTGGAGTCAGAAACTAGAAAAAATTAACTACAAAAAAGATATGATTAAATTTGTACCAGAGCCTTGCATTTTCTTACGCCCCTGTAGAAAATTTTGAAATGTAATTAATGAGACTTATTAAGCACGTCAAGGTTAATATCTCACCAAAATTTCGTGACTTAATGTTGAACTGTTTAGATGTTACGCATTAAAAACTGTTTCTGAGGTTTTAAGCCGCCACTGACAAAAGTTGTACTAAGGTTTTCGTAATTTTTCGACTTGTTTTACAAGCTCACAAGTTTTGAATACTTACTACTGTTACACCTTGTATATAAATAACCTTTTAATATGACTACATTTAGTATGTTCAAAATTATTATACGCAGATAATTTCAAAATTTATTGTAATATTGATGACTGTCTGTTCTTACAAAAAAATTGTCTGTGCTTGGTATCAGTCAAACCATCTTAGCTTAAATGATCTGTTATGTTTTTCAAGTGAAAGAAAAATTATTTATCGTTTGCAATAATGTTGCTTTGAGTACATATCGGAACCTTAGTTGTCCGAAAGTGGCATTGATTATTCTGTACTGCTTGCTGCACAATAACATTAGTTTTTAGTTCATTATTAATATTTATTAGGAAAGTTAGTATTTAGTATAGGTATATATTTTTATAATAATAAGTTGCTTTCTAATTTTAACTTTTATACTGTTTTATTGTTTATGTATGCCGGATTAGCAGTTATTTGTATACAAAGGTGGTACTTCCCAGTTATTCCTACTCCTTTGTCACAGTGAAACTGAGATTAAGTGTTGTAAATACAGCACAACCAAATCAAGGTAAGTATAGATTTATATTTATATTACGTGTACTTTTAGATAAAAAAATTATTTGTTGATGCAACCCATAAACCAGTCTCTAAAATTTTCTCCACTTGATTTCACCCGGTATATATGGAGCTTGAGCTCTAATCTCAGGGACGTGGGTTATTAACAAAATTATTTACCAGCTTTGCATTTAATTTTTGACATCTGTCAAAATTGTTGTGAATTACTCACTAATAATTATTTCAGCTTCATCTATCTTATTTGAGTTATTTATATAGTATATATATTTAAATTATATTATTCTCTGGTTACAATTCTCACTCCACATATACCATGTGTTTCATTTCATTCAGCACATTTCTTTGACTAATCTTATATCTGAGATTACTTTTTATTTTAGTCTTCTTATTTTTCCTTTTTTATTATGATCAATTCAACAAATTATATTTGGTGTGCTTTTGTTCTATCTGCTATACAGTGTGTTGCTTTGTGTCATATGTATATTTTGTGTTTATCACAATATATTTCACATTTATTTATTATTTTTTATCTTTATCTAAGTTTGCTTATACAAGCAGTTAGCACCTTTCGTCAGTTGATCGCCAAGTTCCATTACCTAATTGGTTATTTAGAACCAGTTCAAATTTATCTTAATGTATTATTATTTACTTTTTCCTGTTATCGGGTGTACTTATCTATTGGAAAATAAAGAACTGTCTATCTATCTATCTAATAATATTTATCAGTCAGCAAAATACTTAAATTTCTTAATTTTCGAAATTAAGTCAATTTTAACAGTTTATCAATTAACTCTCTATAAAATATTTCTACTAAACTATCGGTTAAAGAACCAATCTCATTACTATCAAACGGTTTCTAAATATATGTCTCATTCGTATCTTAAGGATCTGTTAATACTAAAGATGCATATGAATCTTATTTTAGAAATTGTTTACCCAGTACAAATAATCCTCTTGGGTTTACGTTTTATTAATTGACGTCATTAATTGAGATGGAGTGAACAAAATTTTGAATGTGGAATAATGGGATTATTTCATGATTTTTCCAAATACAGAAAAAAAAAACAAATACATGCAGAAGAAATAATGTATTTTAATTGAAATGGCGTTTGTCCTAGACAATTTCGTGAAAAAAATGGGCCTAAAAACGGTATTTAAAAAATTAGTCTGGCCATAAAATGAATACAACAGTGTGCTTTAGTTCATCTATATACATATTATTATAATTCTCGTGTCACAGTGTTAGACGCCATACTCCTCGGAAACGGCTTGACCGATTTTTATGAAATTTTATATGTATATTATGTAGGTCTGAGAATCGGTCGCAATCTATTTTTCATACCCCTAAGTGATAAGGGTGGTCCACCCCAAACATTTTTTTTTAATTTTTTGGACAAAATTTTTTATTTCAATTTTTTTATGATGTGGTATTAAAAAATACATACAACCCTTAATTATCATCCTTCTATCACAAACCCCTATTTTTTAATAGCCATTTTAGTAATTTAACCCTGGTCGATAACTGATCGATCCCAAGGCCAAACGATATCCGTTTGTGGCTTAGATTTGAGCACACCATGTTTTTCACACTGACAATTAGATGTCATTGTGGCATGCTCTCGAGTGGGCAAACCATCCAGTCTGTTTGTGTTGGCTAAAGATGGACTCACTAAAAATATCGCATACTCCATTGCACTAAGAGACTGATAATGTTTATTTTCTATTTGTCATAATTTGTGATAGAGACGTAATTTGAAATTTATTAGTTAAGATAAACGTGCAATTAATTCAAAAAATTAATGTTTCGTGTTTTGTTATTTTTATAGGCCGTCATCGTTCACAGTGCTCAATTCCTCTTTTAGTAATACTCGTATACCACATTTCCACACACTTACAATAAGTTAGTTATTTGTTATGTAACTACCAAAATATTCACTGGAAATAATTCATATGGCAAAACAACTTTTGCCGGGTCACCTAGTATCTGTAGGTATAGGTATTATATCCATGCTTTCGGACAACGTAGTACATACGTACTCGTAAAATGGGCACATAAAGTGCATCTCACCGGGTAAAAGGAAGAAGTATTGCATTATGCCATTATGCTTGAATACAGCATACAGCGCCTAATAAAAAATATTTCACCGCGCCAGAAGAAAAATGTGATACAAGCATTGCAACATTGTTTGTTTATGAAGACCATTTTAAGATAAGTTTAATTGGAAATACAGGTAGGTTTAAGTTAAAAAATTAAAATGTAAAGTAAAGGATAACATTTTTGAAAAAACGAAATTTAAGATGATAATAAAACAGAAATTTACAGTAGGAAATATTTATCATTTGATTGAAATTTTGATATAACTGTATTTTCTTTTTAAATTAATTATGATTAGTTTTTAAGTTAATAAGAAAATTTAATACAACGTATAAAATATTCAGCATTATTGAGTTGACATACTGTATCTAAGTGGTAACCACCTATCTTCTAAAAAATTCTATGTGCGAATTTGTTGTGGGTATTTAAGTAGGTATTGTTTGAATTAGCTATTATTGACGTAAATTTGCTGTGGTATTTCTAAATACAAACGAACTTTATTTGATTTATGCTTAAAAATCCATTATAATTTTCATTAGATTAAAAATATTAACATTAGCACTTGTATGTCCATTAAAATCGGTATGACTGCATTTTTCAATATTTTAACTAAGCCAAATCTGAAACATGTATAAATGTAATTTTAAGAAAAAAGAAAAAAATAAAAATATGCAATAGAGTAGAAATCGCACAAAGAAAATGTCAAAAATAAATAAAAATTTATCATTTTTTTATTATTCTTAAATTTTTAGCGTCCAGAAATAAATGGGTTATACTTCAATGATACATTTTTGTATGAGTTTCAAAGACATTTTTTTGTTAAATTATTTCAGCAAAATGTTCTTAATGTAAATGCGACAATACGTCACACACCTACGTATTTTCTACATCCAAAAAATTGTTAAAAAAATAATAACGATGGTATCCCTTAGGTACGGAGTAAAACATAATTACCTAGAACTACCTCAAAAAGCTCTATACCAAATGTCATTGAAAAGTTTTAAAAAGTGAGACTCCAAAGAAATTAAACAAAAATATATTCTTTAAAGGACGGTAACTTTTTAAGGAAGCAAAATTTTACTGAGATCTAAATTGATGTATTTCCATCCAATATGGTCCTTACGGTTCTAGGTACAGGATTCTAAAACAAAATAAGTAATTCAAAAATTATACTTACCTATATCTATATATTACGCAAGTATTAGACGACAAAGGGAGGTGAATAATCAGGTTAATCAGTTTCGTGGAACAAGTAAACTCTTTAATACGTTCAATCTTTTGAAACTTTGTTGTTTTTCCTCAAGAACACTAGATAACAATTGAAACAATAAAAAATTAAGTACCAATGAAATCATCATAAAATCAGAATATGTGAGGTTATGTCTGAAATAGCCAATTATCAATAGTACTAGCATATTACTAGTTACCTAATTAGTAATAAACACATTTAAGCTAACATTCTATCACAAGCAACTAGTTAAAACAAACAATGTTAAGAACCACATGACTAAAAAGGTATCAGTAACCCTTGAAGTACACAAGTACCTACAGGAAAGACGCATGGATGCAGCATTGTACAACAAACAATTACAAACTATCAAAACCTGACACTACTACAATTCCCCATATTGCCAACTCAAAAAATGAAACTTCCCATCCCAGTAGCATAACCAAACAATTCCTGAGTTATATCATCAATTGTACGATCATATCCGCTTCTCTTATGAAATTTAAGTAAATAAGTAAAAGTTCGTCCGTCAATAACGGATCTATTATTAACAATATCTTAAACAAAAATATTTGACATTTCTAAAAAGGTTCTTTTTTGAATATTAACACTATCAAAGTCCATATTGATCCATTCACGTCATTTTATTACATTTAATATCGTTTCTATGCACCATTAACCTATCTTTAAGTTTCCTGCCTGTCTGGACTATGTACCTAAGTAGAATTATAATTTTATTTATTTATTTATTTATATATTTTATTTATTTTATTACAATATCCAACGGGCCGAAGCCCAATTACAGGATAAGGGAGAAAATACAATATGAAATCAGCACCTAGAATATACAAACATACATAAGAGTTTAAAGTAAATGATTAAAAGCAAACATCGATAAATAAATAATAGTAAAAAATAAATTATCAACAAAAGTCAATAAAATAAAATTAAAACTGTACATTAAAGAATATATCCAACCGTGACTCAATTTCAAGGTAAGTAGCACACATCTGATAAACTGGAGCGGCTCTATACAAGTTAGTTCTGTAATTTTTTTGTTGAAAGAGATACTTATGTCTCGTATTCAATCGTGGAATATGAAAATTTATCATTTCCAATAGATTCTTAGAATGTATTATATTATTAAGAATCTTGAATAGGAAAATTACAGAATACATTTTTCGCCTAAGTAAAAGACTGCACATATTGAAGCGGTCAAAAAATGCCTCTTGAGGGAAACCTCTTGGCGGTTGACCGTCAAGTGTCAAGGCTAACTTAAAAAATCGACGTTGTACTTGCTCTAAACACGATACATGAATAGAATAAACAGGAGACCAAACCAAAGAAGCATATTCCAGCTTAGATCTAACAAATGCACCATATAACAATTTAACAGTGTCCATGTTCTGAAAACCTGCCATATTCCGCACGATAAAACCTAGGTTTTTGTAGGCACTCTTAACTATATAATTAATGTGTTGAATAAAAGAAAGCTTTGGATCAAAGTAAACTCCTAAGTCCTTTATTACAACAGGCCGAAGAAGACTAGATCCTTCTAACATGTAGAGTCATACGAAATCTGCTTTAGTTGGCGACTGAAGGACATAACATTACATTTCGCTGCATTAAGGGGTAATTTATTAACAGTACACCAGGAGTTTACTAAATTTAAATTTCTTTGTAAGTTACATGCATGAAAGGCTTTCGAAAATTTTGACAATTGATCCCATAAACAACCCTCAATCTATCAAGTAGTGGTATCTCATCTTTCAAATTAGAAAAAGTATTGTATTTTTAAAAGTTATTTGAATCTCTTCTATTACTGAAAATAATTTTTGGATTTTAAAAGATAATATAGACAATGCAAAGAGCAATAAACAACATTCTCATGAACAACCCTCTCTCCATCGATTTCTGAATTACTATTCCCTTTGAACAATAAACTATTAAACAATTTAACCAATTACACTTTTGAAAAACTATGGATATTTTTATTAATCCTTGCATTCGTTTGCCAGGGTGAGAACTGTGAGAAGTTTTAATAACCCTATTTTTTATATTTCTAATATTATTTTATTGTACATTTAAGTTTTTAACTAGTTGCTTGTAACTTAATGTTACCTTAAATGTGTTTGTTAGTAATTAGGTAACTACTGCAATTTCGGACATAACCTAACAGGTTGTTATTTATAAAATTCATGAGGAAGCAAAACTAATGACAAGACTTCTTTAAATCATTTGCATTTGGAACAAAATGTTAGTACATGCTGTTGCTTGTAGGCAAATTATAATTGATTATGGTAGTTCAACGAAATATCTGTTTCTATGCGTTTTGCTTAAATTCTCTCATAAGTACTGATGATGATCCCAAAATATGTTTATAAACTAAATATAAAAAACATAAATTTATCCATTTTTCCATTGATTGTAGTAGTATTCTCTCTACCCAGACTTACAGGCATTCTGGCGTATTTGAAATGTATCACTTCAGTCCATTCTGATTTAAAAGCACATTGTGTCGTATACGAAGCTCTACGGATAGTTCTGAAAAGGCACCACTCCGTCATTGGCCTGTCGAATGTTCAATGAGCACAATCAGTAAAAATGGAAATGTCGACTGCAGCTTGTATCCTTAGCTGACATATGTCCTTTCCTATAGCTACTGTATGCCGGATGTCTTACTCTAGGTATTAAGAGAATACATTTATGAGGGTATTTTCATATTCATGGAAGTCATGAATATACCTACCTACATTATTAAAACATTAAAATATAGCTAGATATAGAGTTAAAATGGTATGATTCGATATTTAATTCTGTGTATACACAAGTGATTTTGCCTATAAAAATAATGATATTTATTTATTTATTTATTTATTTATTTATTTATTATCTACTCCTACTCAACGGGATGAACCCACTTACAGAGCAGGGAAAATTACACAAAAAATAACACATATAAAATAAAATCATGAATAGTTATGTATAAATAAGCAGAAACAATACAGAATATATCACAAACCTACAATAGTTCACAAACAACACTAAATACATGGAAATAGTTCCTTAATATTTAAAATACTGGTACTGAAAATATCAATACTGTCCTGCACGGCTGTTAAACTCCTACACATTACATATACAGGTGAATAGTGTAGCATATTAGTACAAGCTATTTTTAAATAAAAAGTTTCGAGGGACCGTGTATTTGCAGCTGGAACATTAAAATTAAGTCTTTGTAATATTTCAGGTACGTCAAAATTTCCATTTATTAAATTAAAAAGAAAGATAACATTTTGCATATCACGACGGATTTTAAAGATTTGTAATTGTATTTATGAAGTAGCAAGTGCTGCGGATAACCTACGTGAGGATATGCATTAGAAAATTTATAGTTCAACAGCTTTAAGAATCTGCGCTGTGTTCTTTCCAACAGATCAATATAACTAACATAGTTAGGAGCCCAAATTAAGGAACAGTATTCTAGTCGAGGTCTAACAAAGCAATTGTACAATAACTTAACAGTATCAACATTGCAGAAATCCTGAGCATTGTGAATTACGAAACCCAAACTCTTGTTAGCTTCCGACATTATATGATGCATATGATTATTAAAAGTGAGTTTGGAGTCAAAATAAATTCCTAAATCCTTAACAACGTCAGGCCTGTTCAGAGGTATATCAATATTGTATGGAAAATATACACTATCTTTCTTTCTAGAAAATGTCAATACAAGGGTAATTTATTCAACCCACACCAGAGATTTAGTCTACTAAGATTCTCCTGCAGTTCAACACAGTCCTGTACATTTTTATCTTTAAGTACGGTATATCTTTATGTCATCTGCATATAAAAGATAGTTAAACTGTTGACAATGTTGTTAATAAAAATAAGAAACAACAATGGACCCAGAATAGATCCCTGGGGGACACCCGACAAGATCGGAAAACTGCATGAAGAGAAACCTCTGTAGCTTACGTATTGATGACGATCACAAAGATAAGAATGTAAAAGTGTCAGAAAATCAAATGAAAGGCCGCATTTTTTAAGTTCGCGTAAAAGAATCTCATGTTGCAAACGATCGAAAGCCTTGGAAAAATCTGTGTAAATAACATCCACCTGATCCCGATTATCCAAGGCTTCAGTAAGATATTGAGTAATACATAATAAGTTTGTCGCCGTGGAGCGACCCCTCATAAAACCATGTTGGTTAACACTTATTACATTCCTAACGTGACTATATAAAATATCGTAAAGGAAGAACTCGAAAATTTTACTAAAATTATTTATTATTGTAATGGGAGGATAGTTTGCGACGTCATTAATATTACCACTCTTAAAAATTGGGCATATACGTGATGATTTTCAATACGCCCGATGTTAACCAAGTCTCAGAGAATGCATACACATCACAAGTATAGTCTAAGACCAGCGTCATCGAGCCATTGTATATTTCATTAATTTTAGTGTTTAAGCCTCTAACATTTTGATAATAAATAACTATGCAATTTTCATTCGATTTAGTTGTTACAACTGTTAAGTTAAGATGTTCAGACTCAGTTGCTAAAACTATAGGGCTGTTACAAGTCTGTGGATGAATAATTGGTTGCTATATCACTCCAACCATATCGTCTTTAAAATCTTTTAATTTGCGGATATACACAGCACGGTGTCAATTCCAGGCAGAGTGTTTAAAATCAACCTGAGCATTATCGTCTTTAAGATTCATGCAATTGACACATTTAAAGTTTACCTCTGAACAATCCTTGACCTGATGGTCACCAGCACATTTAGGACAAACCAATGATTTCTTACAGTGATGAGACGTATGATGGTATCCGCAGCACTTAAAACATCGCACAATGTCAATAGCATCAAACACAGGACAGGAATTATATCCTATAAATAAGTGACCAGTAGTAATAATACGAGTATAAAGGTCATGATCAACCTGCAAGACAGCATAGTAAACATTTTGCTTATTCTTTACATTATTAACAGAAATACATTTAATTTCAGAATTTTCATTAAAAAGAGATTTATTTTGACCACGGATCAACTTCAAAAGGTCTTCTGAGTCATAGGAATCTTTAAAACCTGAAACTCGAATTCTTGGTTGGAAACTCTTTACCTCCCTAATGACGTACTTATCAGACAGATTGCTTTCAGCAATTTCTTTAAATTTTCGTGTTTCTTCATTAGATGAACAACTGACCACAAGCCCGCCATTGCTAACACTTTTAATCCTTGACACGCTAATATCCGTCTGGATAGGATTGACTTTATGGAATAGATCTGCTTTCGTATCAGAAATATGTTGAACTGGATCTTTGGGCTTTACAATGACAGAAGTATTTTTGAGTTTTAAGAACGCTAGCATATGAGGTAGATGAAACAATAGACGATTTTAACTTATTATCTAATTTGGTATCCACAATAGTATTAATATCATCGAGTATTTCGTTCTTAAATTTCTGAAGAGTTTTCAACAGTGTATCTTCATTAATGATGTTTTTGTCAACCAGCGAAGATATACTTTTGTCAATATTCTTTATATCATTCTTTACTCCATCTACAGAATCAATATCGCACACACGACATCTTCTTTTACAATCATCACATAAAAAAAATATGTTATTTTTTTCCAGCAGAAGAAACTCAGCTTCTGAAGAAGAAACCATAGTCCGGCCCTGACCAAATAAAAACTTGGGCGATAAGATTTTTACCGTACACTTTCTAGGTGTTCGCTTTTTGTATAAATGCCACCAGATAAAATAATTAGTAAATTCAACGGGATAATTTGTATATAACTTTGATCACTTCCTTCAAATCACCACTTTTTCAGACAAAATCAATAACCACTGAAAAAATTGATCTACATATATCAAAACTGAAATTTTAGCTAATCAGATACTACTGAAAAACCAATACAATATACGCAGCACAAAAATACAGGTTGACTTTCTCACGTCGTTATAAAGTGTCTACTTACGTCTATATACTTAACTACCAATACAAATTTAGAATTACATAACATAAGTAAATTTTTTTAATTAATATTTTTCTATAACTTTCGTTGCACTTAAAACATTTGTTTTTCCAAATGTGGCATTAAAAATATAAAAATTCTAAATGATGACAAAAAACTGATATGACTTTTTATATGCTGTTTTCCAGGAAACTAAGTATCTAACCTGGTGATCTTGACCATTATAAATGCAACAAAATTTCATTATATGATAACATTAACTATTTTAGATTTTGTATATAAAAATCTTTTTGTTAAGAGTATGTTAATAGGATGTATTGTTTTAAATACAATTTAGTTAAACCAGACCACCTTATTGCCATTTTTAATGTTGAAATTCCAACCAAATTAATGTTTTAATGCTATGCTTTTAGTTTAGAAAAATTAACTTGTCCTTTTCCAAGAGTTTATGATTGTTTTAACAAGTTCGTTGGCAATTAAATATTGTAAATAATAATACTGCAGTCGTGGCAAACATAAAGTGAAACTACGATTGTCCTATTTCAGCTTTTTCAATTAAATATTGTGGTTCTGTTATGTGCGAGCTAACGCTACTTCTTTAAAAAGAATGAAATTTAAATGAAGTATCTGATACGGACGCTTATCATGCAACGCAATGCAATAGGTGCTTTGTAATTTTAAAAATCTTTTAGAGAATGTGATCCATTTTTACTTATTTAATTATGTAGTGTTATTATAGCAGAGCAATACTGTTTTTTAAACTATTTCTAAGACATTTGATCGACTTGACCAGGTAAATTGGATAATAAATAATAATAAATAATAATATCTCTACCCCTCATTCTAATCACGAGGATTAGCCCAGAAGTCGAAGACTTGTGCGGGAGAGGGGGCGGCATATTATTATTAAGCAGGCCGCATTTGCGCCCAGGAACGACTTACGTTGGTAGACCCTAACCACCATTCAGTGCAGGAATGAGGGAAACCTAGAAAACCTCATTAATTAGGGGGGTAGTCAAATGTCAACCGGTATCAATCTCTCACATTGACCCAAGCCAACATTATTCCACCCTACCATACCCGCAGAGAGGGTGCCAATCTCTCCACGAATATAGCTTATATACGGTCTACCGACTGCGGGGGTCGAACCCACAGCGATCTAGTCACCTCGATTCAAGTACTGACGCCTTAAACCGCGCGACCACTGACCGATCCAATAATAGATATTGGTTTAAATGGTGATCTTCATGCTACCCTCAAACTTCTGTTTTTTCTCAAGGATGGAGTAACTTTGCTTGTCCTAAATTGCAGCAAAGTCTTTCTTAATAAAAAATTGCCTGTGAATATAAGTGCTGTTATAAACATCATTTAGTACATTAATATTATAAATTAGGAATTATAAACTGAATGATATCAGATTAAATACACTCAAAATGATTGATTTTAATATCACCTTCGATTGTTTTTGTATATCGCATACAAAAAAAAAACTGCCACAACTGCATATGGACCTCTAGGCTTCGTTGTAAGAAATATGAGATTCTTAAAAACAGATATGTTTAAATTTCGTCTGATCAAAGCTTGAGTATCTAAACATCTGCGATATGGAATTCAAAGGTGTTTCTTTAATTTTGATGTGTTAGCATTAGATTGGATGTACCCATTGAAAACAATTCATCATAGATATGGAGCCGTTTAAGATGAGCAACTTAGAGGATAGAAGAAGTCTGATTACTCTAGTCTTTATGCCCAAAAATCTCTATAATAAAGTTAGTAGCACATCTCTGTTATATTCACTAAATCTTCGTGTGACTATAAATAAAAATTGGTTCTACTGTACACATATATGTAAGTAGATATTTGTTAAATTTGGCTCATGTATTTTATTCTTAATTTTTTTACAGAATATTTAGTTTTGCAATAACAGGGCATAATATCCAAATATACGGCCAGCACTTAGAAAATATAAAACATCAGTTACTAGTTACCAGTTACCAGTCTAAAGTATATGTTTTTGTGAAAATGAATGAGAATCTGGTAGAATCTTATTAGCATTTTACCCAAAAAGTGCTTTAAATAAATTTATTTTAATTATTTCCTTATAATTAGCAACATGCCCAATAAGAGTAAGTAGAGAGAGTAAGGTTTCATAATGTTTAAAATTTCTACTTTTCTAGGTAATATTAATTATAAAAAGTTATAGTTAGTCTGCAAATGGTCTGCAAATACCATTCAAATGTTCATTAAAAGAGTAACTAAAATAAATGATTGGTTTACAACTTTTGTATGAAAAGTACAGAAAAGACCCTACATATAAACGAGTCTCCATCTAATGTGAAGTCGAGCAAGTAGCTAATAATCAGAAAGTAGGTATCTGAATACCCCTAATAGTGCTTTCCCTTTTCATTATACTCCCTTTTCTGTTCAGTGCCGTTTTGGCTATCGATTAGTTACAATAATATTTATTTTTAACATGGCACATAGAAATATATACAATTTATCAGTGTTCTGTGACATTGAGGCTATTGTACTTTGCAATCAGTGACATTAAATACTTGCGATTTACAATGAATTGCACTACTAAGTTAATTTATTTAAACTTTGTGTTGCTGTCTCTTTCTATAGTCAATATTAGCGGTATTGTGAACCTCACTAAAACAGATATTTAAATAACATATCAACAATGATAATAATTAATTTAAAAATAATTTCTAAAATCAGTGATTTGAATATATCATAAAATGAAATATATTATTTTGTAAAATTTAATAATCTCCAATAATTAAAATGAGTTGTGTTGTGAATCTACCTTTGAATTTAAAATATTGATTATTTAATAGCTACAAATCAGTTGCGAATGTACATAACCACTATGTTATTAAACCAATATTGTGTCTAAGAATATTATTAAAAGTTCCATGAAGATGTACCAGTAAAAGAAATGGAAGAATTTATTACGTGCTCAGAAATAATAGAAAACGATGATTCAGCTAATGAAGATAAATTATCCGAATCGTCAGTGGACACACTGGCAAATGATTTTGATGAAGAAATAAGACTGGAAGAAGAAGATTCTTCGTCAGGTGAAGATTTTGAAATCGCTAGAATAAAAAAGAAAAACGATATGTACAGTTTCTTAGGAGAAAATCAAGAAAATGAAATTCCTAGAGATAATTCATCATCAAAAATAATGCGAGATCACCGACACAAAAGTAATGAGCCTAATAAACATTCAAAACTAAGAGCATTGTATGACTCGTCTGCTGAAAAATATAAAGACGCTTCTAGGTTACTTCGTTCTAAAGTTAATGAAGAAGAAGAAGATTGCTACAGCTACAATCCTGACGATGACGAAAATCGCATGGTCATTAAAACTATTATGGTCGGAGGTGACTTTCAGGCTCAGGTACCAGACGGTTTATGTCATTATGATGATGCTCTTCCTTACGAGAACGAAGACAAATTAATTTGGGACCCAAATGTGATTGACAATGTAGCTGTTGAAGATTATTTGAAGAAAGCTGCTGCAGTCAGTAGACCATTAATACCAATGGGTATCCACCTCCGAGATAATGAACAAGCTTTATACTTACTGCAGCAGTGTGGACACAATGTTGAAGAAGCTTTAAGACGGCTAAGGATGAATGTAACACTTTACAATGAAAATATGTCTCCTTGGTCCGAAGAAGAATGCCGCAATTTTGAAGCTGGTGTTCGTGCATTTGGAAAAAATTTTTACTTAACTCAGCAAAACAAAGTACGAACAAGATCAGTGGGAGAGTTAGTACAGTTTTATTATTTGTGGAAGAAATCTGAAAGACATGATGTGTTTGCTAACAAAGTGAGGTTAGAGAAAAAGAAGTATACGCTACATCCGGGAGTTACCGACTTTATGGACAGATTTTTGGAGGATCATGAGGTCAGAGATAGAAGCTCCTCTCCAACTACTCAAAGCGTGCTAGTAGTAGACGATAGAAAAGTCGATGAAAGTCAAACTTTGAAATTAAAGATAACCAAATAGAAAACTGACCATATAAATATATTTTTATTGTAACATATCGACAGGTTCTGCAAAAACAAGTGAATTCTAATATGTTATATTTCAGAATTAACTCCATGTAATAAACATGTTGATATAATTCAATATAAAATATACGTACAAGCATTTGCAAAAAGTCTATTTAGCAATATTTATAATCACTCAAAATAAATTACAGGTCATTTGATTTGTATATATCCTAAACATGTAATGTGCTTTCTACCTGCGACATATTTACATTAAAAATATATATATTTAAAATATTAATCTTAATTTAATAAAGTATTTTTACCGTTGACTGGTTCTTGCAGTAACCTGAGGATATGTTTAAGTATTTTTGTTCATACCAAAGATATACCTATTATTACATTCTATTACACACTTCTTGAGTTATTTTAGATACCAATATATTTGCATTGTTATTTATATATTTTTTTAATTAGAATTAGGTACAATCGTTTGCAATAATAATGACACTCATTAAAATGAATTTTGCGATTTCTTTTGAACTTCTGATGAATTTTTAATTAAATCTGCTTCACATTCTTAATATTAGTTATTAGTTGTTTCACTCACCGATAGAGATTTAATGAAATTTCTACTCAAAACTTCCAGAAGTTCAAAAACTGTTTTAAGAGAGTGTCATTATTATTGCAAACGATAGTACATTATTTGGTTTTATAAGTGAGTATGAAATGAAGGTCATCATAAATTGTTTTTGTATAGGTAACAAAGTAAAAGTACCTAAGGTTAGAATTACTTAGTAAAATAAATTATATTTGCATCTGTAGCATGTACAAATGAGCTACCTATGTAGAAATAACTTATAAGAAATTTTACTACAAATCACATTAGCTCAAATACTAAAGAAATATTTGCTTTTAGGTACCTACATTTGAATTAATTTTTTATTTTTAAACATTTTTAAATCAATGAAAATTGTATTTTATTTAAAGTTGCCATATTTTTGATATTATTTATATACCTACCTACTTACATATATGTAAAATAAATATTTTTTATCTTCATATTAGTATTTCATCATTCCTAAACTATTGATAAATTAAGTAGCAGTTAGTAGCTAGTTGTAAGTATATGAGAAAAAGCAAAAGAGTTATAAAAAGTAAGCAATAAATAGATTGCTGTATCTTTAAATAAATACAGTACAGTGTATCCAACTTTAGTCTATCTCAAAATGAAGGGCAATGATGCTAATCATTACGATAATAATGCAGGTTCCTTCTTTATATATACCTACAGTGAAGCCATCATCCGACGGTGGGTGAAATTAAGTTATATATAATACTAAAGACAGAAAGGAACCTGAATAACTCGTAGGCTTCGCACGGTGTAATAATACTATCTGACGTTAGATGGCGAACCTGCATATGAAAGGTTATTAAATATTCCTGTGAGTTTATGATTTTTACATTGCTTAGGGGCTATTGATTCATTTTTAATTTTAAAGAAGAAAACTTTATCATGACCATGATCCAAAGTTTATAGTTAAATGAACAAAGTGTTACGCTGTCTTATTAGATCTTGAATTTGATAACTGTTAGAGCGTGGATTTGATAGTTTGTAGATATGTCAGATTGGTGTTCTGGTTTTTAATAGTATGGTAGGAGGGAGGGTTTTATACTGACGAATAGAAGGAAATGAGTGGCGAGTCGTAGACGTACCTTTCACATTCTGGAGCCAGTAAAACCGTTACCTTGCATGTATTTGTTATATTTTTATTTGTTATTCATTTGTAAATATATCAGATAGGTATTCATGTTTCGATTACAAAAAGTCCTCAATAATTTGCCGTAAACCTTAGAAGCGCTACCGTGACTGAGTATGTTGTTTATTTCACTATTTGTTTATTTTGGTGAAAATAAATGTACCCGAAGCAATTATTATGGAAGCCACCAACATAGCTTCAAGTTTATTGAAAATGTTCAAGTTTGTAGGCTTGTTTTTTATTTAAAATTATATGATAAGATATGAGGTTTAGTTGACATATGTAGATTTCTAAAGTAAATTGTATTTCTCAAACGAAAGAATGAACGTTATATTTAAAAAAAAAGACGAAGGTCTTAACTAAAGAAGAAGATGAACGATTTCTGTTGGATGCTCTTGATGACCATTGGTTGCTTGCGAAAATTGTAACACTCTGTATATTCTGTGCCAAATAAACTAACTCTAACTCTAACTCTATGCTTAAATAGTTGTACCATTTTCAGCAGATATGTTGCAAATTTTAAAATTGACAGTAAACCTGTAAAGATTTTAGCAGTTAGTAGCCTGTAGAAACAAACTTTCTTGATAAATTGGCGTTTACAAATTAGTAACAAATAAAATTAGTTTAGTTGAAAAATGCTGAATGCTGAATCATCTGCCGATCCCGCACAAAAATTAGCCAGTTATCAATTTCTCTTAAAATGTTTATATTTAAAATTAAAGACATTATTTTTTTTTTGACTCCGAAAAGGAAAGTCTTTAATATATCAAATTGGATGCAATTCTAGGAACCGACAAATTGTAGCAACTATATAAATATAAACATGAGCCATATACCGTTTACTTTAGCAAGGATGCATGCATAAGAGCAATCTATTACATTTATGATTTACGGCACTTTTTCTGAAATATCCAATCAATAGGGAAACCTTTGACCAATCTAAATTTTCATTTTATTTCCAATATGCAAGCAGATTTACATACCTGTATTATTTAATCAATCCGACGATGTTTTTTGCTGCTGAATTTCTACCTTATATATCTATTAAAATATTTATTATGAATACATATAATAAAAGAGTAGTTATTCCACTATACAGGGTGTTTCGCTGCAAACGTGTATTTTTAAGGTCAAAGTAGGTAAGTCAAACGAATATGACTCGTTTTCCATTTAAAGAAATGTACATTCAAATGCACTATGAGATGTTAATCCACTTTCAATTACATCGGCAAGGATAAGCGTTAGGTAATTTAATTGGCGCAAAACGTTAAAATACTTAATAAACAGAATAATCAGTCTCAGCCCCCTACTATATTTTTAGTTTGATAATACTCTCCTTTCGTGAACCAGCGATTTTGGAAAAGGTTAATTGTAATTTATTTTTAAAGTTTTGGTGTTGTTTAATTTTAAAATTTGTCGATGAAAACATAAAATTTCTGTCTCTCCTCCTTAATACCCTTATAACATCCTTAAAATACATCTACCTTTCATAATTTAGATGTACATTATTTTTGGCGGAAAAAATAATAGAATGCTTTAAAGGAATACGAGCTTGCACAATTTTAGGAGATTTGACGCATAACTGTAATCACAGTTACTCACAGTCTTACATTGACTTTAAATACATTCTTAAAAACTTTGTAGTGAAGTTTCAAATATCTTGCATATTATTTTAAACTCTAGTGCATGTCATAACTATCAGAACCACAAAAGTTCGACACTATTGTACTTTTTATGGTTACGCTGTAGTTGTATTTCAAACAATATATTTTTTAGACGATTATATTTACATATTTAGTTCTGTGAATTTAAAAGTATAATATAGGTATTTTTTTATACCTATGCATTTTATGTTAGGTATTAATAATATATCGTGTGAAACTAACTACTGTCTGAAGCTATTTATTTGTGGCATAATTTTAGTTTTTCTTTAGTTTTTGGGTTTTGCCACACTTTTGAAAAAAAATAAAGATTAATTAAATAAGCCCTGGCGCCAAACGGAACAGTCGAGGGTTATTTTTGACACTAAGTTTGCCTAACCAAAAAATCTCACACTGAAAACAGCAGATAAGTAAAAAATCACATCACTATCGCGCACTTCTGTGTTATTGACGTTTCGAAAAACTCTATGTTTTCGTTCTCAAAATCGTAGTAAAAATATTAAACGTATGTCAAGTTTGACAGTTTAAAATTTGTTAACCTGCTTCCATAGAGATGTTAAATGATTTTTATTTTATTGTTACTTACTTCTTCTTGATACAACTGTAGCCAACAATGATCGATGTTAACTGAACAGTTAGACACACACTTATCTCCGTTCAACAAAAAGAAAATTAAAAGAGACCGCGATTATTTTGTTGAACGGAGATAAGTGTGTCTAACTGTTCAGCTAACATTGTCATTGCTATCATTGTTGGCTACAGTTATATCAAGAAGAAGTAAGTAACAATAAAATAAAAATCATTTAACATCTCTATGGAAGCAGATAAACAAATTTTAAACTGTCAAACTTGACATACGTTTAAAAATGTTTACTACGATTTTGAGAACAACAACAGAGAGTTTTTCGAAACGTCAATAACACGGAAGTGCGCGATAGTGATGTGATTTTTGTTATTTTTACTTATCTGCTTTTTTCAGTGTGAGATTTTTTGGTTAGGCAAACTTAGTTTCGAAAATAACCCTTGACTGTTCCGTTTGGCGCAAGGGCTTATTTAATTAATCTTTATTATTTTTTCAGAAGTGTGGCAAAACAAAAACTAAAGAAAAACTAACTACTCTGCGGACATAAGCCCCGACCAGCATTGAATTATACCCATATATTTTTTATTATTAGCTTTTGTCATTTTTTACTTTTTTGTAAAGGTATTTACAATGAAGTCATATGTATGTTCTCTGATATCAAATATCTAGGTATGGTAACTTCCATATACAAAGCTATATTCAGTAATTACCTAAAATGAAAAAAATAATATAGCTAAATTTACTACAAAAAGTCATACTCGGTTTAACGAAAAAATCTATAACAGCACTACTTAAGGTCACCTTTGAAACTGTAGGAATGAACCACAATAGATGAGATCTGACCTATAATTTTAGGATTGCTTTTTCAGATGGTCTCCCTTAAGTACAATATGTAACTATAAATATTGTTATATAAATTATAGAGTGTTTTCAGTACTTTCACTGTAGAAAATTTAGTTAGATTAAATTTAATTTTGTTTTGTTTGAATACAGTTTTGTGGAATCGTTCATTAGCATACCTAGATTTTTGATATTAAAGAACACGCATATGACAGGAATCGTAGGAAAATTGACTTAATATTAGTTTAAATACAATAAAAAATATAGGTATTTGGAATGGTCGTTTTTCAAATAAAGTGGGATATGTGTTTTTCTTATAAAAACCAATGGAAATTAGTCTTGTTTGGTTTCTAAAAGACTCGGTGATATCCGAAGAATATACATGACTTCATTAATAGGAAAATTCATTTGTATTAGCTGTACGGTTAAATAATATTGTGAATGTAATTCAACGCTGATCGACGCAATAGTCCGCAAAGGTTCGATAATATTAAAACCTAATAAAAAATATTAAAAATCTTATTAAACTCTTATTAAAATTAAACTCGATATTTTTATTTACACGCAAAAACCATTAATTGCATATCAGTTTCAAAATCATATTTGGTTATTCAGATGCGCAGTAAATGTAAATACAGGATACCGTTTTACTCTCGCGGCTCTCGTTAGCTGTCGGTAGCTGTCGCCGGCTCTCGGTTATGTGGTCTCTAGTTGTTGGCGGTCTTTTTAATTTTTAGCAGATCGCAGACAGCTTTAGGCTTTAGCCATCCTTTAGCTGTAATCTCTTTACGTTGCTGTTTGGCGCGCTAACCTCTCTTTGCTATCTACACAACTCCACGTGATTTTTTCTCTATTTTGGAGAATTTATTATTATTATTATCATCATTGTTTATATTATTATTATTATAATTTCACCCTCAATGTTAGTCAAATTGTTTTCTAACCCGGGTATGTTACACTACAATAATCTCCATATTTGTAACTGTTTTTATTCATGTTTATTAATAAAATGGCATAGATATATGATATATATATGTAAAGAGGTCATGATTTTAGTAATTGCTTTCTTTTTGTGCTTTTACATAGTTATTGATGACAAATAAAATAATTTATTGGTCTATCCTATATTTTTATTGGTTATTTTCTTGGGATTTCTAAAATTTTATTTGTATATCTGTCCTATTATTCTCAAAGCCCTTTTATTGCGTTTAAAATGGTGACGTGTATTAATTTATTTGGAAAGAGTAACGAATAAAACACGGCGTGAATATTTTTAATGTCCATTTAGCGCGTCTACAATCTCCGATAACGGACGATGGTAGGCGAGAGGTAACGAGCCACGCGATCTGCTAAAAATTAAAAGACCGCCACCAACTAGAGACCACAGTACCGAGAGCCGGCGGCAGCTACCGACAGCTAACGAGAGCCGCGAGTGTAAAACGGTATCCTGTAAATACATAGTTAAATTCGATATTTTAGAAGCTTATCAACGATCAGCTGATGCGACGCCGATGAGGGATAAAGAGAGACGCTCTAAGGGTTGGATGACTCACTCAGCTCCCAGGGTAATCCATCAATGTCAGACACCTTATTTCCAATATACCGTTCTATGATTTGCACTATGTATATTTCTCATCAATTCAATCAGCCCCAATTCTGATATTCTGAGCCAAAAAAACCGAGAACTCTTTTAATTTACTAATGGCCTCACGATAAATTTATTTTGCAAAAGTCTCCATCCCAAAATGGCCGCGTTCAAATTAAACCTCAGATAATTACATATGTAAAAGCTGAATCTTATAAAAATGTGAATATTATTTGGAGAGTAAAAATGTTTATAAAAATGTCTTTTACAAAACAATCATTGTTTGTTGTTTGTAACCTGTAATCGTATTATTATCAAAAAATCTTATGAATTAATTATCAATCGCCAGCTTTGAGACATAATTTTATGGTTACGTGTCAACTTTATACAGGATGATGCTTTTAAAGACGTCCAAAATGGGAATCTTGAAAATGGCAAAAGACACAAAGTTGGTTTAGTTACAAAAAAATGCCGGTCATGACAACAGTTCTTGTGTACCTATACGCAAATAAATTATTTATTTCTTTAATTTCGTACATATAGGTAAATATATTAAAATCTTGAACTAAGTAACATTACTTCACTTATGGGTGCCGTATTCTTGAAACAATGTTTTCTATACAATCAATAGTTTAAAACATTCAATTTCCTACTTAATAAGGATTGACAAATATCAACAATGTTATCTCATGCCACCTGGATATTTTTACAGATTCCGAAGTCAAATGCTCAAATAGCCACAAAAAACGGCTAACCAACGAGATTTTAGGTACTTATAGCAATCTACGAAAATACTCTCTTCTTTCATCTGTAGATGCAAATATTCTTATAACATAACAAACTTATTTAAAATTAATTGATCAGATTTGTTTGTATAGTATGTAAATAATTGTTCAAATGTGGGGTTAGGATAACAACAAATGCATGCCATGCAAAGGCTTTTTAAAAATTATTACTTTGTTTGAGCAAAATTGACGTGTATTCAAAAATTTTACATTTGTGTTTACTGTTGTTATAAGTAGGTACATGTTTAATTTTTCGAGATTTCGAGTGAGAAATCCAGCGTCCTAAAATAAATCAATCTTGACTGGAGATCGAGTTATTTATCTCAAGATTATAATTATATTCTTAAACAAATCTACCAAATAAGTTTAATTTTTCTATCAATGTCGCTACTTAAAAATTAAAGGCATTCAAGAGAGTTAGTTAGGTAGTTAGTATTAGTAACTTATTCAGCTAAGCAATAATGTTTATAGTTTTTGAGATTTTCGTGTCATATATGAATAATTTGTTATATTGATTTAGATAAGTATTTTGATGATCAGAATGCTTGAATATTTAAAAAGTTGTTTCATTAATTTGTATTCAGTACCTACCTGCATTTCATAAACAACCAATAACAATTTCACTATATTGATCAATCAAGTTACAATTTTGTGGTTAGATTACTATATAATATCTATTTAGGTACTTATTTTATTTAATATTTATGCGCTTATACCGTTAAATTGAAAAATAATTGATTGTAAATTATTTCTCAATAAATCTTTACAAGATCAAGAATAAAATATATATCATGAGTTGTAGCTTACCTGTAGGTTAGAATAATTCTTAATGTTGTTAGAATAATAAACTTTTACCTCAAGGAGGGCATATTCAAACTACATAAAGCTAAAGTCGTATATTTGTCGAATCAAAATTCTAGAGTACCAATGTGTCACTAACTGTACAGTATGAATCAATACATTTATTTAGTTGCAAATATTTACATATAACAACATCCTACATAAAGTACTTCTAATTTTACATAGGTACATTTACATTCATATTAATTAGTTCGTTAGGATTGTGCAACGTATTTATACAATATTATAATACACAGAGAAAGAAACGACTATGATTGTTGGATTGATTGACTTTTATTTTAATATATATAAATGCAACTATTGGAAAAGTAACGTAAATGTAACATTTTCGTATTGATGTATTCTCTTACCAAAACATATTTTAGATTGTCTATTTATATTATTTATGTTACGCCAAGCATATTCCTACTATTAACATTTTTGCGAGGAATCGTATAATTGTAAATATAAAATTAAATATCACTTTAAAACAAACGTACAAACAACAAACAACCAAATCAAAATAAATCACATATCGACATAATATCTCAACAATATTAAAACATTAACAGCAAACTGTACTTCCCATTGCACTGAATCAAATTTGATAGTATTCTGGAGTATAATCATTCGCTAAATTACTTAAAAAGTTAAAGTCTGAGGAACTATTACTACTTTCACCTGGAGGAGCAACCTGGGGCTGCGTTGAATCACCAGAATAAAACTGATGAAAGTTATTATAATTATCACTATTTTCCGTTTGTACGCTGGTAGGGGGTGTCATGATACCCGCAGAATTATTGTTTCCTCCTGGAAACATTTCCGGAGATATGTTGTATGTTGAATCACTGTTTGGTGGAATCTGATTGGAGCTGTAAGTATTGTTCTCATAGTAACCGACTTTACTTTGATAATCTGTTTGGTTTTGTACTTTTGCCATTGCGTGGATATTCTCATTGGGATAATAATTTGATGCGGGATCATGGGCGATAGGCACCGAATTTGCCATGTGACCACCCATTGATTCCGCACTGTCGTGAGGATATACATTTGATCCCGAATAGGCGTAGTGGTTATAACCTGGGTGTTCACTGTGATACCCATGACTGTAGTTATTCTGGTTACCTACTCCGTAGTTCTCAGTGCCCGTTTGATTCTTGTTGTAGTAATACTGCTGCTGATTTGTGTAACTGTGGTGGTAGTTTTGACGTGACCTTCCTGTTAACCTGGTGGGCATTTCTCTGCTTGAGGCGTGTGCGAGATTATTAGGATGAGCTTGCACTCTGTGGTAAGGTTGAGCGTCATTAACAGAAGGGTGTTCTGGGTTGTACATCTCTGGCGAGTACATGTGAGCCATCTGATAGTGTTTCGATCGGCCGTCTGATCTGTAATCGATCTGTGTGTTCATGTGATATTGATTGGGAAAATGGGTAGATGATGAACCTCGCGACGCAAACGGGGGAACTGCGTTTGGAACGTTCTGAATTGTCACTGTCGCAGATGCTATGGCTGTGGCTGTGGTGGGCGAGGAACGCTGAAGTTGCGGATACATCATCCCGTGGGCATTCCTGAAAGAAAATACTATGAGAGGTCAATGCAAATATTAAATTAGTTGATACATTACAAAAACAATGGATTTGTACCTATACCCAACCGCCAAAAATCTAGAGAGTGACTCATGTCATAAACTCGCTCATAATTTATAGCTGTCGACACAAAGAAACGTATGCACCCGTATATTTTTCCTATAAAATTGTGTGCCGCATATCTCTGAGAGTATACATGATTACACAGCTTTTGCTGTAGGAACTACGCATGCGTCACAGCCTCTATACGCTGTGACAATTTGACACATCCTGTTATATTTCCAGCGTTATCATGGGCAGGTATATCGTTCGGGAGAGCAAAATTTCGGGTAAATCTTTTCATTACTTTAATTATGAATGTAATTAATTTATTAGTGGTTCTGTGTTCTTAAGAATAGAGAATAGTTCAAGCTCTGCAGCATATTCTCAAAATCGTAAATGCCCTTGAAATATGTAGTTCATTAACAAGAATGTATGTGTAGTGCAAAAAAGATTGGTAGAGAAGTATAACTGCGAAAGGGAAAATTGCAAAATTCGTGCTAATATCCGTGAATTTCGCATCCATGAGAACAAAGCTTAAGTGATAAGTGTGCTATCCGCGGAGTACACATCAGGAGGTGTAAGGGGTAAGGATGGTAGTGGGCCATAGCCGTCCAACAGGGCGGCATTCTAATTTGTGGAGAGGATGGCACAGGGGAACATTTAAAGTAAACTTAATAGTAAAGTTCATTCGACGTCAACTTATTTTTGATAATTTTGTGTGCATTGAACAATTCTCAAGTGGCACGCCTAGGTAATCATACAACCCTCATCTCCCGTGCTCATATCTATGCAGTGAATTAATCAGTCTCTATTATTTCCGACCTTAGGTATTTGATAAGACAAAAACATAACATTTAGAAATAATTCTAATCTTTATCTCACGCCTCGAAATTGGCAAACTATTATATCACCGTTTCTACTCAAAATAATGGATGTTTTGTAATGAAATTATATTTGCATATTTTTTTACATCTCATACCCTTCAAATTTAGTACACCTATCCTCGCATGTTTTGCCCGTCGCGCTTGTCTACAGGCTAGCAATGAATCACTCTCTAGATTTTTGGCCGTTGGGTGTAGAATTTTATAAAAATTGAAACTGTATAAGTTTTTTATTTTACGTATCTGTATTTTAAAAGCCATTGGTAAATTTAGTATAATATTTTCATATATAGATATATGGTAATGTCGTTATATTGGTAACTATTAAAGATACAAAATAATGTAACTAAATTTTATTTTTTCATCTAACGTGTTCTTTCTGGCATACTTTCACTGTACTGTTACAAATTATGTGAATTTTGTTCTTCTATTTATACAAAAAGTATATACATATATATAATTACAAAAAAATAGATTCTTGAAGTATGTTCCTGCAGCAGTTGGAAATGGTTGGAAACTATCAGAAATATTCGACCAGTTAAGTTGAGAACGAGTTACCCGTAAATTTAACGCAATACGTATTTCTGAAAGTTTCAAACCGTTTCCACTGCTGCAGGAACATACTATGACATAGAATTGACACGGGTCCTTTATATTATACGCAAGTAAATATGTGGATAACTTTATAAAATAATAATAAATAGTTTCAATTTGATCCAAATTGAATGTAATATGCTATGCAATCAATTGGTAAGCATTGAAAACGAGCAGTTGACTGCTAAATAACGAAAATATAACTTGTCGCAGGTAGCACACATTTAATGGACCAATATTGACTAAATCTTTAAACAACGGTCTAATATTTGTATGAGATTGCCATTAATGATTTCATTTAGTGGACCTATATTTCAAAAACTGGGTAGGTAACCAATATAATAATAAAAATTACAATTATTTTATTATTGTATATTTTTGGTCTGTGATTTGTAACATCCTGATGATGATTTTGTATAAATTGAAATGTTGATAGTGTAAAATAAAGAGTTTCTTTTGGCTGTTGATGACCTCATTCCAATAATTTTTTTACCTTGAAAAAATTCTATTTAACTATGGTCACTATTTTTAAACCAAAATATTATGTTTGAGCTCATTATGCCTTACACGAATGTCGCTCGTTTAAAAAATACAGGATGTTCAATGTTTAAATTTTATTCTGAAATTTCTCAATAAGTAGGCTTCTTCCCGTTTGACTTTGATAATCATCAATAATACTGAAATTGTGTAATAAAATTACACTTCCTTAGTTGCTCAAATTTTAAATATTTGATATAACTTTACTTCAATGTTACCTATTTAGATTGTTGATTTGCAAACTTGTGTCTTACAATTTAAAATTACTTATCAATTGTATCTATTTGTCACATCTTACCTAGAGGACTAGGATGAATAGCTGGAGTTCCTGGGATTGTCGAACTTTTAGGAGACATTTTAACAGGAACACTGTCGTGTTGGTTAATATTTAAAACACTTTCTTTGCCATGACTTGGACTCAGATACTTTACTCATAGCTATCTTCCTCTCACAAGTATTAGGCGAGTTTCTCCGACTTTCTACTTTAACCACTGGTGTGTTAGGCGTCGAGGAGTTTTCTTAGATATTCTAGGTGACGCATGTGATCCACTATCTTCGTTAGACCTAGAGTCTTCTTCATTCATCAATTTATCGAATGAACTAGAACTTCCTACACTACTAGCGCCATTGCTGTTGGTATTAAAGTTAGTGTTATTGTTTGTCGCACTGGGTGTATTATTGTTGTTGCCTCTCGTCGAGGTTATGTCAGGTATTTCCTCGTGAGCTCCACAAACCGGCTGACGGCATCTCGCAGCCCTGACAACTTTTCTTGGACATTTCCTCATCCAAAAATTTGTCTGATAATTTTGCACTTTACTCCCTTCACTAGTTACTGAATCCTTGTCATCCCCGTCTTCCCCCTGTTTACCCAAAGTTTGCCTTTTATGCTTCATTCGCCTGTTTTGAAACCATACTTTAACCTAAAAATGAAATATTTTCATTTTAATATAACATTTAAAGTATGAATTATTATAAAAATATTAAACATTTACAACGCTGCTACAAGAGATCAAAATTTATTTAAGTGATTCAAGTATTGGAATGGACCAGTGCTAAAGAAAGTAAATCGTTTTTAAAAGAGCAGTACATATTGTTTAGAAACAAAAGCTACAAATATTGTTGACAGACGAAGGCATCTTTTTTTACAACATTTTTGAGAAAAATTGATGGGTAGAGTCACACTTCTGACTGTTTAAATAGTTGACCGTACCCTTACGTGCAACTATAGTTCGCATACATACTTATGATCAAAAGTGCCATGTACAATTTAATCATCAAAATCAAATGAGCGGTTCGCGAGGAAGCAAACTTTAGAATTGGGGCTAGTTTTTAGTGGCCGGTTTTTTTTGCCGGTCAGTTTATTTATTCAGTAAACTTTGGCCTTATCAAGTTTTACACTGGACCAGTTTCCAGTGCCATACTTAAATCATATTCGAACTACCCTTTTTGATTTTATTTTTACAAAATTGTATTTGTTAGTCCATTACATTAAAAAAAATTAGTTAAGTTCTGAATCACCCTCTATATTTACGTTATTTGAAAGAACATAGATGCCATTAAAAATATAAAAAATTGAGTTAAAACTGGAAATATGAATAGTAACTGCTACAAAAATAAAAATCGAAAATTTTGACTTCATACAAAATACTGTAATTTAGAAATAAATTATTATGTTGCACTCTAAATAAATACCTACTACAAATTTCACATCTTTAGTAATTTTAATTCAGTAAAAAAATTACATAGTCTCTCCTAAACAACTTAAAACAACGTGTCGTTTTTATTAAGGAAACGTACGATACATGAGTTCAAATACACAGATTATAAATAAATTTGTTTTTGCAAGAACGTCTAAGAGTACACGTCCCCTAAGATTTAAATGATTTTTAGATTTGTTTAATGTGAAAGTGACACTCCTGTGACAACTATAACTTCCTAAAAATCTCAAAATCCCACTATCACAAATGACAAAAAACATACAATTAACTTGAAGATTTATAAACAGCGGTAGCGATATTTGAAAAAATAATCAGTTGAGTTGTTTGAATTGTTACTTATTTTTTTATAACTTACTGCCTTCCAATCGGTAAGTGACTGTTCTTAGCAAACTGACATTTGAAAACATAACTTATTGTTTCAACCACTAAATACGTTAAATTAACGGATCGTTAAAAAAGTTTATTTAATTGAAATATATATATGTTATTTAATTAATATATATATATATTATTCGTGTAATTCGCATCATTTCTTTATTTAACAATATATTTCTCTTGTTTCTCAACATAATATTTATTCAAATGGAAATAAGAAGTGTTCAATTCCATTATACATTTTAATCAAATTAATAGTAGACAAAATATTTGACATAACAAATAAAATAAAATAAATTAACAAAATTTTGTTCAATTTTAAAATATCCAATAACCAATCACCGCTCATTGGTGCAATTTCAATGGAAGTTTCTAGTCCTTCCACTGAAAATATGTTGGTTTATCTCTTATACTCACTGTAATATCAATTGTTATCACTGGAAAAATCGCTATACATATTTATGCAATCATTTTTTGCATAAAATTTGTACAATTATGTAATATTTAATAAGAATATTTTTAAATTTTGCAGTGAATTGTATATTACTTAGTCACTATTATTGAAAGCTTACTTTTTCTATTTTACAATGAAGTTATGCAAGTTTGAAAGAACAAAATCTTTACATACGATTTTTTATTTATATGCATAAGTAAATTGCTCTGAAAGCACAATTGTGCACATTTTTAGCATCAGTAAATATTATTTTATCTAGTAACCACTAGATGACACTTACATCTCACGCATTCTTGCCCATCTGTCGGTTATGTCACAGATGAACATCAATCAACAGCTAAGAGCTACCTATCAGCTATTAAACTCGAAGTCGATAAATGTGTGGCAGCATCGTTGTTGACAACTAACTGTGGCTGCTTGCTATACGCTTTTCAGTATGTGTAATTTCCAGATTTTCCTTGCTGAGGTAATTCCAAAAATGTACCACAAGTTGCTTCAAATTGGTACAAGGTGGGCAAGAATACCAAAATTACAAGTTATTTACAAATAAAAAAATGTACTAAAAATTCAATAAAATTATATATTGTTATTACAACTACTTTGATAAACTATTAAAAACACCCCAGACACGTTTATTAGTGATCTTACTTCTCAGCCAGGAATTGCATTCTGCGCGTATATGATACATCAAAATAATCTAACAATTTCATTTTTTACGTTTTATTTAAACGGGAATGTTAATCGGCATAACACCAATTTGAAGCCACTTGTGAACCAATTTTGGAATCAGCTCAGCAAGGAAAATCCGGAAATGGGAAAAAAGTGGAATGTTCCATTAAAAAAAAACAGTGAAGACGTCATTACTAGAAGAAAGGTTACCCTGCATTTTAAATTATTATTTGAAGAAAACATTAAATTGAAATAAAGAATCGACCTGTTTCGGGAAATTTTAATAACATTGTTTATTTAGCTAATAATGAATTTATGTGTTATGGACGCACTGTATTTTGTTGTGCATACATGACAACAATATAATGACAAGACAATAAAAAATAATATATTACGCATATAATACAAACTGATACATTTTTAAAATAAAATCAAAATAGGTATGTGAAAGAAAAACTGTAAAATTGTTGTAAAGCATTATAATGTTTATCTCTTTACAATGCACCTAATAGCAAGTACTGTTATGCATTTATGTTCACAGCAACATTACGCCACACATCTTAATAGTCACTACTCAAGTCATCATTACTTAGTATGCTGCTGTACTTTATAATGTGATTTGGCAAAGATTTACTAACAATGCTAAGCTGTTTTAAGTAGATGAATACAATGAATCAATTTTTGAAGACTTAGTTTTTATCACAAAAACATTGGAATTATGGGTCAATAATTATTGTCACACATATAGGAAAAGAGATACTGAACCAGTTTATCCACTTTAATCAAACAATCATCAAGAACGAAGATAGAAGAATTGTTGTAATTATGTTACGAAGTTAGTTACGCATGGTAACAGATCCCTTTACAACTCATTGTAGCTTAAGAAGATACTGAAAGAAATTAAACTATATATCTCATACTTGGAAATCAAAATCTGTGACAAAAACATCCTCTCATATTCTGCGCGAACGTGAACCAATAAATAGCAGAAGATAGGACCTAGGACAACAAACATTGACCCCAGTATAGTGCAATATTAACTTGAGACGAGGCTGTATATGTAGAACAAGAAGCCAAAGTACTGCAGTGATTGTAATGACTGCCAAATTGAAAGGAAGAACTTTTAGGAGACATTATTAGATACAGGACATACAAAATTTCGTTGCATAGGAAAATAATTGTGCTACATTCAACGGGTTTCCATTATACGAGTAGAGCAAGACTCGAATTAAGGTAGTCCTTCACCCATCTGCTTACTGGCGGAAAAGTTTTCACTATATGTATCGTAAATGGGTTGTCTAATGAAATATGTTTACCCTTAATTAAAATTATTGTACTTGCATACCAAAGTCATTTAATGCTTATCATCGAAAGTACAAAGCATAAGAAACATGCAAAAGTTAGAGTGTCCATCTTTTTCTGATCCCTATTACCGGGTTGCCAGGTATAAACATGTGAGTTGATACTAGAAATTTGTACTCATCTGCTTTCCCAAGCAAATATATCTGAAAGTAAAGATAATTTTATTGCGAACACGGTGGTATAAGGTTAGTTGCGAAAAATTATTCATGAATTACGGTAGCCAGGCTCTAAAATTTAAAAATTGGCGAAATAACGACAGACAAGCATTGCTCGTACTATTCTTCATAATTTGAAGATAATAATCTAACTTCTGATGAATCAGATCCTGAATGAACTTCAGTAATTGAAAAATTTTCAAATAATTTTGTTTTTGTATACATTAATTATTGATAAATTGCATGGTATTTCCAAATACGTGCAGGACAAAGAATCTATTATTTTAATCAAAATTACCTTTCTCGTAGACAACTTCTTGGAAAAGTAAGCCTAAAAACGGCATTTAAAAATTTAGTCTGGCCTCGCTTCGACAAAATGATCGCCGCCACAGCGTAGACCTGTGACGTCGGACGCCGTTCACACGTGTATAACTATATACAACAGTGTGCTTTAGTTCATATCTGTGTATGATTTCCATGCTTTCAGACAACGCAGTACATGCGTTTAGAAGAGTTAATTTGTCATTATTTGTGATATTATTAGATGTTATGTTAAACAAGTATTGGTATTGAATAATGTTACAAAATAGACTCGTGAAATGGGCACAGAAACTACATTATTTAAAATAATAACAAATTAATTAATTAACAACAAAATTACTTTACTATGATTTACTATAACAAATGTTGGAAATGGCCACCTTCAGAAATAATTACTTATACAGGGTGATTTTAAATAAAGTAGCAAAAATGAGACCACAGATTCCTTAGGCGAAAGTAAATCGATTTACCCTAACAAACCTATATCCCAAGACGCATAATAACAAAGATACAGGGTGTCAAAATTAAAATTTAATTTTCGATATTTGTAGATAACTTATTAAAAAATCCAAATATTTAAATAAAATTTTTAAATCGAGGGTTTTTGCGGGCGAGAAATTCAAATTAGATTCTAATTTTGACGTCACTAGTAGAGGGCGCCACTTGTGGCACACCATGTTTCTTTTAAATGGCAGAACTTTTTTGCAGCTTAGTGTTTCCATCTGACTATCGAAGCAATTGATTCTCCTACCTGTTTTATTTGAAAAAGGTATACCTTGCTGAAGTCGGTAGGCGTAACCATTTTTGAAATAATCCTATTTGAAATGCTCAGTGCACCGAGTAAAAACCGTTTTGATGTTAGGTAAACTGCCTTTTTTGCTGAAAATATAGCAAAATGTTACTTGAAAAAGTTGTTCAGAATCGTAAATTATGAAGACGTGCAAGAAGATTGGCGACGTTTGATGAAAGCATTTTTCAACACAGTAGGTAAAAAGATTATCAAAGCTGGTCGATATTTTTGTAATTTCCACCATAATTTACCGTTCCGAACAACTTTTTCAAGTAATATTTTGCTGTATTTTCAGTACAAAAGGCACTTTACCTGAAACGGTAAAAGTTTTCAATCGGTGCATCACTGAATATTTTAAATAGCATTATTTCGAAAACTGTTACTCCTAACAACTTCAACCTACCTACCTTTTTCAGGCATAACAGGTAGGAGAATCGACTGTTTCAATAATTAGATGGATACAGCAAAAAAGTTCTGCCATTTAAAAGAAACATGATGTGCCACAAGTGCCGCCCTCTAGTAGTGACGTCAAAATTAGAAACAAATTTGAATTTCTCAACCACAAAAACCCCTGAATTACAAATTTTATGTAAATATTTGGATATTTAAAAAAGTTATCTACAAATATTTAAAATAAAATTTTCATTTTGACACCCTGTATCTTTTTTATTATGCGTCTTAGGTTATAGGTATGTTAGGTTAAATCGATTTACTTCCACCTAAGGAATCTGTGCTACTTTATTTAAAGTCACCCTGCATACGTCAGATCGTCTTGAAATTGCAGCTCCAGCACTTGCAAAATGTCCAGGAGTAACTCTTATCAACTCACAACCAGATATAACTTGTTGAGGTACGTGCTCCTCAGATTCAATGTGGACCTTGTAAACAAATGTCTTGAGATGTCCCCAAGCAAACAAAAAAAAAATTAATAGGGTTCATATCGGATGATCTGGCCAAGGGTGATCTGGTTCTTGAGTGCCTAATCAACTCACGATATTACCGAATCTTTCATTTAAAAATTCACGAGCAGTCAAACCCAAAATGTGGGGAAGCCCCGTCGTACATAAACCACATTCTTTGCTTTAGCGCATAAGGAACATCATCAAGTAGTTCAGGTACAACGTTTTTAAGAAAATGGCTATAGAAAGCACCGGTTAAAGTTCTTGGTGAAAAGAAACAAGAACATTTCAAATAATAACCACCCATACATTCAAAGAAAACTGATATTGAAATCGAGATTCTATTAAGGCATTATTATTATATTAATGGTCATATTGACATATTTATTAGCAGAATGTCTCAATTGTTGACTTTGTATTGTAAAAAATTTAGTAATATCATATTGTGTGGAGATATGAATATTGACTACCTGATTGACTCTCATGAAAAAAAAATATTTTGTGATCTCACAGATAGCTATGGTATCTTTTGCCAAAATTTTGATCCCACAAGAGTTTATACTAATAAATACGGTCTACGTTCGGTTTCAAAGATAGATTATGTGTTGACAAATATTGACCAAAATGCATATGAAGAATATGTCGAAGATTTAAATGTAGCTGATCATTTTGCGTTAATTGTAAAAATAAAAACTGATTACGATAATGTAAACAGACATAAGGGACAAATTAAGTATAGAAATACATGTGAGAATAATTTGCTAAAGTTAAACTATTACTTAAGTAATGAAACATTCGATACTGTCTTTGTCTCTGATAGTGACATTGACAAAGCTTTTAATAGTTTTGTTGACGCGTTATTATATGCATTAGATAAATTCTGTCCTATGCAACCTGTAACTTGTATCCAGTCTAATACAAAATCATGGGTTACAAAAGATATAATTGATATGGGTAATAAGTTGAGGAACTTTTTGGTTAAAGAATAATGTGAGAGATGATCAACTTGATAACTACTATAGACAAGTTAAAAGATTACAAAATAAAAATTAACTGTACGAAATAACAATTTTATCGGGATTAAATAAAAAATAAAATTACTTCTCAAAAACAAAAATATGTTTGGAATTTAGTTCGACAGAAAAATGGCAAATCAAACATTCATATGCCCATAAAGATCTCTATTAATGGTCACATTATAGAGCAGGGTGATATTCTAGCTACTACTTTTGTAAATTATTTTAGTACTGCAGCTAAGAGGGCTATTTGGAAACAGTTTGGTGGTCAAATATCTGTTCAATGCACAGTATCAAGTATGAATATGGGTAATACATTTTTTTATGATGGTGTGAATGAAATTGATGTAATGCATATTATAAATAACTTAAAAAATGGAAATTCAATGGGCATGCATTTCGACAAAAATCATAAAAAGTATAAGAAATTTTATTGCTGCCCCTTTATCATATTTGATAAATTTGTCGATTAATTTAGGAGTTTTTCCAGATGCATTAAAAATTGGTAGTGTGACACCGTTATTAAAAAAAATGTGATCGTATAGTTCTTCAAAACTACAGAGGCATTACAGTTCCATCGGTATTGAGCAAGATAGTGGAAAAAATAATATACGATAAAATGATAAAATATCTTAGTAAATATATATACCTACTCTCAAATTGTCAAAACGGGTTTTGCCCAAATAGATCCACAGAAACTGCTAGTCATGCTTTTTTTGAGTATATCTATGAAAACCTCGATAAAGGAAAATGTGTAGGTGCTCTTTACTTCGATTTATCAATGGCATTTGATTGCTTAGACCCTAATTTTGTGGGAAGGAAGTTGCATGCAGTTCGTTTCCGGAGTACATTCTTGTCATGGCTTTTATCCTACTTAAGTTATAGAAAAATATGCGTAAAAGTGAATAATACGTATTCCAGTATTCAAGATGTGGATCTTGGGGTACCTCAGGGTTCTGTGCTTGGTCCGCTGATCTTTTTAATATTCATAAATGATCTTCCCGAGCATATCGGTAGTGACTGTACTGTTTTATATGCTGATGATGTAACTCTTGCTGCCGCTGCTAACGGGCCTGAGGAACTTCAATATCGTCTAAATAAGTTATCAGTTGAATTTGCAAACTGGTGCAATAAAAATGCATTAATTTTAAATGCGGAAAAAACTGTGTGCATGCAGTTTTCTTTGCGTAATGTTCGGGCACCCTTTGACGTCACAGTAAATGGCAGAACAATTGAATTATCTGACACTACGAAGTTTTTAGGCACCTACATTGATCATGATATGAGCTGGAAAAGTAGTGTTGATTTCGTTTGTAAAAAACTTAATAGTGGTTATTACACTCTCCTGCAATTAAAATCTACATTTGATACTAAACAACTTCTCGATATTTATTATTCATTGATCTATTGTCACTTGTCATATAATGTAATCATATGGGGTAATGCAGGTAGTGTTAATATCAGTAGAATTCTCATTTCACAGAAAAGAATTATCCGTCTTATTTTTGATATACATCCATTGAATTCTTGTAGACCGTATTTTATAAAAAATAATATACTAACATTTCCATGTATTTACATTTATAAATGCATTATGCAGATTGTAAAGAACTCTAGTAAATTTATTAGAAATGCGGAAACTCATTGTTATGGAACTAGGCATGGCAATCTATTTAGAATACCCCATCATAAAACATCATTATATGAAAAAGCACCTTCTTACATGGGCATTAAATTTATGAATCATTTAACCGTTAATATTAGAACTGAACTCAATTTTAACTTGTTCAAATCAAAATTAAAAAGATATTTGACTGATAATTGTTTTTATACCATAGCAGATTTTATTAATTGATATACCTATTTTGTAATATAGTCTTAAGATGAACTGTATCTTGTTTCGTTGCTGAGTTATTTATTTTACTGTTAATGTTATACCTATGAAATTGTGTTGACTTATCCAATGTTACGTGTGTGTGATCTGTCTGGATAAATAAATTATTATTATTATTATTATTATATTAGACGTGTTTATTTATATCATCTCTGGAAAAAATAACTTTGTCGGTATTTCGTCAGCTTTTTGTTCATTTCTTGCAAAATTCAGTGGCAAAATTGTAGGAGAACAGGATAATCTTGCGGTAGAAAGGCTTGAAACCTTAGGGGTGTACCTAACTGTTTATGCGTCAGAATAGACCAAACTAATTTATGATTCACATTTAGATTCACAGCGATCTTTCTGGTATTAGTATTAGGGTTTTCTTCAATTTCATGTAGAATAGCTTCTTCCAACTCAAGCGTTCTAACACTCAAAGATTTTCCAGGAATTGGACCTTTCTGAAATGTGCCGAAAAACGTCAAAAATATTTCTGAACATTCTTGGACTTGGGAGATTTGGAAATCTTTGACACACACATTTACTGATAATCGCATGAATAATTGAGAGTAATTGATGTAAAAGTTACCCTAGTTATTTTTAATAAGTGTTGATGCAATTGTGACTCGTCACTAAGATGTAATGTCACTTCAAAAATGCTCTCAAATTGCTTCACTGCATCTCACTACACCATAAAATAGTAAACCTATTAGAACCGTATTTCGCTTGATGTCTTTATCTCTACTGCCAAATTATATCCAAATTGGTAAATGTAAAATGTCGAGTTCAAAAGAAAAAAATGTGTAGCGTACTTAAATATGACGTCAAGAATACGCTAAAACTGCTAAATCAGACATGACACATTTACGTCAAAATAGGTTGATAAGCATTCTCTATCGAAAAAGTAAAATTTCAAATTATCATTCACTACCACATAAATGACTAAATTATGAGTAGCAGCAAAGACTCCAGTTTTCAATAATCTTCGAAGAATGTTATGAAGTAAAAGGCATGGCTGAAGAACGGAGTAAATGGCGAATAAAGATCCTAGATGACGTTTGTAAAGAAGATATTCCAGAAAATGTAAGATTTCTCCTTGGCACATCGGTAAGGGCATTTGCTTCCACTATAGTTCAACCAATAGATGTAATTAAAATCAGAATTCAGTTATGTATATCCGTTGGTCTTAGAAAGTATCCAACGACACTACGAGGAATAATCGCCAAAGAAGGTATTTCTGTTCTATTTTATGGAATATCAGCAGGAGTTTTAAAGCAAGTAATGGCTGCCACAACAAGATTGGGTGTCTATTCAGTACTATTTCATTACTTTAGAACAGGCGATGACAAGTTTCCTGGTTTCGGTTACCAAGTAGCAATAGAAATTTTTACTGTAGGATGTGGAGCCTTCGTAGCAACTCCTGCTGAGGTAGCCCTTGTTCGGATGACTGCTGATACCTGCAATCCAAAGCACAGAAGGGCAAATTACAAGCATGCTATAGACGCATTAAAAAGGATTCATAGGAAAGAGGGAATTACATCTTTGTGGACAGGTGCTGTACCCATGGTTATGCATGCAGTTTTTGCCAAGACTACTGACGTCTTATTATATCCTACCGTTGAACACAATTTCACGGCAAACGGCAATACGTTGCCTCTTCACATTATCGCATCCATGATTGTACAATTTATGTCTAGTATAGTTGCCTTGCCCTTGGATATTATTAAAACAAAGCTGCAAAGTATGAAAGTAAAAAACGGTGTGTATGAATTTAAAGGACCTTTAGACGCTTTAAGAAAAATTGTAAAGCAGGAAACCATTTTTGTACTGTGGAAAGGATTTATTCCGTACTACATGCGTCGAACAGTGCACACACTACTTACGATAACTATGTTAGAATACAGTTATACACTTTGCAAATAAATGTGCAAATACATAACTTTGTCTAACAAAAAAATCATTTTTGACGTGTAGAATGATTTATGAACCATTCAAATTTTTCATAATATTTTCAAAATTAAGTGAGGTGGAGATTTTCCTACTCTTACACACTATAAAAAATAGATATACTATAAATTCATTTGATGTGGTATTGGTTATGTACAATATAAGTGTAAATTTTCATCAATCAAGTATCGTAGTATAATATTACGATATGATTATCACACAATGTTTTATCTACTATCAATACTTCTCACGATGTTATCAAATAGTTTATAACTTGTAATTACAACAATTTTAAGGCGATAATAGTTATTTATGTATCTCGGATGAAAAGCGAAGCGTTAAATAAACAATAAGCTAGTAGCTTCTGGAAGTGTTTGTCACGTTTATTTCATTCAGCTGTTATCATAAACAAAGACTCTTGCTAACGTTATTGCGTTGATAAAATGAATTGAGACGAAAGTGTTCCTTCTGATATAGAATTTACAGCCATCTAAAGCTGAAAAAGGAAAGCCATCGTAATTGTGGATGCGCTATTCTATGCTAAGGACTATTTTCATGTGGAAGAATATTGACATAAGCAAATACATCCAAGCATATAAAGAATAAAAGTGAGGGCTATAAGTTACTAAAATCTAATATTTTTTCCAAATATCATATACAGGGATTTCTAAAAGAAGGCAATGGTGACTTTTATTTGATGGTGACGCTAAGATTCTTTGGGAATAATGTGACTTTACAATTATTGTTTCTAGGTGTCCTTAATTGTTACAGTTTTCGGAGTTTGTCGTAGAAAAAAACTGACTGATTTATCTAGCTGATGAAAAATAATTTATCAAAATAAAAATTTCAAATACTAAAACCAAAGGTACAAGAGAATTTACTGTTACTATAGAAAAATATCGTCAATTTGTATTGTCTGCATAGTTTTCGAAGATATCTTCGTTTTCATCTAGAAACAACAACGCATCACCTCTTTTCGTATTTTATAAAGATAGAACATGTAGTTAGTTCTGTACCTATTGGTGTAAACACATTTGACCACATACCAAAATACTTGCTACATTTCTTGGCTTGCCAAATTTGAATTTCCCCCTACTTGTCGATATGTATATAAAATGGCTCGGAAGATGGATGTCGGATAGCGTGTCAAAATATCTTTTAAAAATAAAAAAATATTTGCTGCAAAAATTATGGGACAGAACGAAACTGTTTCATTATGTGGAAAACCTTTATAGTTCAGTTGTATCTAGATATACAGGAATTAATACCTATACTAAAGATGTAGTAATCAATATTTCCAATAAGTAAAGTCTAATTTTTATTAATTTCAATAAATAAATATGGAAAATATAATTAATGATTGTAATAAATGCATTCTAATTTAATTCCAACTTGAATTAATGTCTAATTGCTAAGATTTTTTTTATCTACTTTATAGTATTATGAATTTTACAACTCTATAAATAGCTAGATGCCTTTACAGCACAAGTACTGTAATGAAAAATAAAACACGTTTTTATTAAGATTTGTCTGTTAAATAAAACTCTCTTTAGAGGAATGATTTCTTTATTATTAAAAAATTATACTCGTAAAACCTAAGGTTTATCATAATAGTTATTTTTCTACGTTCATGCAAAAAGCAAAACTTTATTGAAATATATTTAGTGAAAAAGTAGTTCTTTATTGCACTAGTGCAATAAAATGTTTATTGCATTCATCTGTCAGTCTACAATAGCGTTTTGTCATCATGACAAACATAAACGTTCAAATCGAGGTCACATTTTCCTAGACTTGTGTCATCTAAATAACATTTTTTGGTTTTTGCATGAACGTAGAAAAATATTGTATGCAACTCGTACAAAAAGTGCTTATTGCACCCGACGTGTTGTCCTACTCGTTGGACAACGAGGCCGTCAGGCCGAGTAGGACAACACGTCGAGTGCAGTAAGCACTTTTTGTACGAGTTTCACCACACTTATTGCACTAGTGTAATAAAGTACCACTCTTTTCACTAAATATAGTCAAATAAAGTTTTGTTTTTTGCATGAACGTAGAAAAACATTATTAATGAGATTTTTACAATTAGAAAGTATACCAGAAGAAGATGAGATGGAGCTGTTTAAGACCGAATTTCCAATCGTTAAATCCATGTTTGACTCCATGATCTACTTTGCTATCTGTTTTTAATTCTCTAATTTAATTATCAACATAACCTTCAGTCGTAGAAGATTTCCAGCCCACATGACTCACATGACATCTATTGCCATCAACTAAAATGGTGGCTGAGGATCTTCTAAAATGTCCAGTGTATTCTTCGGGATTCTTCATTTCAAGATTTATTGCAATCATATTTAGAATGTTTGTAAAAGTATTAACTGCGACAGACTGGGATATATATTTTCGCTGTCTAGAATACAAAAATCCGCATGTGAGTTGCATTAGGAGGACGAAATTCAGCATACTTTGAAAACACATTTAAACAGTTGGCACCTGCTACATTTCCTTTTGGGACAATTTTTATTTTCGTGTACGGAATCACAATTTTTATATTATAAAGGTCATTGTATTGAATATGGTCCAACATTAACTTAGTTTCAGGACGATAGGTCCCAAATATGCTGACTATAATAGCAACCTTCATTAGTAAATATGTTTCTTCATATACAGTACTCAGAAACATATATACCTACTTCTTTCTTTGTAAAAATTCAGTATTGGCCTTGTAATCCTTTGAACTTATTTTCAAAAATGCTTACTTGACTTATATATCCTTAACTTCTTGTTTTTCTTAACTTTCTCTCATAGTGCATAACATTGAGTAGTGAGTCCGTAGTGCAGATGGTTTCTGGAAGCGTTGCTTTGCAGAAAAATAAGCCAAAAGGTTTTCTCAGACACCTCCTTTACCTTGTTAACTTTGCACCAATCTTCAAACTGTTGGTACTCCAACTCATACCGTATCTACCCTGGATTTTGTCGGAACTATACTTGAGATTGCTCCCTTTGCCGTTACTTCTATATTAGAGGGTAAACTTCCATTGCAATCTCTTATTTTGAAAGAGCTTTTATATTTGTAGGTCTGATTGACAAAGTTTTGACAGTGACTATGCAAAAGGTAACATTAGAAAACTTGATCCGTAAACCTAATAACAGGTATTTTTTTCAGTTCATAGAAAATACACCAGCTTCTTGTCGCGTCATTTTACACTTGTTTCCAAATATACACGTCGTGTTATTAAATGCAAATAGATACAATTTTGACAATGAAGGAATAAACTTTCTGGAAATACTCAGAGAATACGTTAAGCTCCGACCTAAAAATATGAAGGAAGATTTTATTTTTTTGGGTTGGAGAAGCGTAACATGTGTTTCCCAAAGTGCGGGCCTACATACCATTTGAGGGACACCAAAAAAAAAAAAATGCGGGATATTTGAAGTTGGAACACCCAGAAAAATATACGGGGCATTGTTTCCGCAGAACATCTGCCACTTTTTTGGCGAATGCGGGATTTATCAACACTGAAGCGTCATGGTGCATGGAAAAGCTCATCTGTTGCGGAAAAATACATTAAAGATTCCTTAGAAAACAAAACAAAAGCAGCAAGGATGATTCAAAATGGAGAAAACTTTATACAGGTTCTTCAGACCAAGCAACAAACTATATCCACCACCACTACCGTGTCTAGTGAAGATTTTGTCCCTAAAGGTATTCCTGCATTCAGCCTGCAAGGAAATTCACATTGCACAGTTACTATTAATTATAATTATAATTCGTTTTTATAGACTTGATTTTGTAGTTTTAAGGATAAAATCTTTTAAAAATGTAAATATTGTGTTTTTTTTAAAGCAGTCCGGGAACTAAACATTTTCCGGACTCATTACAGTACAGTATGAAATAAAATAATTTTTACAGCTTTACAGAGCGAATAAAACGTCAAATATGCGGTAATTGTGGATCAATTTATCCAGTCACCATTGAAGATGAGGACAGTAAATAGTGAATCGCTCGGAAGCATGGGATGAGATCAGTTACAGAAGTGACTGCTTGACTTTTCTGAAGACTTCCGTTCCGAAAAGCACTTTCGATCGTAACAACACGAACCGAAATCCATATAAGAAGAATAAGTCAAAAAATTCCAACTAAGGTTCGGGACGTCCATTTTAATTCTGTTACTGGCAGTAACCAGTTACCTAAATCACAGCATAACAAACCGCCGGAAATCCACTAGATCAAATAGCATCATCGACTGTGGAAATCTCAAAGCCACTATTTTCATGTCCTGTATTTGAAAAAACATCTACTAGAGTACATAGAAACTGAGGAAAAATCATATAGAAAATTTTAAATGCAAAGGTGACAGAAAATTATTACTAAACAATCATTCTTGTATGGGTTTAAAGCCATGGTAATACCGTCGTTGCAATGAACTAACTAAAAATAAAAATGGTCAATAACATCTTGACAGCAACTTCCCGTATATCCAGAACTGAGAGTATACTAGTATTCATTGGAAAACCATATTATATTCTAAAATAACATTTTCAGAAAAATATTTTTGGAATATTTCTCCTAATTTCTTTGCCACAGGTACATTTAAAGCTATTTCATAATTTTGATTAATGATTTTTAAAGAAGTGTAACAATCATTAACTAAGAGTAAAATTTTAGGCTGCATCCTTACCTGTCTTTCAGTCAAATCTAATGAAGCCGCTATTTCTATTCGTCTCGGCCGACAAAGATACTTGTTAAAGTGAAATTCTTTTTCTAGTTCTAATAATTGCGTATTGGTGTAGGCCGTCCTAAGTCTTCTTGGAAGTCCATTTTCTGAAACAAACGTAAAACAAAAAACGATTAGAGACAATTTAGAATACTATAACACGAACTGTTTAGCACTTCCTAGATAATAGTTAATGTATTAAATTTTATCTTCTATCACAAACATATTCAATAATTTCATAATTCGTTAAGACATATTAATAATAATAATGTTTTTATTGTAATAATATTGATTTATACAAACGAATATTCATAACATATAGAAGGTATTATTCGGAAGTAAGTTTCGGATTAGTGATAGTAGTTCTGTGTCTGATATTTAACTTATGGACATCAGTTCTATAAGTAATTTTATTGTACAAGTGAGGAGGTGACTTATTTAATGACACATCATGATATAAAGAGCAAGCAAAGTAATGAATTCTTTTGTTGACATTCAGCCATCCAACTTCTTTCAGACCCAATGATATAGAATCATACTTCCTAATTCTACAAATTAATCTTATACAACTATTTCGCAATCTCTATCATCGTATGGCATCAACTTGACGTAAGAAAGGATAATATACGATGCGTAATTTATACGAGAAAGTACAAGAGATTCACAAAGTATCTGTTTGTCAACATATCTCTATTAGAATAAATTAATTTTAACTTACCAAAATATTTTAGAACAATATAATTAACATGCTTTGTGAATCTTAAGTCCGAATCAATATAAAAACCCAAATTGTTTGCACTTGCGTTACTTCAAGAGAAACATTATTAGCAATTATATTAACCCTTGCTATACATCTCTGCTTTGTTTTTTTTACAAAACAACATCATTTTGGATTTAGCAGCATTTAGAAATAAACAAAATGTGTTAGATATTTCAGTAATATTTATTAAATCTTGACTAATTAAACTACAAGCATGTTCAATATCAGTTTCTTTAAATGATACTACTGACTGTCGTCGGCGTAAAACTGCGGTTTACATGTTTTAAGAACTTTTGAAACTCGCTATACTTTATTTTTAAACTAAGAGGAGTGATTTAAATTTGTCGCGCTTAAACACTAGCTTGTTATTGGTTAATTTGTCTCCAAGTTTACACAGCTTCACATAAATTCATGTTTATTGTCAATACTGTCAGCTACTAACATTTAAAATGTCAGTTATATTTGGCTAAGATAAACGTTGCCACTTCGTTGATTATTTTGTGTTTATTCTCCCTCCTAGTTAATCCTAAATGAAATGAAATAGTTCTGTTGATAACTCAGCAACGAATTGTATTGCTTTTTGTCTATTTTCTCTTTTTTTCAAATTTATCGCCAAAATGATCTAGTTATATTTTCTAGTTACTTTTCCCTGTGTATATATGACTTCTTTATTTACTCCTCTTAGTTTAAAAATAGAGTATAGTATATAATAAAAGTTTTCCGAGAATTGAACCTTGTGGAACATCATGTTCTACTGGCGACAAATTTGAGATTTTATCCTTAACACAAATTTTTTGATACCTATCTTTTGATACCTGATATATATTGCTTCATTAACTCAATAGATTTCAAACAAAAATCAAAATAGTGTAAGACTGCCAAAGTAATAAATGATTAATGCGGCCAAATGACATGAAACAGTACACTGCCCCACACATCTAGGTCCAATTATAGGGCAGGAAAAAAATAATTGAAATTAACGTTTTACGACATAGATAAATCACAATAAAACAGTGATGAACAAATAAATTACAAACATATAACATACTTACTAACAAATATTTATGAGTGTATCTTTACATCTAGTTACCGAGAGTAAGTTTTTTAATTACTGATAATTTACAGTTATAAATATCAAAATTATTATGAAAGGAATTATAGTTGTCCTAAATTCTAAAAAGAGGGGAACATTTTTTAATATTTGTCCGTGGAGTTGGCAAATAAAATGGTAGGTTAGTACGAGAAGAAAATCTAGGTATACGAAAATTTAGTAACAACAATATGTACAAAAAAAAACCAACTGTGCAATAGTTGTACGCGATTCTTGACTTTGAAATGAGAATCTATTATTTAATAGTTCATTCTGTGAGATACCAACCTCTGGATAAATACCATCCTCTCTGTAAGCCGCAGCCTTCAGGAAACGTCTCTGAATTATCTCCATATTTTGTATGTGAATGTTATATTGAGGAGACCAGATAACAGATGCATATTCTAATTTAATTCTAACAAAAGTCTCATAATATATAATAGGTTTAATGTATCGGAATGACGTATCGTGTGCGCAACGCAAAACAAAACCAAGAGTTCTAAAGCTTTCTCTTGTAATGGCATTTACATGATTTGAGAATGATAATTTACTATCAAACATTACACCCAAATCGCGAAAACTCTCAGATCTATTTAGAATGGCGTTATCGATGATATATTCAAACTTTACCAATACAAATTTGTGGTGTTTTTAGGTACTGAAATCTCGAAAAATAAAACTCGTACAGCAAAAGTAATATCAAAAATAGAATTATTGATGTTTTGTTTATCCACTTTTAGTATTTAAACTTTCCTCAAATAATGTAATAACTTTTAAAATGCATTTATATGACACACATAATGTCGCTATTCTAACCCCACATTTTAACAATTATTTTCACATACTTATAAACAAAAGTGAACAATCTTATATGCAGAACTATGTAAGTTTATGTTATAACAATGTTTACATCTATAGTTGAATTTAAAAAATACGTATTTTGAAAGATTTCAGTACCTAAAAATTCATTGGATAGATCGCTTTCTGATGTTAAATATTGATTTTACTTCGGTACCTTTGAATATTTGCAGGTGGCATGAAATAACATCCTTGTTATTTGCTAAACTCTATATTATTCAGTTCTTAAATGTCTAAAATTATTTATATTTGTAGAAAACACTTTTTCAGGAATACGGCGCCCTTAATGGAGTAGGTAACGACATTGCATTTACTAATATTAACGTGTAGCTTGTTATTACAGTACCAATTAATCATTCTGTCCAACGCATCTTGTAAATGCACACAATCATCAAAATTATCAATTCTGTTATATAATTTCATATCATCAGCATATAGTAGGCAAGTAATGTTAACATCACTGACTATGTCAATATTTAAAAATATTGCAGAGGAGAGATCCAAGGACAGACCCCTGCGGGACACTAGAAGTTGATATGAACTCATTCGACCGTTGACCGCGGTATTCCACAAAGCTTGTTCTACCTAATAAGTAAGACAAAAAGAATTCTAATAAATTCGTTGAAAATCCCATCGTGTTTAGCTTGGAGAGTAAGATACCATGATCAAGTCGATCGAAAGCTTTTGTAAAGTTAGTGTAAGATGAGATAATAGGTAATGAGATCTAGGTACTTGGGAGTTATCATCGATTGCGTTAGATATGTATTGCGTCACACAGAATAGATTTGTCGAAGTCGATCTGCCTCTGAAAAATTCATGTTGGTGTTCAGAAATATGCTTCTTTACATAAAAAATCTTATAACATATGTCTTTGAAAAGTCTTTAATAATTGTTATTGGTCTATAATTCTCGATTTTATTCTTTTCTACTTTCTTTAATACTGGGATTAATTCTGAATGTTTTAATACAGTAGGAAATATACTTAGTTTAATAGATAAATTAAACAATCAAATGATCGCACAACATTATCCACAACATCTAATAAGGCACTTGTTGGTCTATAGTCTTTTCTAAAACCTGACTGATTGAACGGCAGTTAATATCAATATAATATATCCTAGTCTGTTGGTTTAAAATTGATTAAAAAATTATAGACATTGTTGGTAAAATTCTAATTGGCCTAAGATTTGTCTTATCTGTCATATTATTTGTCTTGAGTAACGGAATTACTTTAGAGAGTTTCCATATAAAACGGTAAACACTATGCTCAATGCAATAGTTAATGATATGAGTTAGTAATGCAAAAACATAAGACATAAAAGCAAAAGTAAACCAATACCGAATCCATCAACACCCGTGGCTTTAGATTTAATAAAATTAAGGACCAAAAATACTCGATTCTCAGTTACCAAACAAAAATAAAATTTATCAGAATCAGGTTTTACATGTTCATTATAATATTGTTATATTATTACAATAGAGAGATATTATTCTATGATGAATATTTAAATATTTACAAAGTTCTCTATAATAAACATACATTAATGGTGTCTACATCATCATAATGCGACGAACGATAGTTATTCTACTATTTTTTTATTTATAAAAGACACCAAAATTGCAATTAAATGTAATATGTTCTCGTGAAGGTACTGTGTATACAGAAATATAAATAATTTGAATAAAACTGGGCCACTTTCAATCAGTAATATCCTGCCACAGGATAAACAAATGACAATTATTTTTTGCTTATATATACATTATAATTTAGATGATGATATTAAATTTAGATACATTAGATATATTACCCCCAAAGAGAACAAACATATCGAACACAACAGAAAACAACATTGACATGCTGAGAACAATAGAATTTTTTGTCCATTGTCATAAAAATTACTCTATTTGATAGTGCACCGCCATATTTCTCGTAATTGTTTTTGCTACAAAAGTTCCCAACCATACATTTCTGTTTAACAATTGGATGCATCCATTGTTGTACAGCATGCTGACATGTTATTATTACAATTACAACAATTTCTATATAATTGCACTGAACACTCCGTGATTTCATGTGCTGTTTAGAGAGGATATACTAAAATATTATTTTACGCAGTTAAAAACTATGAAATTGTTCCGACATTCATACTATAATAACGTTTTCTTAAATTTACAAGGATGTTACTGATATATAACGCATTAACTGCTACGGAAACTGTCAGGTTTATATGATTACACAAAATTTTCAATATTATTTCATATTTTATAATTTTAATTAATTATTTAATCAAAACAAGAATAGTATTATCCATGCTGATTGAAATGAAATTTGTCCTTTAATATTAATATGGATATATAATTCAAATAATAAACTATGTATATATTTCATTGTTACGATTTACTCATAATATTTATTAAAAAAGTATGGCCTGCAGTCAATAAGAGAATTATCCAAATTAAATATTAGAATTTTCCATGTTTTTACATATTGACCATAACGGGTAATAATAAATTATGTGCAGTCATTATGCATCATTATTTTAAAAAAGAAAAGATATATGATATTTGTGTTTGTGTTTTGAACATACATTATGGAAACCGAAAAATTAGTATCTACTGGTTACGCCTCTGCACAGTTTGATTTTACGCAACATATTTCAGCTATATTTTTTACTAAATATAATTAGTACTGTAGTTTCAGAAGATGAGAATTGTTAAATATTAAAATAAAATTTTGGTATAAGTGATGGCATGTTTTAAGCAAAACATACAAAATAATTTCTATCAACATGGATCCAACTCTTATTAAGGCTGTTTTGTGGAAACTTAATTATTGCTCATCTTTTTTAAGAAAACACATTAAAAAACGTGGCTACTCGTTTAAAGACTGTGTCGCATTTCCTCAAAAATACTTAAAAATGTATGTCAGTTTAAGTGTTAATGTCTGTAGAACAAGATAATGTCTATAAGGTCGATTCCAACATATTTGTTTTTCTTATTTTAAATGACTTAGCCTGCAATCTGTTTTATACTATAAAGAAAACTTGTATAATCGGCACAATGAAGAGATATTGTTGCACATTTTTTTAAGGTCGCCTTATTTCTTGACGTAAAATGACCAAATTTGGGTACAGAAATCTCGTAAAATAAGAAGCGCAGAACAAAAGTAGTGTCAAAAATAAAATTATTGATGTTTTGTTTATCTCGCAGGTGGCATGAGATGAAATTACTTGTATTTGTAAAAAACACCATTTCAAGAATACGGTGCCCTTAACTTATTTGTTAAAATCCGTAACAGTTATGATTTCGTTGAAAAATGCGTTTAAAAACGGCGCTCTTAATGAAAAGGGCGCCAAAACATTTCTTTTTACAATAACTTCAGACGGAGTATTATACAGGGTGTCTGTAAAAGGTTGGGAAATCTCGGAGCTGAAGATACTGGTGACCAAAAAAGTCGATTGAGCCAAATATGCCTTATCCGAATGTTGTTGGTTTCAAAACTTAGGGCGTTCAATGCTAGCACTTTATTTAGAAATATTTCAATAACTTGGAAACCTGTCGGAGTATTAAAAAATCGGCACAATTATTTTTTTGGCACGGCAAATAAGAATTTTTAACTAATTTTGACGTCACTAGTAGAGGGAGTCACTTATAGCACAGCATGTTTCTTTTAAATGGCAGAACTTTTTTGCTGTTATATCTGACAAAGGTATACCAAACATCTAGGTATGCTAATGAACAATTCCACAGACAAAGCTCTATTCAATAATTATCTAAAGAAAATAATAATTGAATTTAATCAATTCAAAAGAGGCCACCTGAAGAACCAATCCTAAAAATGCAGAAATAGGTCAGATCTCATCTATTGTGGTTGAATTTGTCGTGATCCCACTGCCAAAAAAGTGAAGTTAGATATTTATAGAGGTTAGTAAATTTATATAAATTATTTTCTTTAGATAATTATTGAATAGATCTTTGTCTGTGGAATTGTTTATTAGCATACCTAGATGTTTGGTATCAGAGGACATACATATGACTTCATTGATAGGAATTGTAGGAGATTTGATTTATATTAGCTTAAAATACCTTTATACAGTAAAAAAAGTTTAATATAGACACAAAATCGTACACATACGTACATACCTACAATTTATGAACAGTAACTGAAATGCGTTGTACCACTTGCAGTTATTATTATTTGTTTGTGACAATTAGTATAGGTACCAACTATCATATTGTATCTCTTTTAAGTAACATTACTTAAATAAATAATGATTGTCAAAAAAATTGTGATTTTATTGCCTTAAATTGATGCAACTTCCTTTCCTTGACCAATATATAAGTACAGATAGCATCTACGAAAGAGTTCTAACTATGGGGTAAGTTTACGTTTTTAAAAGAATTCAACTTTAAATATATAAAGTAATGATTTGTAAAGTAAACACATCTGATTCGAAATCCTGACTCATATTCTGTAGCAGGACGGAAGTGTCACATTTTTTGACAATACCGTAGTAGGTACCAACTTAAAGTATGTATTGCCACATATTTGTAGAAAAGTGCCTATTTTGCAATTAATTTAAAAACTGTAAGTGAAAAAATGTATTCATATAATACAGGGTGTTAAAAAAACATTGTAAAATATTTCAGGAGGTACCATGAACCAAAATAAGCAGAAAAGTCTTAATAAACATGGGTCCGCAAAGTAACGGTTGCGGAGATATGGACCACTATTCGTTTTTCAAAAATTTTATTTTATTAGGAATAAACCGACAAAGCACGCTTTGAGCAAACAAAAAACAAAGTTACAGAAGATGTTCAAAGTGCCCTTCGTCCATTTCCAAGCAGGCACGACATCTTCGTATCAACGATATTCGAACTCTTTCGAAAACACCCTCCTTGGTTTGGATTTCTTGACACTTTTGATTAATCCGTAGCTGCAGCTCTTCCAGGCTATTTACAGGAGTACCATACCATAATAATACCATAAAAACCAAACGTGCTTGATGATCATTTATTGGATTTAAGGCCTGTACTCGTTGCACATGGTATGGATAAAGCAGTTGCTCGTGAATGATTCTCCAAACAAGAGGACCACTAATTCCTACCTCGGCTGATATTCTCCGCGCACTCGTACCTGGATGTTGCTATACCATTGCTAGAATTTCTTCTTCTGCTCTAGGAGTGGATACCGACCTTGGTCTTCCGGATAAATGGCACTATTTGCTCAAGGAACCGGTATCACACAATCTTTGGTGAATTCTTCCAAACATGCGTTGTGAAAGAATCTGGCGATTTGGATAAGTGTCAACAAAAAGACGTCCGCTTCGGTGGCGTTCCCCTTAGCACTACCATACATGAAATGCATGTCTGTTAATTCTGCGTTAGAGTAACCAGCCATAGCGAAAGGAAACTTGTGCACTGAGAACAACTATCAAATACGTACTGTTTATTTCACTAAACATCAACCAACTATTATAAGAAAATACATAACGTTTTTGCAAAATAAAAAAAGGGACTAAAAAACATAAAACATTCCATATCTCCGCAAAAGTTACTTTGCGGACCCATGTTTATTTAGACTTTTCTGCTTATTTTGGTTCATACTATTACCTCCTTAAATATTTTACACTCTTTTTTTAACACCCTGTATTTATAATTACGTCTAATTCATTCTGAATATTATGTTCAGATAATTACAAAATAATGTCCACACATTGCTTGTACTCGCTTAACCTTCCTGTTTTCAACTTTTTTATTACAAAAAATATTAGTCTCACATTTGGTTCAAAATGTAAGTGGTTGCCATAGAAAATGATAAATGATATCGTCTTTGCATAGAACGCTATTTAGTATCCACCACCTACTGAGTACGTATCATATTTCTTCAGTAGGTAGTGAATATTTTTTTGAATAATATGTAGTAGTAGAAATTAATTAATGACACAAAGTCTTGTTGATAAATCAACATTTCTGTAGTATTATGCTAAAAATAAATGCTTTGGCTAAATCTATTTGATATTTAAGTAAATATTTGTAAAAAGCTTTAAGATCATTTCCTATGAATAAATAATTTTTATTAAACCTGTTTGAATTTATAGTTTATTTTTTATATAGTTAATATCAGTACACTCTGTTGTTGTTATATTCAGGTATTAAAAAATACTGGAAAAAGTATTTTGAGGAATTTTAACGCTGTTTTGTGCTGATTTACATTAACATTGATTGAGAAAATGCAAAATATCTAAAAAATTGAGCTAAAATAATTAAAACATGCCAAAAGACATATCAAATTTGCTATACTCGCTTCAAGAATTCAGACGACTTACGTCACGGCTGACGTTACACATTTGTCTTTACTGTCAACGTAATTTTCGATATTTTGTCGCGTTAAAAACATTGTAAGTTTGTATGAAAATAAAAATGTAAGTATTTTTAGGTAGGTATTTACATTTATTTTAATTTCTTTGAATCAGTTGAATATTATTAATTAATTTATTTAAATAAATCATACAATGTTCGATATTTAAAGCTCCCAAGTGAAAAGCACAATCTAACTAATAATTGTTTGAAGTTTAAGTTCTCCATATAATACATGCCAATGGCGTGGGTTCATAGAAACGTTACGGTCTAGCGTATCTACTCATAATGACACTATTTTTGTTGTACCGGTTTTCACAGATGTTTGAGAAAACATTGTTGTCACTTCACATTGTGTCATCCATTGACGAGTGACGAGGAAGTGGCACAATAAATATATTAAAAATATCCCACACAGGTTGAATATAACTGTTCTGTTTTCAACAAGTGAACTATTTTGACTTGAAGTTTTACTTACTGAAATAGAATGCAAATACTTTTTGGCATCCGAATTAGATCTTTTTTTTTTCTAAATAAATAAATGTATCTACTTATAATGTGAACGGTCTGTCAGAATGTAATGACCATTTTATTATTGTTGTTAATTTTTTAACAAAAGCGATCAGAAATGTATTTAATAGTACTATAATATTGTCTGGAAGTTGTCAATACATAAAATTTAGCTACAATATTTTTTACTTTTACAGTTGTGTCTTTAGAATACCTAGATATTGAATATCGGAGAGATATATTATTTTATTTGATAAGAAGGAACATTTTTAGAATTATTTCGAATTAGCTTCAGTGGCAGTTAGTTAAAGAATTACAGGTAATTTTTAAATAATGAAGCGTTGGTCACATATCGTTATTTAGGGAGTGATTTCAATGCATATACAAACAAATTTCATGACGAAAACATTTCGATTGAAACAAAGTTGCATAATATCTTGGATCAAATTCAAATTTGAAGAAGTATATTAACAAAGCAGAGACGTAGAATTTCGGCACGTATTCGAAATAAGTGGTAAAACTTCTAACCTTAATATTTTTAAATATTATTTTTTACATTTCTGTTGGCAGTTCCAATAAAATAAGTAATGTACCTATTGTTTACATCATTAGGTTGTATAACTATAAGTTAATTGATAGAACAATATAACTTAATTATTTACCAAAGAAAGGTGCAAAATTATCCATAAAATAAAATTGTTTGCTATGTTTATAGAGGAATGTCTTGTATATCACTAAAGCTATATAAGACGTATATTCGCCCTCTGTTGGAATACTGTGTTAATATATGGTCTCTTTTTCTCGTTAAGGATATATATTTACTTGAAGGCGTACAAAGAAGTTTTACAAAATGGATACCTGCCCTTAGTAACTTATCCTATCACGACCGTCTCTATGAACTTGACATTTCTGTTTTAAGCAACATATGACTTCGAGGCGACCTTATCCAGGCTTATCGGATACTATGTAGTAATACTTATAACAGTGATTACCTTAATTTGTTCAATTTAAATTCGGATCTGCGTCTACGGGGTCAAGAGTTTAAATTATCCAAAGAAAATTTCAAAACTTCTGTACGACAATATTTCTTTCCAAATAGATTGTTTACTCGCTGGAATAACTTACCTTCATCAGTTGTGTCAGCACCTTCCAAAAATGTGTTTAAAAATCGACTGGATGAGTGGATGTCACGGGAGTTAGTGTAAGTGCGCGATATATATTTCTTTACCGAGTGCGGGTAATGGCCTGTTTCGTTGGTTTTGTGAAACAAATGTTTATTGTAAGGCCATTTTTGTCTATTGACTATTAATATTAATAATAATATTAATACACTGTAAAAAAAGTTGCTGTGTAAGCGAGATTTTCCAGTGTGTAATTTAGGATGTGTAAGAATTTCGTGTTAATAGTTTTACACACTATGGCTTTTTTGTACGTTTTACACAAAATGTGTTAAAATTACTAGTATTATAATAAAATATACTGAATGTGTGTAATATTTACCAATTGTGTGTTAAAAGTACACCATTTTGTGTAAACTTAACACGCACACAACTTAATTGTGTTCTATATCTCTATTACTGACTGGTTGAGCACAACTGCGCAGCTGCAGTGTATCAGCTGATCCAACACACGTCACTACGCCATATTGGTCATGTAGCGGTGTTGTGTACAGTTACCTCTCGTTTACTGTGTTCAAATGGAGAATATTTAAATTTAAATTGAGGTTTACCTAACTATAACAAATATTACTGATAATTGTAATAAAGTTAAAACTAATTAGAATATAACTATTAAAAATATTAGAAGTTTACTCTGACGTTTTAGATTACTCTGTAATCTAATTCTTTTTGTAACTTTAGAGAAAGAAAATTATATGTTCAGATCACTACCAGTTAATTTTTTAAAAACTTCTATTATGTAGTGCCTAAATACATCTTTGTTTGTTGTTTCATTGTTTATGATTTACTAGAACATTATTAGTCCTTTATTAGAATATGTACTTATATATATTTTGTAAGCAAACTTGGCTGTTGTTCATTTGAACTGAATGTTATTTTTTTAATAAAATCATGAAAAGTAAAATATCTTTTATTTTATAATTACACCATAATTCTGAAAATTCTATATATTGATAGGGAATCTCACCTACCTTAATTATGTTCCTGTTTGCTTTTGATAATTTTTAATACATATATTCTGACGTTTTATAGAACATTCCAGGCTATATTGAATGCATGCTCGACGAGGCAAAACCTCTAGAAAATGTCAAAATAAAAGTATTTCAAATATTATATTTATTAAAAATGATTTCGAAAGCAAACAGGAACATAATTAACAAATTAAAAAGGTAGGTGAGTCTTCCATATCAATATCTATTCTTATACCATAAAATTAACATGTTAATGTGTAAAACCTACACCTTTATTGATACAAATAACACTGAAATGTGTAAAAGTTACATATGCCATTTGTTACATTAACACAGTGAATTGTGTTAAACCTTTAACACACTGCTACATACAGAGAAATGTGTAAAAATATACACAATTCCGTGTGGACCTCGATTAACACAGTATTGTGTTCATTTGTGTTAAAATGTGTAATTATTTTTTTACAGTGTAATAATAATAATAATAATAATATTAAAATTCACACCAGAGGTAGGATGCTACAAATTACTGTTAATTTGTATCATGACAGATTATCTGATTTCATTTATTTCTATCTAATAGTGTTCTGTAGATCATAAAAATCACAACTAATTTTATAATCGAGATTCTGGTGTAGAGCAACAAAATGTAACCTCAATGTCGTTACTACTCCATATACGAGTAGGCTTTATTTTGTGATTTTACTGAATTTAATAGTGTTAGTAGTATGGCAAGAATCTAATGTAATTATAAAATATATGGAAGACGATATTTACACATAAAATATTGTAGAAGAGAAATATTACCATACCCGTATTTTATTTTGATTTCACATAAGGCAAATATAAGTAATTGGCCGAAAATTGTGTATATTGACAATATAACGGTTATAATAAAATTGATGGTATTCAAATAATACCAGTCGACCATAGTACGCTATTTCCATTACATGAGCAAAGTTTAAAAATTTGATGTATGGGTGTCGCACTTTAATTTTGTTTCCACCCGGAAAATCACTATATATCAAATTCATACATCAAGTCAAGAACAAAACTGATTGGCTTAGGTTTAACAGAAATGTCACATCCCGAACAAATGCTGATATTATGAAATGCCAAGGAATGTAACTGTTATTGCCAGTATTTTTGTCAACAGCTCCGTCGTCTTGAGACCGCAAATCAAGAAGAAAGCCCTGTGAAAACATCATCGAGTGATTTTGTAGTATGACAACGTCAGCCGTCACACCGTTAACATCATAAAATTTGTTACTCTGGAGCACATTTTGGATGTTCTTATGATCTTGTCCCATCTCTACTATTCTATTGCGAACAACACACAAAGATTTTAATTTAATGACCACGTTGCGCTGCAAAATTGTCTTCTTGAGTTCTTCACTTCCAAATTACCAAATTTCTTCAAACGTGAAATAAAAAAACTGACAACGTTGGAAAGAAATTCTAAACAATGAAAGAGATCCCTAACTAGTTTATGTGCATGCTCAATAAAAATGCTACAAGCGTATCTATGCATCAGTCTATATTATGTTAAAGCTGGCTACTGACTGCGTGAATTAGAGATTCGTGTTGCGTGATTTATAACTAATTCGTGCATAGGCTTGCTGCAGACTATGCGTAATTCGCGATTCCTCGCAAACCACGCATCGCGCATTACGAATCGCGAATTCACGCATAATCTGTAGCGAGCATGAGAACCTATTCCATAAAAATCGATTTATGAACAATGAGTTGAATATTATGAATGTATTCGTGATGCGAGATGTGTGATTTCCGAACAATTCTTTCTGTGATTTGTTGTCGGAGGTGGTAAAATTGAGGAATGTTAAAGCCCGTGCAGTAATACGAATCTTTCGATTCACTATTGAAATAAGTGATGTAGCTAACCTATATTGCAGATATAGTAATGATTAATATTTTAACCTCACTGGGCCTTCTGCAATTAATATGACCAAACATCAGTAACCACACTACTCACTTAAGAAACAGTATCTCCGCCAATAAATTGCCCGTGAGGAGTGTTTTACATAGAACAATATTGTCGATGTCAATGTCGATCCTGGTATCGAATTGAGTCAGAAATACATGATTTTAAATAGACTTCAATCCGATACAAATATCGGTAGTGGTCACCAATATTGCTATGAATTTGGAATAGTTCTGTAAAATCGGACGATTAATATATCGTTGCCCTTTAGATGGCAATTCAAAATGCATACATGTGTTCAAATAGAGAGATTACGTGATGTCGATGCAATTCAGTTCAGCGACCCAATTGCAGTCGAGTTTCACGTCAATTTACATAAGAGTACCTAAAAATACGTAAAATATATCAGATCTTCTTTCTCTGCACCTTTGCTGCTTTGAAGATACAATAAAGCAAAAAAAAACTTGTTATTATCATTTTTTAAACAATGTAATTTCTAGAGTCCGCTGGCTGTGAATGGTTAGGTAGATACAGTACTGACTAAACTTTAGTAAATGCGTTAGATATGCTAGATCCACCATAAACAGACTATTTGTCGCTACATATGAACAATGTATTCGATACCGACATCACCAACAACGATGAATATCGTTTTGTGTGAAACCACGTTAAAGCGGCATTTACATTATATAAGTGCGAGTGTGTCCAAGTGCGTTTATATATCCGAATACGCAACTCGGATTGGAGCATTCTTTAATGTAAATCCCGCTTAACTCTGTGATTTCTTCGATTCGTATTAATACGCGGCGTTTGATATTCGTCAATTTTATCGCTTAAAGCAAGTCACAGCAAATAGGCGAACTACTTTCTTCACGAATTGATTTGTAAAGAATAAGTCCGTACACACTATACAGGAATTGTTTATGAATCACGCTTCGCGTATCACGAATCTCCAATTCACGCATAGTCTGTAGCCTGCTTTAGTTTTGTTGCTATGGTGAAACGATCGGTTCGCAGACCATTATAACAAAAGAAAAGATATCTTAAAAATTTGGCTGTAATTTTGACTTTCCTCCTTTCTTAAAATTATCCATGAAAATAGAGAAACTGTTTTATGCACTAGCACTAGTAGCAATCAGCCATGTAATAGCAACATACTAACATATATACAGACGAAGAAAAGGAGTTGATGTAGAAAATGTATGTAAGTGATCTGTCATCACAACTGGTTTCATCAAGAAGGAACACCTCCATATTTGGAATGACTAAATGATAAGTTTGTACATATTTTTGCATTCTCTAATTGATAATTGTGAATATAAAACGATCCTTAGATACGGATAAGTTAATATAGATTCCAGATCTATGCTTTTATTGACTATTAATAATATTTAGTAATGGACCTTGCAATTTAAGAAAGATGAAGTTAACAGTTACCCATATTCGTATACACGGTTGGAAAACGGTGATGGTCCATCTGCCGTTACATGAGAGCGATCTGTGGAGCGACAAAGTAAAGTATAGAAATCCATGCGATAGACAAGGATGACTATATTGACGACGTTTTAAAATCTAAATAGTCACCGCCAGTTTCGCCAATCGCCATTCAAAACAAATAAAATGGGAATGACTGCTCAGATGTTATTCTAATTTATAAAACGTCTTCCTATAGCCATCCTTGTCTATCGCACGGATTTATATACTTTACTTTGTCGCTCTCATGTAACGGCAGATGGGCCGTCACCGTTTTCCAACCGTGTATATACATACATGGTACGATAGAAATACAGGTAGCTTCCGGTTAAGTGAGAACATTTTATTTTTAAACAGTTTTATCTAAGAATAACAATCTAAATATAGGGTGCTGTATAATGTACTGGACTGGCGTTCACTAATAAGTTCCTGAGGTCTAAGTAAAAAGTTAATATAGGTACATAGGGTAAATTCTCCATGGTTGCCCAGCTATATACATGAAATAAGTACTTGCATGTACATAGATTTTAAACTTTTACTATGTTTACCTATCAGGGATAACAATAATAAAATAACAATACAGGGAAAATACAAAAAAAAACGAAAAATAATGACCTCTAGAACTTGTCCAGTGCGTCATGCAACACCCTGTATTATAATGTTATGAGGAATGTTTTAGTGTCTAAAACTTTGACTTAGTATTTTATATTTTGGGTAATTTGAAACAAAGACAAAGCTATAAATGTTGTTTATTTTTCCCTTAAAGTTAAACGTAAGTCTCAAGGCAACCGACATTCAATATAATTATTAATCAATTCATTCTTGGATACCTTTGGAAAATAGAAACCATTTAAGCATATCATTAGTATTGCTCTGCCACAATATTTATTTCATATCTGATAATAGGTTTAAATTCAATATAGGCTGGAATAGTATCGAACATAAACGAAAATACATATAATGAAATGCTAATTGTTTTTCTTGCTTAATAATTTTGTATAAAGGCGAGGTTGTAAATTATCATTTATTTAAATAATGTATATAAATGCATATATGTATACAAATATATAGAAATAATTATTACATTTTAATAGTGCATAATAAAAAATACAGTTGCATAAAGGTCCATTTACACACATCAGAGACGTATTAGCTCAGTGTCAGGTCAATATCGGTGTTATTTGTGGTGGATCACTGATGCCAGTTTACACATATCCGTCCATAAAAAGGAGTTAGTAGACGATCAAACAAAGTGATCTGAATATATTTATCAACATTTCGTACTAGCTTGATAAGCAGCTGATACGGCACTGTGACGGATGTGTATAAACACGCCAATTTAAAATCTAAGCAACGATTTTTTATTTTTCACTGATACTGATACGGAACTGACACGGCACTGATGTATGTAAATAGACCTTAATAAGTTCTTACGTTAGATTCTGCAGTGAGTTTGTTTTTTACAAATATATCAGCTTTTATCGATTTAATAAAAAAAACAATAGAGCGTCGCATTATATATTGTTCAAAACTCAAAATCAGAGAAATACATATGTAATTTTAGTAAATGTTCAAAATGTCTTCTGTCCCTTGCAAATTTTTCTGCAGGAAAGAAACTAATATAATGAATCAGGAAAATAGTAATTATGTATTACTGTTTAGCAAATAGAAAACAAAGATTGTTTGGAAACATAATAACGGTAATATTTTTACTGGAGTGAAGGACTCATACAACATAATATACTTACAGAATCGGAAATTGCGGATCTTTACAGAGAAAGTAGAAATTGCCGCTTTATCCCAGGGAAGGTACGAAGTATAAGCGGCGCGGCGCCGTGCATTGGCCATTAGCATTCCCCACTACTATGGTAATCGGTTCCGTATCGCCAACGCCAATTCGTCATTACAAATCTAACTGTGTAAGGGTTAACAAGTGCTTAGATAGTTATTATCGGTTTAATACTAATAATTAATAATAAGTAATACAATGTTGATTTATACAACCGAAGAAAAGGTCCGTATAATAAAATGGCGTTTTGATGGAAATTCTCTTCAAGACACCGTTAATTTAATCATTGTTGCATATGAGGATCGCCAATCCCTTCCACTCAAACAATAAATAATATTGTGAAGGCTTTTGAAAAATGCGGTTGTGTTGTTGGGTTTAGCAGGAAATGTCAAAAAACAGATGATGAACATGCACTTCCTCTTTCGTCTGTAAATAAGACCCACAGCCACTGGCGAAAAAGCCAAACCCTATGCTCTCGCGCCCACTGGACACGGGCAGCATGAAGCCTTCGAAGTAGAGTGGGGAACCGTAACGATCTCCTGGCATGTAAATTGGCGTGTTGAGTCGCCTTCGAACAGTTGGTGTCGATATAACACAGCGAAACGTACCTTGAAAGTGGGCTCTCAGAGTTGAAGATGAAGATGTGCGGTGTGTACGGGCATATTGCACCAAATACCGATCCTTCCTCTCGTTAGACACTCGAGGACGTTCACTACGTGGTCTGTTTTTCACTGTATCAAATTTTTCGTATCTGTATACTCTTCGTACGACAGATGATCTAGGAATGCCCACATGTTCGATATCTGGTGACTAGAATGTCCTGCATCAAGTAAAGTAGTCATTCTTGCTCGAGAAATGCATAAACACGTCCTGGAATTATAATGTACAAAAATTCAAGGAACACTTGGCTGAATACACTGCCATACTGACCAGATTTGTAAAAACATTGGTAATAAACTAAAGGTTCATGGTCTGCGATGTTTTATTGTCTTTTTTGTTTCCTAAGTACATGTACTTTTTTACTACATTAAGAAAAACCACTAAGTTTAATTTAATCATTTTATATACAGGGGGTCCAAGACTTTTGACGTTGTGTGTAGATACCAACAGACTGAATCAAACATTTTAATTTTCTGTAATATACATATAAATAATCTGTTGTGTGAAGCATGTGACGGCCGTAAAGATAATTATTGTACGTATAGGTACAATACCAGATTATTTTTCCCAATTATAACAAATATTCTCTAAATGTGTTTTGGAACCCGGTAATTTCACAAGCAATGCAGCATATCTGCCTTGTCGTTTATATGACATTTTTGTTAATTCCTCCCATCTAACCCAATAATTGTAGTTAGCTGAAAGTAAAAACAAACTAAGTTGATACTTTTTTCTCACAATTGTATTTTTTAAAAATTACCTTTAGCATTAGGTATGTTTCATTGTCTGCTTCCCTAATAAATTGGTTAATATGCTTGCTACTTGTAACCAACGTTACTAATTTTAAAAATTTATTGGTCAGTGGTCGCGCGGTTTAAGGCGTCAGTACTTGAATCGAGGTGACTGGATCGCTGTGGGTTCGACCCCCGCAGCCGGTAGACCGTATATAAGCTATATTTGTGGAGAGATTGGCACCCTCTCTGCGAGTATGGTAGGGTGGAAGAATGTTGGCTTGGGTCAATGTGAGATTGATACCGGTTGACATAACTACCCCCGTAATTAATGAGGTTTTCCAGGTTTCCCTCATTCCTGCACTGAATGGTGGTTAGGGCCTACCAACATAAGACATTCCTGGGTGCAAATGAGGCCTGCTTAATAATAATATGCCGCTCCCTCTCCCGCACAAGTTATTATTATTATTATTATTTATTATTATTATTATTATTATTATTATTATTATTATTATTATTATTATTATTATTATTATTATTATTATTATTATTATTATTATTATTATTATTATTTTTAAACACGTTCCGAGGCTCCGACACATTCGGAGATGTTCTGGAAGTCAAGCAATGACTACTCTCCTCCGTGGAGTCAGTAATCATTGCGCCCGTAAATCGTGTGTTCTGAGCAGACGTAGCGAACCAAGGACGATTGCCTTCTGCATTCTGCCGGCTAAGATCTCTGCCGAATTTCGACAAGCCGGTATGATCTTTAAGTCAGAAAGCAACGTATGTCTCATTCCACCCAGGACGCCTATAATTAGCACCACAATCTTAACAGAGTGGTCTGGATACAGCCTGCGGAGCTCGGAGAGAAGATCTCGATATTTCCTCCGTTTTTCCTCCTCTTTTAGGACGATGTTGTTCTCTGCAGGAGCCGAGAACTCAATCACAAACATCGTCCTAAGCTGGTGGTCGAGGAGGACTACATCAGGCTTATTGGCTTGAATTTGCCTGATTATTATTATTATTATTATTATTATTATTATTATTATTATTATTATTATTATTATTATTATTATTATTATTATTATTATTATTATTATTATTTTTTCCAGTAAACACCTTCCGAGGCTCCGACACATTCGGAGATGTTCTGGAGAGTCAAGCAATGACTACTCTCCACTCCGTGGAGTCAGTAATCATTGCGCCCGTAAATCGTGTGTTCTGAGCAGACGTAGCGAACCAAGGACGATTGCCTTCTGCATTCTGCCGGCTAAGACATTATTATTATTATTATTATTATTATTATTATTATTATTATTATTATTATTATTATTATTATTATTATTATTATTATTATTATTATTATTATTATTATTATTATTATTATTATTATTATTATTATTATTATTATTATTATTATTATTATTATTATTATTATTATTATTATTATTATTATTATTATTATTATTATTATTATTATTATTATTATTATTATTATTATTATTATTATTATTATTATTATTATTATTATTATTATTATTATTATTATTATTATTATTATTATTATTATTATTATTATTATTATTATTATTATTATTATTATTATTATTATTATTATTATTATTATTATTATTATTATTATTATTATTATTATTATTATTATTATTATTATTATTATTATTATTATTATTATTATTATTATTATTATTATTATTATTATTATTATTATTATTATTATTATTATTATTATTATTATTATTATTATTATTATTATTATTATTATTATTATTATTATTATTATTATTATTATTATTATTATTATTATTATTATTATTATTATTATTATTATTATTATTATTATTATTATTATTATTATTATTATTATTATTATTATTATTATTATTATTATTATTATTATTATTATTATTATTATTATTATTATTATTATTATTATTATTATTATTATTATTATTATTATTATTATTATTATTATTATTATTATTATTATTATTATTATTATTATTATTATTATTATTATTATTATTATTATTATTATTATTATTATTATTATTATTATTATTATTATTATTATTATTATTATTATTATTATTATTATTATTATTATTATTATTATTATTATTATTATTATTCACTCGGAGATGTTCTGGAGTCAAGCAATGACCACTCCACTCCGTGGAGTCAGTAATCATTGCGCCCGTAAATCGTGTGTTCTGAGCAGACGTAGCGAACCAAGGACGATTGCCTTCTGCATTCTGCCGGCTAAGATCTCTGCCGAATTTCGACAAGCCGGTATGATCTTTAACTCAGAAAGCAACGTATGTCTCATTCCACCCAGGACGCCTATAATTAGCACCACAATCTTAACAGAGTGGTCTGGATACAGCCTGCGGAGCTCGGAGAGAAGATCTCGATACTTCCTCCGTTTTCCTCCTCTTTTAGGACGATGTTGTTCTCTGCGGGAGCCGAGAACTCAATCACAAACATCGTCTAAGCTGGTGGTCGAGGAGGACTACATCAGGCTTATTGGCTTGGATTTGCCTGAGGGTGGGAATGAATAGTTCAATAAATTCGGCACTTCTCATTTCCCACTACGGATTCCATATCCCCCAGAGCATAAGGCAGCACTGGCGTCTCGTCTATCTCATACGAGTGTCGTAAATGATAATACAACACCCGTAAGGCTGAATCGTGTCTTTGGATATACGCTGTGCATATACCGGACAGGCAGACAGGAGATGCATAAGCGTCTCCGGCGCTTGGCAGCAGGCCCTGCAGCTGGTATCAGGAACCTCGATACCCAAGACACGACTACGATAGACAGTGTGTTAATTACACCATCTTGGCAAGCCATTATGAATCCCTCGGTCTCAGAGTTCAGCCCCGATGACCTCAAAAAGCAAAGGTCAGCCTTTCAGATAAGCCAAGCCCCTCTAGATGACGGTAGAAGAGACCATGCATTGGCTTATCCTTATGTAGCTGCAGAAGATGACGCGTTTCTGCAGCTTTAATTAGGAGCTTTTAACTGAGCAGGATCCGACTCGGTGACAGAGTCTGGATTTTCCCGCTCAGTATCGAACACGAGACCAAGTTCATCGGCTGCTCTTCTCGCTGCCTTATACACAAACGCTCCTATCCCTGCTGCTTCATGGTCTTGGACCATGCAGATTATTATTATTATTATTATTATTATTATTATTATTATTATTATTATTATTATTATTATTATTATTATTATTATTATTATTATTATTATTATTATTATTATTATTATCATTATCATTATCATTATCATTATCATTATCATTATCATTATCATTATCATTATCATTATCATTATCATTATCATTATCATTATCATTATCATTATCATTATCATTATCATTATCATTATCATTATCATTATCATTATCATTATCATTATCATTATCATTATCATTATCATTATCATTATCATTATCATTATCATTATCATTATCATTATCATTATCATTATCATTATCATTATCATTATCATTATCATTATCATTATCATTATCATTATCATTATCATTATCATTATCATTATCATTATCATTATCATTATCATTATCATTATCATTATCATTATCATTATCATTATCATTATCATTATCATTATCATTATCATTATCATTATCATTATCATTATCATTATCATTATCATTATCATTATCATTATCATTATCATTATCATTATCATTATCATTATCATTATCATTATCATTATCATTATCATTATCATTATCATTATCATTATCATTATCATTATCATTATCATTATCATTATCATTATCATTATCATTATCATTATCATTATCATTATCATTATCATTATCATTATCATTATCATTATCATTATCATTATCATTATCATTATCATTATCATTATCATTATCATTATCATTATCATTATCATTATCATTATCATTATCATTATCATTATCATTATCATTATCATTATCATTATCATTATCATTATCATTATCATTATCATTATCATTATCATTATCATTATCATTATCATTATCATTATCATTATCATTATCATTATCATTATCATTATCATTATCATTATCATTATCATTATCATTATCATTATCATTATCATTATCATTATCATTATCATTATCATTATCATTATCATTATCATTATCATTATCATTATCATTATCATTATCATTATCATTATCATTATCATTATCATTATCATTATCATTATCATTATCATTATCATTATCATTATCATTATCATTATCATTATCATTATCATTATCATTATCATTATCATTATCATTATCATTATCATTATCATTATCATTATCATTATCATTATCATTATCATTATCATTATCATTATCATTATCATTATCATTATCATTATCATTATCATTATCATTATCATTATCATTATCATTATCATTATCATTATCATTATCATTATCATTATCATTATCATTATCATTATCATTATCATTATCATTATCATTATCATTATCATTATCATTATCATTATCATTATCATTATCATTATCATTATCATTATCATTATCATTATCATTATCATTATCATTATCATTATCATTATCATTATCATTATCATTATCATTATCATTATCATTATCATTATCATTATCATTATTATTATCATTATCATTATCATTATCATTATCATTATCATTATCATTATCATTATCATTATCATTATCATTATCATTATCATTATCATTATCATTATTATTATCATTATCATTATCATTATCATTATCATTATCATTATCATTATCATTATCATTATCATTATCATTATCATTATCATTATCATTATCATTATCATTATCATTATCATTATCATTATCATTATCATTATCATTATCATTATTATTATTATTATTATTATTATTATTATTATTATTATTATTATTATTATTATTATTATTATTATTATTATTATTATTATTATTATTATTATTATTATTATTATTATTATTATTATTATTATTATTATTATTATTATTATTATTATTATTATTATTATTATTATTATTATTATTATTATTATTATTATTATTATTATTATTATTATTATTATTATTATTATTATTATTATTATTATTATTATTATTATTATTATTATTATTATTATTATTATTATTATTATTATTATTATTATTATTATTATTATTATTATTATTATTATTATTATTATTATTATTATTATTATTATTATTATTATTATTATTATTATTATTATTATTATTATTATTATTATTATTATTATTATTATTATTATTATTATTATTATTATTATTATTATTATTATTATTATTATTATTATTATTATTATTATTATTATTATTATTATTATTATTATTATTATTATTATTATTATTATTATTATTATTATTATTATTATTATTATTATTATTATTATTATTATTATTATTATTATTATTATTATTATTATTATTATTATTATTATTATTATTATTATTATTATTATTATTATTATTATTATTATTATTATTATTATTATTATTATTATTATTATTATTATTATTATTATTATTATTATTATTATTATTATTATTATTATTATTATTATTATTATTATTATTATTATTATTATTATTATTATTATTATTATTATTATTATTATTATTATTATTATTATTATTATTATTATTATTATTATTATTATTATTATTATTATTATTATTATTATTATTATTATTATTATTATTATTATTATTATTATTATTATTATTATTATTGTTATTATTATTATTATTATTATTATTATTATTATTATTATTATTATTATTATTATTGTTATTATTATTATTATTATTATTATTATTATTATTATTATTATTATTATTATTATTATTATTATTATTATTATTATTGTTATTATTATTATTATTATTATTATTATTATTATTATTATTATTATTATTATTATTATTATTATTATTATTATTATTATTATTATTATTATTATTATTATTATTATTATTATTATTATTATTATTATTATTATTATTATTATTATTATTATTATTATTATTATTATTATTATTATTATTATTATTATTATTATTATTATTATTATTATTATTATTATTATTATTATTATTATTATTATTATTATTATTATTATTATTATTATTATTATTATTGTGTGTGTGTTATTATTATTATTATTATTATTATTCCACATTCAAGACCTTACGAGCTATATGGCATGTTCCAAGAATGGCTAACTTTTGCAGTTCAGGTATAATCTTGAAGGTAAATGTAAAGTTTCAATGCTCTTAAGTAATTTTAATGGTACTTCCCTGTTGCGCCTACGACCACCGGTATAATGACTACTCTTTCTTGATTCCAGATCGCTTTGATTTCGGTAGCTAATGGCATATACTTTCGGACTTTCTCTACCTGCGTCTCTAGTATGTTGTGTGCAGATGGTACAGCAATATCTACTAGGTAAGTAGTTTTATTATTATTATTATTATTATTATTATTATTATTATTATTATTATTATTATTATTATTATTATTAATATTATTATTATTATTATTATTATTATTATTATTATTATTATTATTATTATTATTATTATTATTATTATTATTATTATTATTATTATTATTATTATTATTATTATTATTATTATTATTATTATTATTATTATTATTATTATTATTATTATTATTATTATTATTATTATTATTATTATTATTATTATTATTATTATTATTATTATTATTATTATTATTATTATTATTATTATTATTATTATTATTATTATTATTATTATTATTATTATTATTATTATTATTATTATTATTATTATTATTATTATTATTATTATTATTATTATTATTATTATTATTATTATTATTATTATTATTATTATTATTATTATTATTATTATTATTATTATTATTATTATTATTATTATTATTATTATTATTATTATTATTATTATTATTATTATTATTATTATTATTATTATTATTATTATTATTATTATTATTATTATTATTATTATTATTATTATTATTATTATTATTATTATTATTATTATTATTATTATTATTATTATTATTATTATTATTATTATTATTATTATTATTATTATTATTATTATTATTATTATTATTATTATTATTATTATTATTATTATTATTATTATTATTATTATTATTATTATTATTATTATTATTATTATTATTATTATTATTATTATTATTATTATTATTATTATTATTATTATTATTATTATTATTATTATTATTATTATTATTATTATTATTATTATTATTATTATTATTATTATTATTATTATTATTATTATTATTATTATTATTATTATTATTATTATTATTATTATTATTATTATTATTATTATTATTATTATTATTATTATTATTATTATTATTATTATTATTATTATTATTATTATTATTATTATTATTATTATTATTATTATTATTATTATTATTATTATTATTATTATTATTATTATTATTATTATTATTATTATTATTATTATTATTATTATTATTATTATTATTATTATTATTATTATTATTATTATTATTATTATTATTATTATTATTATTATTATTATTATTATTATTATTATTATTATTATTATTATTATTATTATTATTATTATTATTATTATTATTATTATTATTATTATTATTATTATTATTATTATTATTATTATTATTATTATTATTATTATTATTATTATTATTATTATTATTATTATTATTATTATTATTATTATTATTATTATTATTATTATTATTATTATTATTATTATTATTATTATTATTATTATTATTATTATTATTATTATTATTATTATTATTATTATTATTATTATTATTATTATTATTATTATTATTATTATTATTATTATTATTATTATTATTATTATTATTATTATTATTATTATTATTATTATTATTATTATTATTATTATTATTATTATTATTATTATTATTATTATTATTATTATTATTATTATTATTATTATTATTATTATTAGAGTAGCTCAGGTAAGTACTTTAGACACGGCTTGTTATGCAAGTGCCTAAATATTAAATTGTTTTTTCAGGTTTCCACATTCAAGACCTTACGAGCTATATGGCATGTTCCAAGAATGGCTAACTTTTGCAGTTCCAGGTATAATCTTGAAGGTAAATGTAAAGTTTCAATGCTCTTATGTAATTTTAATGGTACTTCCTGTTGCGCCTACGACCACCGGTATAATGACTACTCTTTCTTGATTCCAGATCGCTTTGATTTCGGTAGCTAATGGCATATACTTTCGGACTTTCTCTACCTGCGTCTCTAGTATGTTGTGTGCAGATGGTACAGCAATATCTACTAGGTAAGTAGTTTTATTATTATTATTATTATTATTATTATTATTATTATTATTATTATTATTATTATTATTATTATTATTATTATTATTATTATTATTATTATTATTATTATTATTATTATTATTATTATTATTATTTATTTTTATAAATATTCTCTGTAATCACAGGTAAGTATCTTCGACACGGCATTTACTGCAAATGTCCAAGACTAATTTGTATTGTTTTTCAGGTTGCTACGTTCAGAGCCTTCCGAGTTATATGGCACGTCCCTAGGATAGATAGTTTCTGTAATTTGAGGTAGATTGTCGGTGGTAAGTATAACTTCTCTATGCTCTCATGTAATTTCTTTGGTATCTCTCCTGTCGCTCCTATTACTATTGGTATCACGACCACTTTTTCTTGATTCCAGATTTCTTTAACCTCCGCAGCCAGTGGGATGTATTATTATTATTATTATTATTATTATTATTATTATTATTATTATTATTATTATTATTATTATTATTATTATTATTATTATTATAATTATTATTATTATTATAATTGCGATACTACTAAATGGTACTAGAGTACATGCTCCATAATTATGGTAGAGGATTTAACAATTTCTAGTTTTTGTGCCAAATTAGTCAAAATTACGTCGCTTTTTATAATAGTTTTCCATTTTTCACAAGTTATAAACGTTTTCGTACCTTATACACTTTGATTTTCACGTAATAATTGTGCTGTAGCAGCTGATGCATTGGAAATTTCATCAGCCACATTTTAAAACTAGCTGCTGCTTTCCATTATCTATTGCAATAATCGCTACTAAAACCATTTAAACTTAAACGTAAACAGCAAAATGTCAAGTATGTTAATGTTAAATTGGTAAGTTGTTATTTTGTTGCTATGGTAATGATTAACTGTAATCTTCTAAAGCATATTTATCTAGGTTTTCATACTATTATTTGGTTAAGTATAATGACAACAACGATGTAATTTTTCCCGACCTAAAGTGGAAAATACGTACATCCTAGACTAGACCGGAAAAGTGTGACTCTCTCAAAGAAAAAGCATCTGGGAAGTTGGTACTTTCCGGACGGCTGCCGAAAAAAATTATTTCTGAGAAAATCACTTTTAAAACATATTTTTACAATAAAGAAACACAATAATAAATAAATAAAATCAATATGGATTGGTGTATTTCATAAGTGTGACTTTCTCAAAAGAAAAGCATCTGGGAAGTTGGTACTTTCTGGACCGAAAAATTATTTCTGCAGAAAATTACTTTTAAAAACATATTTTTACAATAAAGAAACAAAATAATAAATAAATAAAATCAATATGTCTTGGTGTATTTCATAAAACTAACTTGTTTCTGTTTCAAATTATATATAAGTGATCATTTTTATAGTAAAAGGGAATACACGCGTATTACAGCATGATATGTATATTAAATGAAATAATATCTAATAATTAAGACTACCTATACTATTTATTATAAAGGGAAACAGAAAGGTATGAAAATACAGGAAACGAATCTTTGTAACTAAGAAATGTATGTTCGGTATTTATTTATTTCTCTTTTTTAACGAAACAGCAACAAAATGAAATAACTGTTGTTAATGCGACTTCATAAATAAAGCTTATGGGATAATGCAATCTTATACGTTTCCTGCTTTTCTCGGCTTTGCAATATGAAACTATAAGGAAGCGTAGGGTGACATTCTGCTCAAATATGAAGTTTAACAGTCATTTGTCAAAAATCTTCTTCAATTGGAAACATTTGGTACATTTCAAAGATATGGAGCTAAGTTTTAAAATCGGGTTTCAGGATTTGTTTTAGTTTAATAAATTTCATGCAGCATTTGGTGAAGGGAAACTTATTTCAGTGACGAGATACTACGATATTAAATTTTACCTGGTGACAGCTGTTGATGTACTTTATCATTCACAAATAGGAAATATGTCAAACTTTATCAGTAACAACTGAAATTATAACGATGAATTTCATTCTCAACAGAGATATTTACAGTTCTAGAAGTAACTATTGACTATTTGCGTAGATGATTTTTTAAATGCATGCATATCATTACTTCAATCAATGAATATTCTGTTGATGTCTAAGTTAAAATATTTATTTAAATATCTATGGAAATGTTTTAATATAAGTTGACAAACTTAAGCTAACAGGTGGTGAGGTATTTATACATATATAAATGTCAACTGCTAAGATATACAGGGTGTCCGAAATATAAGTGCCTTTGTTTTGCTGGATGATTTTTTCTCTGGCCAACGCTAACAAAATTATGACAGTAAGTTGATGTTAAATATGTGACAACGTCGCTGACATACCATGCTAGCATTGTCCGGTGTTTGTACATAATAAGTTCAAATACACCTAAACATACCTACAGTGAATGGTTTTTTTAGCGCTCTTTTCACAACACAGAATAAACCATGAAATAATTACAAGTATTCAAAATAACTTATGTTGCTTGTGAAATGCTTTACCTTACAATAGTCACGTAGCCAGAGTATGTTCCCCAGATTCGCCATAAATTAACACATCACGCAGCTTGTAATAATAATATAATAATATATCTACCCCTCATTCTAATCACGAGAAGACTTGTGCGAGAGAGGGGGCGGCATATTATTATTAAGCAGGCCGCATTTGCGCCCAAGACGACTTACGTTGGTAGGCCCTAACCACCATTCAGTGCAGGAATGAGGGAAATCTGGAAAACCTCATTAATTAGGGGGGTAGTCAAATGTCAACCGGTATCAATCTCTCACATTGACCCAAGCCAACATTCTTCCACCCTACCATACCCGCAGAGAGGGTGCCAATCTCTCCATGAATATAGCTTATATACGGTCTACCGGCTGCGGGGGTCGAACCACACAGCGATCTAGTCACCTCGATTCAAGTACTGACGCCTTAAACCGCGCGACCACTGACCGATCCAGTAATGGTTACTATAAATTGTCCCATTCTTGTTTATGTACACTACAAATATCAAACAAGCACAGAAAATGAAACACACTAGCCTCATTACTTATTACGAGTAATATTACTTTCAGGTTGACAGCAGCATGTGATAGTACGTTAGAGTTTTTTAATAAACTTCAACTGTTGCAGAACTTATTGCAGTTATAATTTTATTTTTCAAATGTATTTGTAGAAAAACTATTCGCTTAAGACATTTTTTTCATAACAGTTTTTTGTTGCTTTTGACCATACAGACAAGCCCTTTTAGTATCGGCACTTGTACTATTATTGCAGAATTTTGACCTTTCTGAATATTTTTCAGAATTGGGTAAGTGCAACTGCATATCAGTAATCATAGATATTTAAGAAGTATGACATTTTCTTTCCAAAAAAATAACAACTTCAAGTTATTTGCATTTTTAAAAATTAAATTTGTAGAATAAACCTAAAATAAATCTATTTCTTTCATAAGAGAACATTTTTATTAAATAAATACCTAATTTTAGTTACTTCTTTCAACTATGTATTAGGGTTCATTTAAATTAAAAGAAAATATAAACAAAAAATTGCTGCTGCTTTTCCTAATAAGATATTTTTTCTTTAAGAACCAAGGGTACCAGTTGAACATTATAACTAAGCATTGACCTTGAAATTCTGGGGATTCTTAGTGACAGTATCTCCTGGTATCTCTACCACTGTCTAATAAATCTGTATACGACTTAAATAATTATATTAGTTCAAAGTGTATCATCAAAGATATTTGAACGAATGAACTATTTTTAAACTGCAACATTTTACTCGGTCCATTCTGTTGTGGTTGTTCGAGTTATTATGCCGTGGCCTAGATAACAGTTAACCAACCACCCTTGCTATTTCCAGGCTAGTGTTTGTGGTGGCTTACCTTCTGTCAGATTTATCTAAGATTATAAGAACCCATATTGTTGCTACGATCGGTGCTGTCTCTCAGACAACCGAGTGTTGACATCAAATGATTCGAAACGTTTTGCTGATCTTCTTGGTCGGTATTTTCAATGGTACTCCGCAAAAATCCGTGACTGAGGACTCTTCCTCCTCTTGACCTCTTGACAACAATAGCAATATAGTAGAAGCTACGGTTCGTCTCAGAAGACCATCATTGTTTAAGGAGCAACTGCAGTACAAACAATAGGAACGAAATTCTTTACAGGGATGGCCAGAAGTACGGAATAAAATTTATTTTTTTTTATAAACGCCGAAACACGTTAACTGATCTTAATTTTTTCCCATCGTTTGGTTATATAATAATTAATTTTTGTTCAACCCCCTAACCCCCAACTACCCCTACTTTTTTTCAAATGGAAACATGGAAGCATGAGGGGGGGTCGTTGAAAAACTTATAGAAAACCGAATCCAGTCATACCAAATAAACAAGTTTTATGTTTTCAATAACAAGTTTTTGTTTAGAAATCGAAACAACTAGATAATTTACAAAAATAAACTCATTACCGAAAATGCTGGAAATGTCTTCCATTTACTATTTGGCATTCTCCAAACCGATAGTAAAAGCTGTCCACAGCATTCCGAATGACTTCAGCTGATAAATTATACATCTCCAACCTAATATTGTTCTTTAAATTCTCAATATTATCCGGTCAGTCCTGGTAGACTCTATCCTCAAAGAAAATAATACAGGGGCGTTAAGTCGGGGAATCCTGGCGGCCATTCAATAATTGTACCTTGTCTACCAATCCAACGATTTGGAAACATTTCATCTAAGTATCTTCGAACATCAATACCAAATGTGGGGGGCGCCATCTTGTTGGAACTAAATTTTATCGTTCGGTATATCTAGATCAATTTCATGAGGAAAAATCACATCTAGAGCAGGTATCAGGTCAAATGTTAGGAAATCCATGTAGAGTGCGGCAGTAATATTTTCTTCAAAAAAGAATGGGCCCAAGATTCTGTTGTTGATGATACCTACCCACACATTAACCTTCTGTGGGTGCTGCGTATGCAATTCGCATGTCCACTGTGGATTTTCCTGGGACCATAAACGACAGTTCTGTCTGTTAACCACTCAGTTACCATGTTCGCGTAGGAAGGTGCGTTTCGTGTTTGTTGTTTCTTTGTTTATATCGCCAGTGTAGTTTATAATTATTAATTCAATTTACTATTTATCTAAATAAGAATGCAATTCATACTGGGCGAAACTAAATTTCATTACCAGAAACAATAACTAATAGTGAAAGAGCGCGGTCGTCCCCATGACGACTTGATTTCTGTGTGTGTTATTCGGTACTGATCACGACGCGAAAACCTGGATGGAATCGGAAATAAGGGATCTGATGCACTTGTGAGAAGTGAGAAAATACAAAAATATGAAAATGATACAACTCACACTCATGATCAAATGGGATTTGCATTAGTTGGGAATATCAATACAAGCTCAACAAAGTAGAGTCTACTTTCAAAAACATAATGAAGAGGTATACTATCAAAATCCTGGTATTTTTCGTGAATTAGTGAATTTTACTTCAGAAATTTACAAAAAGCTTAATGAAGACCTTAAAAATGCAAAATTGTTTAAAAAGACTTAAAAAAATATGTAAAATGTAAGTTTGTCACTAGAAAAAAAATGTTGTGTATGTTTCGCTTCAACACTCGAACGCATCATCAAAAAATTTGTAGCGTTCCAAGAACACCATGTTACCGATTGATTTGATTATCTTTTGAAAGGTCCAGTAATTATTTTTTATTCGATTTTATTGTCTGCTATTAGGTCTTTATGGCTGAATCACTCTGTATATTTGTGGATAGATATACCAGAAAATTTTGTATCTTCAGATATCAGATCCATGAGCAGTTTAAAGTCGGGAATTCACGGTGGATAAAATGCAAATTTAGAGATATAATTTTGAACTTGTTTTGAATCGGTCTTACGCATTCCCAAACGTGAGCCGTCATTCTATTTCATAATGTATTTTATTTTTAAAAATACAGATAAATTCTCGTTAGAAAGAAATTTTATAATTTAAATTTGAACTTGAGAGGACAGGACTTTAACTTAAACTGAACAGAGAATGCATGCACATAATAGTTCAAATTCATAATACCGCAAAATAGTATATACTCAGAATTACTATAGTTAACAAAGCTATTATTTGTTTGCTATACTAGTTTGTACTTTCATGATGGTTGTCTATGGTTAAATAGGTAATTTCTGAATTTCCTCTTCTGAGGAAAGTACTGAACATTTAATATATTTCTCGAAACGTTAAGTATAATCTAACAACGTTGTAATCAAGTTTAAATTGTAAAACCATCTTTTAACAATGTCCAATAATAAAGAAAATACAACAAACGGTCTAAAATAAGTTTAATACCCATGACAGTAGATATGATCACGTAGAATAAAATTAATGTGGGGTAAAAGTCCTCGCCATAAAAATAAAAACAAAACAGTACCGCAAATCGATAAGTTCATTTATTGATTTCAGCTAAATATAAAATACTTCTGGATTGTAGACAACGGTTTGTGATTGAAAGATGAGTGATGACATATTTAAATCAGATTCTATAATTTATTGAACTCCTTTGACTATTATAGATCATATACAACTGATGTGCCAAACTGACACTATATTGTATGAGATAAGTACTAATATATTATTTTCTACAAATAAATTAAGCTTATTACTTTAATTTTTAATATTTATTCATTATTATTCATCAAAAAAATCCAAAATTTATACAAATTTAAATTACATAATTAATTTCTATATTTTCTATCAAGATCTTCTTATATAAAGTGGAATTTGTTTTTTGCAATATAATTATGACGATGAATGACTTTCTAGGACATTTAAAAACGGAATTAAAAGTACAGCTCCAGATATCAGTCGGATACATGTCGGTGACGTGGAGTTGTTCGACGTGGTATCTGCAGGTCGTCTAAAGTACGGCAACGGCAGGGTTGTGTACGTGATTGACGTATTCCTCATCAGTATTCCGGCCTTGTGATTGGACAGACTCAGCTGTCAATCAAAAAGTTTTGCACGCGCCTCCCCCAGTGTTCGCCCTCAAAACCCCAACTCTGCAATGTATTGGAATATTTTTATTCCCCGTTTACGGCTTTAATACTTCAGTATAAAAATTAAATGAAAATGCTAACCTAAGTTGGGAAAGAGGGTGAAATTCAATTCAAATTTAAACGATTTTTAAACCACTTTGAATAACTCTACGTTATTTTGATCTTCTGTTTCAAATAAATTGCCTAAATGTACCCCAACTTCTAGCATTATACGTAGAACCGTAATTACTTAAACTAGTTATCGACCCATCGGAATATTTATAAATAACTACATACAAAAATATATTACGAAGATCTTTACGCCGTGAGTGAGATTTGTGATTGAACAAATCAGTTCACAGTGAAAAGAGAATAAATACATTTTCGCTAAAGATATATTCAAATAATTGGTGTGAGTGAATATATTAAAGGTACTGATTAGTGAATCGACAGATTTAAGTTGTTGAGCATATTTTCACTTCTTCACTTTTTACCCGATCTTCTGTCGAGACAAGACCAAATTTGTGACATGACTATAACTGGATTAACTTTACTGACAATTGAGTTAAATTTTGTTATTAAAATTATAGTAACCTAGGACTAATATTTTAATTTTCATACTGCAATTTATGCAAATATCACGTGGTTTGGGATTTTATTATTAGTATAGATCAGTATTTACTAAAGCATCAAAAGTTGAGTATTGATACCTGACGTTTAAATTGGTTAGAAAGTTTTAGGGCAAAACTTTTTAAATTAATAATTCTATGATTCTGTTATTTACATAAAGTAAAAAGTAATAATCACTTGTCGATCTACATGCATTCATTGCTATAGTTGAAAAATAAGGTACAGGCATGTAGGATATCTAGCTTCAAATAAAACTTTACTGAATAAATAATAACTCAAAATATATCAGTGGACTATAATATATCTTCTATATATAGAGACAAATTTATAATTTGTAATTAAAATTTAAATTAATTTAAAACTTCCGATCAACTACCAAGCTGTTGCGCGCATTTCCAAAGTGTAGTATGACGTCACTTTCATTGGTGTACTACTTGTCACCTTGAAGGTTAACCTAGACTAACGAAGGTAAGATAATTTAGTTAGTTAGAAGGCAACAGTTTTGCAAAGGCATTCAGCGATAATTTGCCAAACGTGGACGCACTTATGCTCATGGAATTTATGCTGCCAAGTGACTTTTTAACGCTGTTTTAATGCTCCATGAATAAAGATACATATAAGTTTGTGATATTCCCTTGCTTTGTACCATGATGAGAAATTTAGCTTTTATAAAATAAATTTAAATTAAAGCCTTAAGCGAAATTATATGTTAAGTTATAAAATAAAATAATTTAGGTACATTAATAAGTATACATAATATTTTTTAATACTAATGCTATATTTACTTTTTTAAGATCATTTATTTTATTTTAGTTTTGCATTTAATACTACCTTGCAATTAGTTAAATATATTTCCATGTGTTCTAGTAGACGAAAATTTGCACTGTGCGTTAAACAATATTTAGAAATACTTTTGGAAGTTTCCGTCATTTCAAATTAAGATTCAGGAGACAAAAATCACATAAATATAAACATCAACGTGCATTACAATCCACACAGAATTTTAGATTCTATTTGTAAACAAATAATATGGCGTCACAGTATTATCAATAGGTATGACCACCGTGACATCAAATGTGTTCTAAGAACTATTAATGAATCACATAATAATTAGGTCAGTAGAATTTAATTTCATAAATAGCAAAATTAATTACTGTTTCCTATTGTGAAACTGTATGCATACTTGAGGCTGCTGATGCAGTTAGGGGAAGTCATGTTGTATAGACAGATCGGTAGGGACAGCTGCAATTCTGCGCAAAGTCATTTTTGTAATTCATACATACCTACTACATTACGTTTACTCCATAGTATCACCAGAGAGCCAGTAAATATTTATTTATTCTCTATTGCATGTGTTTCGTGGATATTTTTTCGTTTTTATGTGGTATGAATTACCTTAAGCGTTTGTAACAACAAATATATTGCCATTATGTATTTTGCAAATATGTTCAACATTTTTACTTATAGTTAAATTTATACTAAACGACAAAGATGTTTTGTTGGAGCTATTAGTATCATATACATAAATTTATTAGGTACCATAATCTGATTTAGACTGTGATGGTGCAGCATAAAATATCATGTTTAAATTTCATTTGACAAATCTGGTATACCTAAGTGAAGTCGTCACGTGCATCGGAAAGAAGGAACCGAAACAACCAAATATAAGTAACTCGCATTTTAATGCCTGGTAAATATGATTGAAGGGTGTCTACTATTTAATCGATATATAGGACTAGAACGTTGTATATCCACCAAACTACATTATAATTAAATGGGAAAACATTTATATTATTATTTAGAATATATTGTACTTCATTCTAAGCAATTAAAATAATAGTATGATGCGTTTCTAATATAACAAAACATTGATCTTATTTTAAGAATATCTATAAATAATAATTTTTGTGATGTTTTTATACAGTGAACTTTTGACTTTTCAGCATAGTCTAAGATGTAACTGTAATAATTATTTTTAATTAAATAAGTTTGTGTTCCAGATATGTTACAAGAAAATATATATTTAACCAGTTGACTAAAGAAACATGGAAATGTATAATATTCTTGATAAGCGACATCTACAAATTTTGCACATTTTGCTATATGTTCCATTTTTGACGATTTGATGGAAACTTTTCTCAATGGATAGGCGACATTAGGTGGTAATGGTATGGTATAGTATTTTTTCATGTTACACACATGAGATTCTCGGAAACTGCCTTTCTCTTTCGTGAAAATAACAGTTTCCATTTTGCACCTATCACACAGACTACCACACAGAACAATATTTAAATGAGACAAATTCCAACAAGTTTGCCAGAATAGCAAGTGTCTCATCAATTTGGCCAAGCGGTCTGTTTTTTGAAATTCAGCAGTTTAATGTGGTGGATCCCATTAACCAATCAGAATTATTAAAAAAACTCAATAAGAGTGCATTGGTGGATTCCACCACAACAAACTGCTGAATTTAAAAACAGGTCCGTATTTGGCAAACACAGCAAATGTGTTATTTTTGCTTTTGAATAGGGGACATATTATGCTGTGCGTTCATAGTACGACGCTATGTGGACTTATTTTCTGAATTAACTTGATTTGACGCAAAAATGGACATGTGGCATTTCTACTTGTACCAGTTCTTTCATTAATACATATGAGATGCACTGTGCCCCTGCATCAAAACAAGTCGCTTATAAATTTACATCAATATATTTAACAATTAATTATTTTTAAATTTATTTACCTAATCCTTGGACGTGATTATTCTACTGGCTTAATTTGCATGTCCTAGAGCGCTAGTTCGGGGCAGTGACCCTTTGCTTATGGCTTTCAAATCTCCCGATTCAAACCCGTTGGGTTTTTTATTCGTTTACAGCAAACATTTGTTTCTATGAAATCACAAAAAATTGCTGAGCAAGTTCAAACAGCCGTCGAGCGTGCATTGAAGCAAATGGACAAATCTAAATGAAGTAAGCAAGCTACTGCTTATTCATATGCTGTATGGTCATTTTTATAGTGATTAAATGTTATTAATTCTCCATTAGGGTCAATCTCCGCTTGAACAATGAAAATTATTGAACATGGTAGTATTTTATTCCACACTTCCATCATTATTATACAATCAATATTCAGTAAAATTTTGGAGCACATATCTCGAGTCTTTTTTTAAAAGATTAATGCAGAACAACATTTTATTTATTTTCTCCCAATAACGGTATATTTTACGCCAATGAATAGCATCTTTTTTTTGCAAATTCCAGGAAATAACTACTCTGCGGGTCCCGACCAGCATTGAATTACATCTGAACAACTTCCAGCAAACAGTTAAAGTCACTCGACAGCAGCCCACCAGACATATACCGGTTTCGAGTTTATGAACTCTCATCAGTAGGTATGCCATAGGTGAGGTATCTGGAGGGACCATGTGTACTCATGGTCTCTTGTGTCGGGTTAGACAGACCTAAAACAGCTAGATGTAGCTTGTTAACATCGCACAGCAGCTTTTTTTGTTCAAAACTGATCACTAAATAAGAAACACTACCTTAGAAAGAATTATATTAAGGCCACCGTATTCTTGAACAATTTTAGTCATTTAAGAATTGAATAATAATATAAAGTTTATCAAATAACGGGAATATTATCTCATGCCACCTGCGAATATTTAAAACGGAAGTAAAATATTCATTTTTTATATATTCATATAACTTACGACAGAAAGAGGACTAACCAACAAAGTTTTAGGTACAGAGATCTTTCAAAATACCTATTTTTTTACATTCAATTGCAGATGTAAATATTGTTATAAGTATGTAATGTAATATTTTGTTTATAAGTATGTGAAAATAGTTGTTAAAATGTGGGGTTAGAATAGCATATGTGTGTCATACAAAAGCATTTTAAAAGTTATTATATTATTTGACAAGAATTTGAATAGTAAAAGTCGATACACAAAGTATCAAAATTTTATTTTTGATATTAATTTTGCTCTGTTACACTTTTCTAGATTTCTGTACCTAAAAAACACCATAAATTTGATAATTTTACGGCGACCTTAAGGTCATAGTATTGGAACGAATACGTCCTCAAAAGTTATCAAGAGATGACCTTGAATGTGAATTGGTAAGGGCCGTAAGTAATAAGCACCCCCTGTCAAAAATCAATTTGATCCTCTTATAAGAATTTTAGAGATATGGCCAAGAAAAAATTGTTAACCTTTAAAATTTAACAGTAGTGTAAAAAAATGTTTACTTAGTAGTAAATTTGTGTACGCTCATACATGCCTATATACTTAGAACGTAGTAAAAAAATATGTCACTAAGTAATAATAGAAAATTGAGTGATATTCGTCATTTCTTTCGCTTATCTAATACTTTTGCTTACAAAATTGCAATTATTATACCTACTCATAAGTATAGACACAGTGAAAATTTCACTCTGGTGTGGACCAAAAGAAATTTCTATTGAGTAAATGCTTAAAATAAACCACTGTACAGGCTGTTTATGTACTGACAATCTATGGCATAACTTTAGGGGTTGCTTTTTGAGTTAATTACTCAGTTTAGTTCTAAAATGGCCCAACGCAACTTCTTGAAGTTATGACGTAGACGACAGCATCTTTATTGCTGAGGGAAAAAATTGAAATAACCAATGTTTTAAAATTCACTTCACATATAAATTTCCCAAGTTTTTTAAAATAAATTGACCGATTCATGTAAAAACTTGTACGAAACTAATTGCGACAATTTTTTTCCGACACGCTTTCGGAAAATATGTTGAAAATTATTTGCCAAATGATTCCGAACTGTTCGCAAATTACGTGATAAAGCAGAGCAAACTTTTAAGTGTGTTAAGTGGTTTGGAAATAATAAATATTTTAAAACTTATTAAGTTCTGCAACAGTTGAATTAATAAATACACTCAAATAATCTATATATATGTGTGTAATAAACAACGTATAATATACAGACCAACAATTCAAGCTTAGATTATCTACTGTTATTAGATATCTAAGAAGTATAATAAGAGTTAGTAAAAGCAAATTCACTGCGCATAGAATTGTCAAGAACAAACCTTAAATGGTTGATCTGTATTTAGAAATGGTATACATATCCTTTTACGTATGAATTTTACGTAGGTATCTGCTCGATTTATGTGTAAATGTTTTTACTTCTTCATTCTTGTTACAAAACGTGAAGCTGAAAGTTATAAAGCAAAGAGAAAGCGTATTGGCAAAATTAATTTAAACAACGTTTATACATAAATCACCATTCATTTTGCCAGTTACTTATAAGCAGCCTTTCCACGTAAAGATCAACTATTACTGTATATATGTTTCTTTCTTCTCATTTTGTACCTGTCCATCGTCATTATGAATATGTTGAATAGGATTCTTGAATACTATTTGTCTTCTTTACAAATTCGATGATAAATCCTCAACATATGCCACCTTACTAATAGTGCACGCATATTAATTAATAAAAATATCCTTTCACGTCAGCCAACAATGTTTTAAAACGACATGCAAAATTAAATCTTTATAAATAGTCTGCAATTTGTCATACATAACTCAGCAACTTGTTCCTTTGTGTGCAGGAAGAATTATTATTCAAGTCGGATTAAAGTCGACGATTTTTTTTAAATAACTAACAACTATGATTTTCTTCCTTTTATTGTGTTTATGTTTGTAAATATACAAGCATTTAAAATTACCATTTCAGAAGTTTAAGTCTAAATTTAAGATTCATTACGAAACAAGTTACTTATAGGGAAATATTATGAATTTCGGCTAATTTTAGAAAATCCTCGTTTTTTCTAACATTTTCTGAAACATGTGTTTCACATTTTATTTAGATGTCACTAGAAATTGTTAAATTTAATGACAAACAGCTGTGTTTTTGTATTACTATTATTAATTTGTTTGAATCTACACTTTTACTGTAATTATGTACCATATTGAAAGTGTGGACTTTTTTAGAATTAATACCTATCGACATTATCATTAGGTCTTATAATCATCAAGATCATCATCTCAAAATGTTAAAAATTGTTTGAAATTTAGAAATTTCGAAAAAAGTATTTGTTTACTAATTTTTCAAATGAAATTAAACTTGCCAAAAATACCACATTAATTTTTGTTCTACATATTAAGTGGAGTTTTATAAGAAACTAGAAGAAAATTACGGAAAGCTGACTAAAAACACAGTAAGAATGGTGGTAAGGAATTCAAACGCCAAAATCGGTAGAGAAAGGATGTAGGTATGAAATTATAGCAGGAACAGGAATTAAACACCAAGAGAGCAATGGCAATGGGCGTAGGCTGAATGAATATGCAGGAGAACAAAAAATAAAAATAATGAGCACATTCTTTAACAAAACAGATATACATAAGGGTACCTGGATCTCTCTAGACGGAGCATATACGAATCAATTTGATCATGTTTACATAGATGAAAATCGCAGAAGCATAATAAAAATATCATGTAGAGATGCTGACACAAATTCGGACAACTATCTAGTGAGAATAGATTTGAGAATAAAAAAAACCTGTAAAAGGGAAAGGATTATAAAGAAGAAAAATACAACCAAATGTGGTGGAATTGCGAAATCAGAGAATGCCAAAGTAGTACGAACAAGAGATAAAGCAAGGCTTGAAAGAAAACGGACATTTAATGGAAGCAAATACAAATGAGGAATGGATAGACATCGAAAACATCATCATCATACAAACAGCAATCGTGAAAGAATACCAAAAAAAGAATACGCAGGAAAGAAAAAATGAAGAGTGTATCAGAGAGGCGGAGAAGAGAAATAAGCACTTCAGTCAGTACAAGAGGAGGATAAAGAAATATACAGGGAACAAAGACGAAAGGCAAAGAAAGTGTTTAGATAAAAGAAGAGAGCAGAACAGGTTAAGAAAATAGATGAAATAGGACGTTATTATAAGAGCAAAGAAATTCGTAACTTCTACAGAGAGATAAAAAGGGAAAAAAGAGAAAGAGGGAAGTAATATATGTGTAGGATGATTGTGGCAATGTAATAGGGGATGAAACAAGTAAGAGAAAGTTGGAGGCAATATTTTTCAAATGGGAAGTAGGAGGTGACACTGGTAAGAGAAGAGGAAGTGGGCTTAGAAGATCCTAGAAAAAGGAAACAGATATAAATATAGAAGTTAAAAGTCCGGGGGAAAACGGACTAACGGCAGAGAATATTAAGTCCGCAGGAGATGATTTAAAGTACAGAATATAAGTGCTTCTAAAGATTTGGAAAAAAGAATGTCTGCCTGAAGGTTGGAGAGATGCTATGATTACAAGAATTTTAAAAAAGGGAGATGTTAACATAGAGCCTATAGCAGAACTACAGATATGGCAGTAGGTTTTAGATAAAGTAGGTCAACAACAGACCAAGTGGTAAAGTATGGTATGGTAAAGGAAATCCTTACTACATACTATGAATATGAGATTAAAGCAAAGGTTTTATTCGTGGTCTTCAAGAAAACATAAGCTTCTGACAAAAGGAACAAACTAAGTAATTTGGAATACCAACTAAACTGATTAAGATACTGAAAATGACCTTAGAAGATACCAAAAACGAATAAAAGGTGAGGTTCAGAAGGTTTTTCTATTGACACATGACTGAGTCAAGGAGACCCACTCTCAACGTTTCTTTTTAATGTAGTACTAGAAAAGGTCATAAGAGATCATTTGAACAGGAAAGGACACACATACTGTTTAAAAGTCACTAAATAGTACCTAAGTTGTGCAGATGATGCGACCGTAATTGCAAGAGATAGTAGAGAACTAGAAAAAGTAAGGAGAAAACTTATTGATCTTCAATAAGAATTCAAAAAACCAATTAAGATGGGAAAGGAAGATCTTTAGAAGAATTGTTAGGTTGGGGGGTGGGGTAGAACGAAGGAAGGTTATACAAGAAGAAATAATGAGGAAATATAAACAATGTACCAGACTCCAATAACAGATGAAGTAAAAGCCAGAAGAGTGTAAGAGTTAAAAGAATTGTATTGAGTAATATTTTATTCAGCTCTTTCCATAAATCGTATTTATTTATCCTACGTGAATATACAGCCAAACGTTGTCGTTAATATTTGCGGACAATTGTATGTATAAAGATGCCTCCAGACGTTTGCTGATTTGAGTGTCGAAGATTTGGCTTTCGCCGCCGCACTGTCAGTCTAGTATTTGTCATATGGCGAGTAGACGGATAAATATAATATGTGACCTTTGCCGAGCTTAGAATTTGAAACTGCAAACCGTTGCAGAAAAACAAATAGTAAGTTAAAAAAGAATGACGAGATAGTATAGCTTAAGCTGTTCTGGATTTTTGTATTGGAATTAATTATTTTTTAAATCAAACTTAAAATGCCCTCGACATGATAATAAGAAAAATAATAATATTATCAGGAACAAAATAATAACAACCAATGAATACGTATCTACTTACCAGAGTCTCCATCTACATGCGACATAATGCCTGACAGTAATGTAAGTAGTCATGTAGTTTGAAATGTACGAAAAGACCGATATAGAACGAGAAAGGGTGAGCACGCTTATACTCAAGTCAAGAATTCAGACGTCTTACGTCACGGCTGACGTTACACATTTGTTTTTATTGTCAACGTAATTTTCGATATTTATTCGCGTTAAAAACAACCGTTTTTTGCAATTTAGTGCAATACATAATGCAAACGTTTAGTGTAGTATATAGTTTTAGTACTATCAGTTGTAGTTTCATAAATATTTTGATGAAAATATACTGAATTATTCATTTGTTCGTATGACGTAAGACGTCTGAATTCTTGACTTGAGTATATCAACGAGACGAGTGCTGATTCACACTACCCGGGATTCGACGAAAATTCGTTCGGGACTCGGCAAATAGCGAATGTCTCGATTAGAGCTAAACTGCTCCCTTCGATGATTCGAATCACCGGAATAGAACGCTTGAACTCGTTCACGATTCACACTCTGGCATATTTTTCTTGTTTTCGAATTAAATTGTTTTTGTTGAAATAGTTTTTATTTGTTAACTAAGTATTTCAAATATTTAATAATTTCTGCAATTGCGAAATATCTACTTTTAGATTTATTGTTGAATTGAATTTCGTCCTTGTTGCAAGTCTCAATTAAGTAGTGTGACACGAAATTTATATTTCCTGATTCATAAACATATAAACTGCATTTAAAACTATGCGATATAAAATCCGATATCGACGACTGGTATCGGAAATGATTCATATGACCGCCTAATCTCGTTTGCGTGGAATCAGAAACCGTAGACTCGAAATTATGAATCATAGATCGGAGAAATCGATTCCGACTCCGGTATCGTTCCTTTAAAACGGTTCGTCCAGAAACGACGCACCTCTAGTTTGGATGCACCTTTATGATAAATTGCTTTTCAGATGTATAAGGGTTGATGCCTTATATTTAATAGTAAGATAAATATGACCAAAAGGTTTTGCAAATGCATTAAACAAGTTTTGGTGCACTATCAACTATCGACACGTTTAAAATTGCAATATGTTTATACACCTATATGTTTTAAAATATTAATTACTTAGTTTTCACAGGAGATATATTTTTGAACAAAAGAAATTACTGTACTAATATTAAAGTGCTTCATATGAGCGCATACGTTTCTAATGCGGCCATAACAGAAATTTCTTAATAAATACTAATATATATTTACAAATTATGCATCATCCTATCATTACTGTCCATATGTAATACATAACCAAAAAAATTATATTGTAAAATGCTTTCATTTGTTACTCATTTGTAAATGTCAATTTATCAAAACACACTATTGTGGGGTGTTAATAACTTGTATAATTTTAACTGGTTAACAGTTAATTTTACAAGGTAGTAGCATTATTTACATTATAGAATTTGTATTATATTTGTTAAAAATCATAGTACGGTAATACACAATTTGGACTGCTAAACCAACCATAAATCCCGAATACTGTAACAATTTTCCCAAGGAACTAATGGTTATCAGAAGCGTCCACCAGAAATCGGTCAACATTTTTGTCACTATATTCACTCTCGTATCTTGAAGATGATTTTTCTGGAAATAAACTTGAAGCTGCGCTGGTGGCTTTCTTAATAAATGCTTAGGGCACATTCATGTTCACTAAAATAAATTAAGAGTGCAATAAACAACATACGTAGTCACGGTTGCGCTTCCAAAGCTTACAACACATTATTGCAGATTTTTTTTGTAATCATTTGAATATCTATCTGATATATTTATAAATGAATAACAAATAAAGTATGTAATAATACATGCAATGTAACGGTTTTCACAGGTTCCAAAAGGTGACAGGCTCGTCTGTGAGTCATATCCTTTTTTGCGCCAGTAAAAGACTATGCTAGTAGTATTATCTATATACTGTTAATTTAGGATTATTTTCCTTAAGCAACGTGTCTTTTCCCTACCTAATAGTTATTAAATCTGACAGTAATGCTCAATTGTTTTCTTTTATATATTCACAATCTGGATTTGTTCGAAAAGTTATTATTTCTTGCCATGGTTAATAATTTGATGCGAATAGACACAACAGATACCATCAATTTGATTTAAATATCTGCAATAGAAGCGTTGCCAACCCTCAAACTTTTGCATCTGACCTCAAGTTTTGATGACTAGTTTAATGTTCTCATGTCCTGGGCAAAAATTCTCTCAAACAGGACGTTTGCAAAACTGAGTGATACCAAGAAACGCCACAGCACTGGGCTACTTTTTCAAGAAATATAATATGCCGTACTCAGATTTTTTCATAGACCTCTTCGTTTTTATGATACAGGGCGAACTTTAAAACTTACTTCTAGGAATTCTTCGCATCTCAGAGAATAGCTAAGATATCGATATCGGTGGAAACTCCTTCTGACAGACTTTTTTATGTAAAACTTAGTGGTGTATTTGTAATTTCTCTCTTTTTAAAATGTGACCCACACATAGATACAATTTTTTAAATAAAACATTCTGTATATTTTCATGCAGTTTAATTAATATTTTATTATTTTTTCCCTTCATAATGATATATAATAGTTGCAACAACAATATTTTGGAAATTATTAAAAAACGTTAAATTTATATTATTTTAAATTTATTCATGTTGCGTGGTGAATAGTTGACCATGCATTTTTATATAATTATACAAAATTGGTTCATGAACTCTACCTTAGCTAAATGTAGGGGAGACCAGGTACGAAAGTAACATATTTTTGCATAAATAAAAAATTAACAAAGTTATATAAATTTACTTACTATAAGGCGTTTCCTTGGCATTTTATATATAGAAAAAAAATACTGAAGTAATTAAAGTTCATATTAATGTACAATTAATAAAAAAGTAGAAAGTGTACGTCGTTACAACCCACCCAATGGTATGGGTCAAAAGTAACAGAACATGGGGATGTAACATATGAATAATAGGTAATAATTAGGCATAGAATGTTAGTATTTACAAGGTATTTGTTTATTGATTATACCTGTATAAAAGTAAGTTGTAGTACTGGTACATAATACCTATATTTTTTTATTTGAAAATAAATAATAATAAATAAAACAATAGAATAATGAAACAAAAATATAAAATAATAATATTTTTTTTTGGTAATAACAAATAATCCTGTCCCTATCTGTCTTTTGCACCGTTGTGCGTCGCCAGACTCGTACATATTCCATATTTGGGATGGACCAAGTTTTTCCCAATACATAACAATATTTCCCACGATCTGTTGTTCGTTGTCTTTTGTTAGACATCTTAAATAAAGAGAATGAATTTGTATATGTACACACAGTAAAACAAATACTGAAGTCATTATCTGGATATCTACAGAATTATCATTTTAAATATGACAAAAATACGATCATATGTATTAAATATGGGGACGGTTGTAATATGTTACAATCGCCCCCCTGTGGCATTGTTACAATCGTTCCATTACGCATTTTCTGGCGATTGGCAGGATACTTGCTTAAAACTTTTTTTAGCGATTATTTTTAATTAAAATACCATGCCTAGGTTATAGCTAATATTGGTATTAACTGAAAGTCAATAAAATAATTCAAAATAACGTTCAGTTCTAGGATTATGATAGATTAAGATAAAGAACGAAAACTTACTATGCATATCATTTTGCACCGTGCAGGTCTTAACTCGAACTAAGGCACACTACGGATATTGTTGTTCAAATAAGTTAATGTAGATTTCACTGCCGACTCTATGATGATATAATATCATAGACAAACCTCTTTAGAAAGACAATAGGCTTACTGTTACAACCAACCCGTGTTACTTTCGTACCCGGTCTCCCCTATACAAACAGATATTTAAACAATTAAGTTAATATGATAAATATATTTTTTATACTATTTCTTCAGTGCCATAATTAATAATACTGTATAATGATACAATGTGTGTTAAGAATAATATTAATTAATATTAAAGAAATGGAAAACCAAAATACATCTATTTATGCATATTTTACAATATGGTGACTATTTTTATGATTATATTTGAAATATTCAACAAAAGGAAAATTTAAACAGTTTATAAATATTTTTTTGATATCAAATAATGTCCAACAGTTTTTTAATGACATTGTTGGTGTCTTCTTATTAATTATTTTTTATGTTTCTATTTGTTTATCGTTTGTTTGTTTTCAAATATTTTTCAGTTAGAGATATTTTTAAATTAGGTAGGTACTTAATTGGCTAATATATCCAATTATCTTGTAATTTTTAATTAATTTATGGATCAATTTTGTATAATGATATAAAAATGTATGGCTAACTATGCACTACGCAACGCATCAGTTTTATTAATTTATCGTTTTTTTATTGATGTCTAAAATATAAAGTAACAACTGTTATATATCATTATGAACTAAAAAAATAATGCAATTGAACTGCATACAAATATACAGGGTGGTCCATTTAAAAAATTGTGTATTCCGATTTCTCAGCTTGAATTACCTACAAATAATCTCTTACAATGTTTTTTTAATTTCGCCATTTATCTTAAAAACGAATGAAAATTTTAATTACGGTATCTTAAGTTTCTACAAAAAGTAGTTCAGTGAAAATCGAATCTTTCTATAACTCGTAATTTCCGAGATACTTTGCAATTACAACAAAATTAGAACACCCTATACACAGTTGAGGTAAAATGGTGGCCGAACAGTGTAGTCAATGTGTATGCACATGTATTTTTCGTTGTTCATTTTGACATATAGAAACTAATAACTAGCATCTAAGAATCAACGTAGATACCTAATTGGGTGTTTCTGCATTGTTTGCCAATGTATTTCCAACATTTCTCTATAAAATTCGCCAATAGTACCTAACTGTTACTCAACAGTTGTGCAACAATATTTGTTCAGTCTCTTCTCATTTTTAAAACTACTAATATGAGTACTTTGCAAAAAATAATATTCTGCATCAGATTTTCTTGCTAAGAGAATAAATAATCACGCTGTATACATATTTCGCTGGTCAAATATTGTATAACTAATTACCCTTCTGTTTTTGTAATTTGTTTACACTAATTTGCATAAAAATTATTAATTTTAATGCAAAACCCGAAATTAATCACGTTGCGTCATATGTAGCAACAAACTAATTAAAATTATGTATGAACTTGAAAAAGTAAAAGTAGTTTATTCTGCGAGTAGGAAAGTCTGCGTAATCCTTACATAAAACGTGTTTGAAAAATTAACACTTCACTTCGTGCCAAGTAAATTTATTTGTGTGCAATTTACTTTTACTCTTCTTTCACGCTTAAAAAAAAGAAGGTAGATGTTCATATAGTTATACTGCATATTTGAAGTACGCAATTTTCATATGAAGCATAAAGGTAAAATAATGCCAGTTTAGTGCAGTAAAATATCTGCTCACATTTGCAGTTATTACAATGTTGTTGTAGGTAAATATTACAAATCATCCAGTAGCGACTACAGAGGGAACTATGAATAATTCAGTATTGCGCAACAAACATTTAGTCAGATAAATTAGCTAAAATTTAGTAAATTAATCTGTAACTACGCAGATTCGTTGCTCTTCAATCATCAAAGCTATACTTTTGTAGTAAAGATTGAGTAAGAATTTAATTTATTCATGTTTCTGTAATACAGTATCAGGAAAGAAATGTTAACACAGTGCAGTAAAATATCCCACAACAATTCAAAACTAAAATGTTGAAATAATACATTCCATTTCCAGTAGGTACACAAACAAAGCCACAAATATGTTGCTGCAAAATGCTTACACCTAGTTCCATTATGTCAGGCGCAGAAGAGATAACCTGATTTGAGATCATTTTATTTTGAAAAGCTAATTGGAGAATATATATTATGGTATTAGAGTAGAAAGGTAACTGTAATATTTTTTCTATAGCTGTTAAAGTTGTCTGTCATCTATCGTAGATAAAGTAGTACCAAAGTTTAGAGAATAAACTATAAAGTTCTGTAAACTTTGGTAGTACTTTAACTGCAAGTGTAAGGATAAAATAATACTTTATTGCTAAGAATAGACGAAGATATTTATTTTTAAGTAGGTACTTATAACCATTGAATTAAATCGTTACCTTGTCTTTCTGAATACCTACATATATTAATATTACAAAACAAGGGATACAAGGGAAGAATCCTTTTACACCGACCAGGATACCGATATATTGGCACCACTGGTTTTAGTTTCCACGCTGCTAAGTATGCATTCTGATACAGTAATCTTATTGGTTCCTCAATGCATGTCTCTTATACGGAACAAGACTGTATCAGTGATATTTGTGGTCGATCGCTGATGCCAGTTTAGACATATCCGTCCGTAGTCCGTAAAAAAGAAATAGTAGACTATCAAATAAAGTGATCTGAATATTACTACATCTATCGGCCGTTCGCTACTCCATGCCGGACTGAAAATGTCCGGGCACGAAGCGTTCTACATGCAGTAGACACCATTGAAAGCTGTCGACCTTTATCGCGATCTAGAGAAAGCAGCTAGGATTATTCGTCGGATACCTCACCTATGGCATACTGATGAGAGCTAATAAGCTCGAAACCGGTATATGTCTGGTGGGCGTCTGACGAATGACTCTAGCTGTTGCTATAGGTTTTCCAGGTGTAATTCAACGCTGGTCGGGGCATTAGCCCGCAGAGTAGTTGTTTCCTGGAATTCCGTGTTTGCAGTGATCTGAATGCATTTATCATGCAGTTGATCAAAATTTCGTACCAGCCTGATAAGCTTTTCATCCATTCTAAGCAATAGAAAAATCTGGTCAGTAGAATTACAAAAATATCGTCGCCGGCTATTTAAAACGGACACTGAAGCAGAATTGACAAGACTGATACGGCACTTTGACGGATGTGTATAAACACGCCAATTTAAAATCTAAGCAACGATTTTTTATTTTTCACCGATACTGATACGGAACTGATACGGCACTACTTACCACTAGTTTTAATTTATTCGATATTGAAAATGGCCACCACCAACATTTATATAGTAGTAGGTAGAGACATTGCTCAAAATGTGCTCTATCATTATGTAACTTTTATGGTGTAGCAAGTCTTGAAATGATGGTAGGCTGTGTGACATAAGGTTTTGTCTTTAAATCTCCCCACAGAAAAAAGTTTAACCAAGATAAATCTAGTGAACGTGTGAGCCATTCAATAGGTTCCATTCAATCCAATCCATTCTTGAAATGCTTCGTCATCGCGTAATATGAAGAAGCCCCGTCTTGTTGAAGAATTTAGTTTTCGGCATGAATACAATAGTCTTGCTCAAGTATGTACGTTAAAGTAGAATTAATGGTATTTTCGAACAGATCAAAATACATTTCTCCGGTAAAACTTCCAGGTAAAAAAAAAATTGGACCAACAACGATGTCAAGATATTTTAATGACAGTTATGCCACAGCCTGATTCTTCATTGTGCACAAGTACACAACCTTATTACTTCAAAACTGCTCCATAACGTTGGATACTATTTTGAGCGAAATCTATATTACTACATGGAGGTGGTTGTTAGTCATTTTCACTATTTAATAAAGTAAATTTAAAATTAAGTGAATTTGGTGATTTGAACGTTCACTTTTGATTTAACCAACCAAAATTAAAAATATAATAGAATTTTCACTATTTAATAAAGTAAATTTAAAACTAAGTGAATTTGATGATTTGAACGTTCACTTTTGATTTATTGATCATCGATCAACCAAAATTAAAAATCTAATGGCATTGAAAACTAATTAATACACAATAACACTTCTCATTTAAGAATGTAAAGGTGAAGGTCATCATATAAGTGTAGACATTTCGGGAATTACTTCCATCAAATAAGTGCCCCTTAAAACAAAAGTTAACAGATTAGAGTTTCGTTAGTCCACACTGTATCTATTTAAATAATTCAACTACATCGGAATGTGACCGATTAAAAATACTGACCACACTCAATATAATGATTCCCTACATTTTAATCAAATTTTTTTCCTCGATGATTGTTAAATTGAATAACAAAATTTGTAAAAATGCTAAAGCCATAATTGAAGATTTTCCAAAATTAAAAATGTGCTTTAACTAAAATAGGTAGGTATCTACCTTTAGGTACCATGTGGACCATTTTGGTGATGCATGTATCTCAGAAATTATAAGAGATAAGAGGAATGGTAAAAGCTTTAGATAGTTATGTAACTTGCAGATCGGTCCCTAGCTTTTCAGGTTTTTGAGTTATTTTGGAAAAAAAAAGTAAATGTGGCATTTTCGAAAATCGTCTGTATCTTTTTTATTTCGAGGAATTTCACTGTATATTTAGATTTTCATTGTGACATTTTGGTTTCGAGAAACCATCGTCGACTTTCTTTTTTCTTATGGGCTCTGAAACCGAACCGGTATCGTTAGTGGTTAGTGTGCAGAGTTATCGATTCGTCCTAAATCAGTGTAACTGGGAGTACTTGTCATTGTTTACACGAGATTAGTGCTAATCATTAGTATTAAGTGACGTGTAAATCCTCAGTATTATTACTAAACATTAGTAAACGAGAGTGAATAAAGGCGGATTATAGTTTACTAAATGATAAGTATGTATTGTACTACTTCCGGCGAGTAGTGATTCGTGACAAGTGACAAGCTACAACGAATTGACTATCTTTGCACACTAACTAGAGCGAACTTCTACCTTCAACATAAATGTACTTAGTGCTTAGTTCAACTGATTAGTACTAATAATTTGATACTAAACCCGTATAAACAATGACTTTAGTAAAAAATCCGCTTCTATTTCATTCCCATTATTACTAACGATTAATTCAGGTTTACACATAACGACATAAGTGCAAGTGGTTAATACTAATCATTAGCTCAATGTATGCCTTACATGTAAATCCAAAGTATTGGTACTAATCGTTAGTGAGAATGCAAGTGAGAGTGAATAGAAACGGATTCTATTTTACTTATGACAAGTAAGTATCCCACTACCCCCGGTCTTCACTTACACTGGGTGAACGGTCAGCTCGGCTATGGATTAGTGATTTAGTGACAAGTTACGACGAATTGATATCTGCACACAAACCACTAAAGGTACCGGGCTCACACTTCACAAAAAACTATAATAAAAGCATGTGCTTTCTTTTAATACACTCAATAAGGAAGTGGACATGGATCAAGCCATTGAAAGAGACGGCGTTTTTGGCTTAGATAATTCTGATGAACATATTACAGATGATTTTCTGGTAACTATGATAGTACTTAGATCTCGTCAGATCGTTCAAAGAAAAGCCGCCCCTGATACTATTAGAAAACAAAAACACTCATTGCTAGTAAAGTAGTTATGTTAGGTTATATGGAAAATAGATCAAATGTGCATGTATGTGAATTCTGGACGGTTGATATTTTGATATTAGAATATTTATGTTCTAATGATACTTAGCTATTGATATGATCAACATTGTTAAAATAATTTTCTGCTATAATAGGCCATTTAAGGTATGGTATCGCTATCGGCTTCTTCTTCTTTACCTATTATGATATAGTTTCTTATCTAGTTACGTTATAGTCAGATCAGACCCAAGTTAATGCAAAAATTCCTTGAATGCCTGTATCAAAAGTAGACCTCCTCGTCCTCTAGAGATATCAAACATTGTTCTTGATATGTATTTGGTTTATCGTCCAGCTAGTACACATTCTGCGATTGCGACACCGTACTCTAGGGCTGCTGCTTGAAAAACTTCAGGATGCGGTTTAAAAAAGTTAAAACATAAAACAACCTCTTAAGAAGCAAGCTATAACTCCTGATGCAAAAATTAAATCAGTCTCAGTCAAAATGAACAGGAAAGGGTGCGAAATAAATAAATAATAAAATCAGGGTAGTATCTAGCATTTTGGTTCGAGGCGCAGGGGAGGGTAATGAAGAAATCTTGTAAAATGTGAACTAAATTTTGTATGACTTATTTCTAATCAGGTAAAATTTTAGAATTAGATTATCTTTTATTATAAACAATAAATAACACGCTCAAAATCCAGATTTTTCATTCAATTCAAAAGTTATTCAATGTTACCATAAAACATTTATTTAGCTAATAAATGAATGAATAAACATTACTCAATATGGTCATATTAACAATCACTTGTGTTGATTTTTGTAAAAATTTACAGACAAATTTTTGAGATATATAAGAGAAAATGCAATTTTGTTTTTCAGTTTCGACATTCTGCATCTCTAAAACGAAGCCGTTCCAGACCAATGTTTATAAAGCACAAAGTAAAAACCTATCATTTTAATGGAATCCATCTGCCCTCGAAGTTTCATGCATAAAATTTGGACCATCCTGAATTTTATGTGTTGTATTTAAATAAATATAAATACTAACGCAAGTCGAGTTTCCAGTTCATTGCTACTCTTCCCTATAGTGATCAAGCAATAATGTGTTAATGAGAAGAAAAATAAAGTGACGCCACTGCACAAATAATCTGAGCATTAATTTGGAAACCAGAGAAAACATAAAACTTTTAAAACATTAAAGTTTTAAAATAAGAAAAACAAATTTCTTGATAATTTGAATATGTGGCTGAAGAAGTAAATCTTACGCTACAAGATGTTTTTATCGTGCAGTCTTTTCTCGAGTTCCGCGAGGGAGAAGCGAGGGTAAAAACCCTGTGCATGTAGATTAAAATCCGCCGCAACGAGCCACCAAGTTAAATATCGCTGCAGCTCCCCCACCCCCGCATATAAATCTCTGGCAGGTCCCACTCCGGCCACGATAATATTTAACTAAATTCTTGCTCCATATAACTTGCCAACCTGAATATTTCCCGCTGTCTAAAATCTTTTCATAACACGATTTAAGAGCCTCGCATTTCCTAGTTCATCGTATAATTAGATTCTTTTAAAACGGTTACGTTAATTGACTTTCACTGAAGCCTGATGATCAACAATAATAATACATAAAACACGTCAGATTAAAATGCCTTATTTCATATAAAGTATATGTAGATATGTTATTGGTAGTCTTTGGTCGTATTGCCGGTAAATGCTGCAACAGAACTCTGTGACATACAGAATTCTACAAATCGAAATGTTTCTATGTAGTTGGTACTGAACAGGATATGATAGTATTCTATTTTGTGACGTATTGAGCATTAGCAAAATATCAAATTTTTATAATTTGTTATCATGAGAGTATATTAACTATACCTTTATCTATTTAAGGAAGATCGTGTACTAATAAAGATTCTGAAAACATAATAACAAATGAAATATAATTATATTTTGTTTATGCTCATTACGTTATAAACTAGAATTCTATCTTATCATGTTGAGCACCAAATTTATAAGTCCCACTGCTGTAATCAAATGAATATTTCGTTGCTTGGCTGACATTTTTCATTTCAAAGATTGCCTGTTTAACTTTCGTGAAACAAAGTAAGTCATTACACGTTACAGCGTTGGACGAATGTTTGTTTAGTCATTTTGTGAAAAGTCATGAAATGTTTAATATTATCAAATGCAAATTTTTGGTAGAAAATATAGAACCAAGTAGACACTATATTTTTATTTTGGTAAAATATTAATTCCGTTCATTTGGAACAATACCATAGAAATGATAAAATATATAGAATGCCAAAAGAGATACCGAAAATAGTCAACCTATGGAAAAAATGCCAGTAACTACTTTTGTGGGTTGGCTGTATTGACGGGGTAGCTTCACATCATTGGGCGGGAAATTCAGAATATGAACCTTTTACGTCCAATTCGTAGAAAGATATATTCTCTATGGTCCAATTACAAACATTCCATCTTGGTTTCAATTGCACGCTAGGATTAAAATGCAATATAACCAACAGCTTACATTAAGTTTTTCCCAGATCGCTGTTTTATAAGCTCCTACAACGTCTGACTATTTTTCAGTACCTAATGTAAAGGCTTGCGTTCTATATATTTTATAATTAGGTACTATGAACAATATAAAATCATACACCAAGATATTGATGATTAAATAATTTAAACAGTTTTATATTAGTGCAATTAGAAAAAGTGGGAAATCCAAAAATGTAATAATATACTGCGTGTTTAACATAAAAAACAGAAAGATAATATTGATATCTCTACAACCTTTTATTTTTTTGATAAAAAAATTGAAATCCTTATGAAAAACTAGTCAAGACATGTATGTTTCAGTTTTTAGATATCCTAGGGTAGCAAAGTTACAGCCAAATCTAACATTTTCGCGTAATCACCATATACATACATATTGTTACGAAAGCTCACCTAGAATTTATAATTTTTGTGATGCCTTTATTTTGACGTTTTCCGGAATATTCCAGGCTATATTCAATTTGTTTCTCGACACGTTCTCGAGATCTCAGAAACTTCGAGAACTCTAAAAACCTATATAAGCAGACCATTTTCGGCCGCTGCAGTCAGTTTATATTGAGCAGTCGAACGCGAATGACTGAAACGTCAAAGTAAAGTATTTGACAGTTGTGAATTTGTTGAAGCAGATTTCTTGTATAATCAAGAGTGATAATAAAGTTGATTGTCTACGTGACGTGTTTCAACAATAACCTAATTCAGAGGTTACAATATTAAGTATACTCGCGACAAGAATTCAAACGACTTACGTCATACGAACAAATGAATAATTCATTATAATTTCATCAAAATATTTAAGAAACTGCAACTGATGGTAATAAAATTATATACTACACTAAAAGTTTGCATTATATATTGCACTAAATTGCAAAAAATTATTGTTTTTAACACGACCAAATATCGAAAATTACGTTGACAATAAAAACAAATGTGTAACGTCAGCTGTGACGTAAGACGTCTGAATTTATATCTATTTTTGTCAATTTAAATAAATACACATATTTTTTAAAAAAACACGCGATTTGTTTGGCATTTCTTCTTAAATTGTTTGCAGGAGCACTTTGAATATCCTTGTCCATCAGACAATGATACTCCAGGTATAGCTCGGGCTCGGGATACTCTCGGGCAAAAATATATTTATCAAGTACATCTTCTATATTTAAAAAATGAATATCTGCTGCGACAATGTCTGCACTATTATACTATCCTTTAATTTTATCTATGGAAGATTCTAGGTAAGTATACTCAATTTTTCTAATTCACAATAACATATATACTAAATTGCCCATACCGATTGAGCTACGATACATTTTTTCAACTAACAGTCCCCAATTTTCAATTACAAAATAAAAATATTTTGTTTACCCACTTCGACCAAAAATTATCGTTTTTGCAGGTAAGCAGTATTAAAACATTTTAAGACTTTACAGCAAGTTTCTCAAGAAAAATCTGTCATATGCTGTAACGTGTAATTGTTCAATGGATTACTTTGCTTGACGAGAATTAAACAGATTATGCTAAAATAACAAAATGTTAACGTTAAAACTAGCCATTATTGTAATAAAACTAAAAGGTTTTTAGAAACGATATTGGACTTAAAATCACGAATTTCTGAAATATCGAGTTACATAAAAATACTAAAGCTCACAGTGATATGAGCCTCTGTATATTAGCCATTGGTTAACGTATTGTCATATAACAAATTTTTACTATAATTAGAAGTAGGGCAAACTTCATCAGTTTATGTCATCCTCGATATATTTTAGAGAAGAAAGTTGTTAAGGATATGTTTCCCATAATATGTAAAAATTGTATATTTGGTTGCATAACCGAAAAGGAGGGGACACGCTAGAACCCTTACCCTTCGGTAGCGAATTGAGTTAGTGTTGCTTGTAAGGTTATAATGTATAGATGTGCAGACGTTAAATAAATCGTCAATATTGTAGTGTGTATTTTATTACAAGCAAATCAACAATATATGTGTTAAAACCAGCAATATAATACAGTCCGCAAATCAGTAAACATAATTTGGCCCTACAGAGCCGGGTATTGTTTAAAAAAGTAAAATTTAATGTGCAAATTCCAAACGCATGTAGTGTGTGAAGCGTGGAGAGACGAGATACATCGAGTTGTGTGCTTTGCCGGCACTGTCTGCAAGTGTGTGAATCAGCCAGACCGTCTAAGCAAGCTGTAAGGTTCCGACAAGTCGCTGAGCTTGAGGCCTAGTATTTAGGAAGCGTGTCCGAAGATTATGGTGACAGTGAGTCTCTATCCTTTTTTATTTCCTTTATAAAACTTTTTTGCCGTATCAATTGTGTAAGCTTTAGATAAAATGAGTATAGATTTAAAACAGTTGATTAAAAAGCGAGGCGGCTTAAAATCCCGTCTTACGCTATTTGATAAATATGTGAACACTCTTTTAGGTGAAATTTCGGCGAAAGAAAAAGACGAAATTGAAATGCGTGTTCTAATTGAATTAGAAAATAGGATAGAAAAACAAGAAATTTTGTTTGTAGAGTTCAATGAAATTCAAAATTCAATTGAAAATTTATGTGAACAAATAGATGAGCAAATTTGTGAAAGAGAAGCATTTGAAAATTCTCATTTTAAATTAGTCTCTATTGCGAAAAATATCATTGCAGAAGTGCAAGTTTGTGAACGTGAAAAAACAAAAAATATTGCTAATAGTCAATCAAATGCTAATGATCCCGTGAAACGCCTACCACATATAGTATTACCTCAAATAAAATTACCTATATTTAAAGGGTCGTATGAAAATTGGTTGGAATTTCGTGACACATTTTTGTCGTTAGTGCATAAAAGACCAGATCTAGATGAAATCGAAAAGTTTCATTACTTACGCGCGCATTTGGATGGGGAAGCGAAACAAGTAATAAGCTTATTAGAATTGTCGGCGGCGAATTACAAAAATGCGTGGGACCTTTTGTGTGAGAGATATAATAACAAACGCGTGTTAATACAAAATCATATAAAATCGTTGCTAGATATACCGGGGTCGACGCAGGAGTCGTCAGTAAATTTAAGGAAAATGTTAGACAATGTATCAAAACATATACGAGCGTTAAATTCATTAAGTATTAATACCAAAGAATGGGATGTTTTATTAATATATTTACTGGGATCTAAATTAGACAAAAAATCTGAGAGAGTGGGAAGAAATAAAAATTTCGGGTGATTTACCCACATTAGAAGAATTTAAAACTTTTATCAAAAGAAAAGCTGATGTGTTAGAGAAAATAGAATTAAATCATGTGGGCGACGTTAAATTAAACAAGGGTAAATTTAGTAAATCATTTACAACCACAGTAAAACCGTGTGAATTTTGTCAGGGCGAACATTTTATTACAAATTGTGCGGAATTCTTAAAACTCTCCTCATACCAGAAAAGTGAAAGGGTAAAACAGCTAAGATTATGCTTAAACTGCCTAAAACCGAACCATATAAGTAAGAATTGTAAGTCAGTACCTTGTAAAAAGTGCAATATTAAACACCATACACTTTTGCACTTTCATAGGCAAGCGGCTGCCTCGGAAGAGACAGGTAGTTCAAATAGTGATTCAAATCAGGGAAATGTGGTGGCGGAGACAAGTAATTCTGTAGCTGTATCGAATTGTAACTTTGTACAGGGCAGAAATATTCTGTTGTCGACCGCTCTAGTGGAAGTAGTGGGACCCTCTGGGAAATCTCACACATGTCGTATTTTGTTGGACTCTGGGTCGCAGAGCAACTTTATTTCGGCGAGTTTGTGTTCCAAATTGGGATTAGAGAAATCTGACATAAATATTTCAGTGGTGGGTATTAGTCAAGTGTCATCGGATGTTAAGCATAAATGTGTTGTGACAATCAATTCCTTGTACAGTTCGTTTAAGATAACAATTCAGTGTTTGGTATTACAAAAAATATCTGAGAATATTCCAAATTCGTATGTACAACCTGATCAGTTAAATATTCCAAAGCATCTGAGATTTGCAGATCCTGAATTTTACAAGCCAGGTGAAATAGATATTTTAGTGGGTGCTGAAATTTTCTATAGTCTATTATGTCAAGGTCAGCTGCAGCTAGATGTTGGTCAACCTATGTTGCAAAAAACGGTGTTTGGTTGGGTGGTATCAGGACCAATTATTACTTATTCTCAGGCTAGGTATGTGTGCAATTTGAGTACAAAACATGTGCAAAATCAGTTAGCTAAATTTTGGGAGCTTGAAGAGTGTGATGCGGGGTGTCCTATTCCTTTAACAGCAGATGAGAGACAATGCGAAAATTGGTTTGTGGAGACAACAAAGCGCCAAGAAGATGGGCGTTTCATAGTTAACATTCCTTTAAAGGAGAGTCCTCAAGTATTAGGTGATTCAAAGGAAACTGCGGTGAAAAGATTTTACTCTTTGGAGAATAAGCTTAAAAATAATCCAAAATTAAGAGAAATGTATGTAGATTTCATGCAAGAGTATTCAGATCTCGGGCATATGACGCAGGTGGATGAAAATGAATCAGAGGGTGTTGTTAGGTACTATCTTCCACATCATGGAGTGCTAAATGAAAAGAGTCTGACTACGAAACTTCGTGTTGTCTTTGACGCATCTTCGCCATCGGGGTCGGGTTTGTCTTTAAATGATATTCAGTATGTCGGTGCCACAATTCAGAGTGATCTTTTGTCGATACTTTTGAGGTTCAGGGTGCATAAATTTGTGGTGTGCGCAGACATAGCAAAGATGTACAGGATGGTGCTAATAGATCAAAGTCAAAGAACACTTCAATGTATAGTATGGAGATCTAGTCCAAACGAAAATTTGAACGTGTATGTATTAAATACTGTTACGTATGGAACTGCTTCAGCCCCATTTTTGGCGGTACGCTGTTTAAAGCAATTAGGCGATGAAAATCTTGTTGCATATCCGCGGGCTTCCAAGGCTATTTTAGAAGATTTTTATGTGGATGATTTTATTTCAGGGGCAGACACGGTCGAGGAGGCTAGTCAGCTGTGTGCAGAGGTCTCTTCAATTTTAAGGAAAGGTTGTTTCACCTTGAGAAAGTGGATATCCAACAGTCCAGATGTGCTTCAGTCCATACAAGTATCTGAGACTTGTGAATTTATGAGATTAGGTGACAAGGAAAATACAAAGATGCTGGGTATATACTGGTCATGCGAATCAGACTTATTAATGTATAAAATAATGGAATTATCGTTGTCAAAACGCATTACAAAAGATCTATTCTTTCTGATAGTTCTCAAATTTTCGATCCATTAGGTTTGTTAAGTCCGTGTGTAATACAAGCCAAGTTACTCTTACAGAAACTGTGGTCATTGAATCTTACGTGGGACGAAACAATTCCTAAAGACTTGCATTCATTTTGGCAGCAATATAGACAACAACTTACAGAGTTGAACACTCTAAAGATTCCCAGACGAACAGTAGGTGATGATTATGTCATATTAGAAATTCACGGTTTTGCAGATGCAAGCCAATACGCTTATGGAGCGTGTGTTTATCTTAGAAGTGTGAATGTGAAAAGGGAAGTCCATGTATCATTAGTGTGTGCAAAAACAAAGATTGCTCCTTTAAAGATGATAACGATTCCTCGCCTTGAATTATGTGCAGCATTAATTTTGGCCCAACTCGTGAACAAGGTGCGAGTCTCGTTAAAGAGGGAATTTGATTCGATATTTATGTGGTCCGATTCAACTGTAGTACTCGGGTGGATAAGATCTTCGTCAAGTCAGTTCCAAACATTTGTGGCAAATCGAATATCACAAATTCATACTCTTAGTAATACAAGTAACTGGCATCACATAAATTCAAAGGACAACCCTGCTGATTTACTGTCTCGGGGGTTGACTCCAAATAGCTTGATAGAGTCGTCATTATGGTGGCAGGGTCCACAGTGGTTGCGTGAAGATAAATGTCATTGGCCAAAGGTAATCACCAACTGTGAAGGTGAACTGCCAGAATTGAAACAAAAATCAGTAAGTGTTTTAACGGTGTCTGAAAATGATGAGTTTCCGTTCAAAAGATTTTCAAGTCTTGCACGTTTGAAGCGAGTGGTGGCTTATTGTCTTCGATTTATCTCAAGGTGTCAGCGAAAACCCTCAGAACAAGGGCCACTTACAGCCAAGGAGCTTGATAAATCATTGTTGTGTCTTACAAGAATATCCCAAAAAGAGTTTCCACGGTGAGATAAAAAATTTACAAGGTGGAGGAAATCTTAATCGTTCAAGTAAGATTTTAAGTCTGTGTCCTTTTGTTGATAATGATGGACTGCTTCGGGTTGGAGGGAGACTCGAACTATCACAATTTAGTTACGATAAGCGTCATCCTTTGTTGTTGTCCTCAAAACATTACTTCACAAAACTTTTGTTCGTGGAAAAGCATAATCAATTATGTCACGCAGGTCCAAATCTACTTTTGTCTGTTATAAGAGAACGTTTCTGGCCTGTTGCTGGGCGAAATCTTGCCAAACGCGTTGTTCACGAATGTATAAGATGTTATAGATGCAAACCAGATCACGTGTTTCCAATGATGGGTATGCTCCCAAAGGATCGTGTGCATCCAACGCCTCCTTTCTATGTAACAGGAATAGATTACGCCGGTCCATTTTTGTAAAACCAAGGCAGGTCGTGGAGCAAAATTAACAAAGGGTTATGTTTCGGTTTTCGTGTGCTTTAGCACAAAAGCATTGCATTTAGAGCTGGTGTCAGACCTGACGACTGAGTCATTTATAGCTGCATTTCGACGATTTGTGTCACGAAGGGGAAAACCGGCGCGTGTATACTCAGATAATGGCTGTAACCTGGTAGGTGCCTCACGAGAGTTAGCAAAATTCATTGCAAAAGAGAAAAATGATCTCTTTGAAAATTTTCATAATGAGGGTATCGAGTGGCATTTTATTCCAGCAAATGCACCCCATTTTGGGGGGCTGTGGGAAGCAGGGGTGAAATCAATGAAATTTCATCTGAAAAGAATGTTAGGTAATGCGTCTCTTACGTTCGAACAATTTGCAACGGTGCTTACACAGATTGAGGCAATCCTCAATTCTCGTCCCCTAACACCAATGTCCTGTGACCCAAATGAATTCGAGGCTCTGACACCGTCGCATTTTCTCATTGGGAGAAAAGCTGTGTCGTTACCAGACCCAGACCTGAGGGATATCCCAGTAAACCGACTGTCTAAGTTTCAACATCTTCAACGACTCCAACAGCACTTCTGGGATAGGTGGTCCAGAGAATATATCTGTGAATTGCAGAATCGGGTGAAATGGAGCCAATCCAAAGGTAACATTAGTGAAGGTGCGTTAGTGTTAATCCGTGATGACAATTTGCCTCCATTAAAGTGGAATCTCGGTCGTGTAGTGAAGGTTCATCCGGGTGCAGACGGCTAGTACGAGTAGCCACAATAAAAATGAAAAACACTACTTTAAAGAGACCAGTTGCAAAACTATGTCCACTTCCTGTAGAGATTTAATATTTTGTTATGCCTAATAGATTGTTTATTTGTATTGAAAGAGTTACCTCCACTCTTTCAAGGTGGGCGGTATGTTAAGGATATGTTTCCCATAATATGTAAAAATTGTATATTTGGTTGCATAACCGAAAAGGAGGGGACACGCTAGAACCCTTACCCTTCGGTAGCAAATTGAGTTAGTGTTGCTTGTAAGGTTATAATGTATAGATGTGCAGACGTTAAATAAATCGTCAATATTGTAGTGTGTATTTTATTACAAGCAAATCAACAATATATGTGTTAAAACCAGCAATATAATACAGTCCGCAAATCAGTAAACAAAAGTTTTAAAGCGTATAGCACCTTGTGAATTGATATAGAAAAAAATATATATTTAAACAAACAGTCATCGACTTATTCATTTATTTGTTTAATTTTAAAATCTGTTTGCAGATGGCAAAATACCCAAATAAACAGAGAAAAACTAAAATATATCCAATAAGTTGTCAGCTAACAGTGTAACTGAAGTACCACCGGTGAATAATCACGTTATATTCTGCCAAAATGACACGATTTTGTAACTGTGTGGGATGTTCAAGTAAAACAACATAACTTTTTAATATATGAGTGGTTTATTTAAAGTAGGTTTTAGATATTGTGATAAAATGAAAATTTGGTACCTACACGGAAAAACATTTAATCTGCATGCAATTATAATAATATACTTAAAATTTTAAACCTCATTCAAGTGTATTATGTATTAACACGTTAATAAAATATGTTTGATATAAATATTTACATTTTCTTGACATCCAAGCTTTCTTATACTTAATTTAACAGTTTTCTTTCTTAAATTTACAATAAATTTAAAATTTATTTTATTCATATTTTATTAATAGGTAAGTATATGAAATTTTATTAATTATAGGATAGGTTATTCTTCCTTAAATTATAGGCTTATAGATTTGAACGAATTAAAATTATTAATATTTTGCAGTAAATGTCATATAGTGTAAAATAATATTTATAGATGATATTAATAGAACACTTGTGGTGATCGTTACCAAAACTATAGAAACATAATTGTAGTATTATTTAATACAAATTGTATTGAAGTAATGTATACAAGTGGAGCGCCAGGTTCAGCATCTGACCACAAGATGTAGTTACGTGTTGCATGACGTCTACTCAAGTTCACATTTGCCCGATAAGTCGTTGTCAGCGTCGCCCTCTATGGCAGGCCGAAGAGAGCTTACAAGCTCAAAGCGGTACATGTCTAGTGTATCACTAATGAATTACATCGACAGTTTGCTATATGCATTTCTTTCCTTATATAAGGTGGGTAGAGTAGTAACTACTCTAGAAAGGAATGCAATATAGCAATAATATTGAAATACTAATTATGTACTTCAGTTTTATTTTGCTTTGTTTAAAATTATATTCATATTATTTCAGATATGTCCAGAATTTTTTCAAGTTATTTAAAAATAAAGAAACCACAACTTTATTTTGAGACTAATAATTGTTGACTCAAGTAATTGATATTATCTAAATGAAACAAAACAATTCTTTAAACAAAATAACTTTATCTCATATTAAGTATATTAGTTTTCTTGGTTTGAAAAAAAGTATTACTTCAGGAATAGTGAAACTAAGCTAGTGTTGGGATAAATGTATTAATCTTGATATTAGTATAGCTTACTTTCCGTGTACTTTGAATTTAATTACCTAATATATTTGAATATATGTTTTCGCACAATCGTTCTGAAATATGCACTTACTGTCATTGTTGACACATTGATTATACAACACTGTGGCTTGTTTCCATAAAAAACAAAAAAATAATAGTGTTGTTTGAGTTCATAACAGCATTAATGCGGTAAGTAAAAATCAGCAATTCTTTTCACCAACAAATGCTGGCCTCATTTATTGTAAAAATTAAAGATACAATTTGTACAATTCTTAAACGTAATAGTTTTCCCTCGTTTTTATCTATTGCTTTTACAGTAATTGAATTTTCTGTATTATTTATTGAGTTAGATATGTTAGAATTAGAATGAACTTCAGTAGTTCTGTCTTCAAACACTGGAATGGAGTCAAATTCATTGTCACTGCCGCTGTTGGTATGTAAAATCTTATTAGGAAACTCCATTTTCTTTGTTAAAGGCTCTGCAACATATCCTTCAGCGACACCAGAAGACCTAAAATTACATTTTCTGTTAGTCAAATAATACATTGATGTTATCACTAAAACCTCCATGATGTTTGAGTTGGAGCCATAACATCAACTCCAGTATTTGCTAACAAAGTTGCCGACGTCCTTCTAAAAGCATGATCAGTATAGGATTTTGGATCTTGCAGTTTTAAATATTCGGCAATTTTTGTAGTATTTGTCCCAATGTACTTATACCCACAGGTTCATTTACACATTTTCCCTGATGAACTGAGTAGAAAAATCGACGAAAGTTAGTCTCTTTAGGTCTTAAGTCGCAAAATCGTCAAAAAGGGACTTTTTCATTGGCCTTGTCAGTGATTGTGAAAATTCGACTAATATGTGTTTTGGTATCAGGCACTCATCTTTATAAGTTGATCACGCCTAAGAGCCCCAGCGACTCCCATTGTCATCACTGCTGTCATCATAATATAGCTTTCATCGGGAGCTTCCAGCAGAAATTTGTTCATCTCTTCTCTGGTAAATACCTTTGATTTTTTCGCATAATTACAAATATTTTTCTTTATTAGAAATGCTACTAACTTCTTAAATTGCGATGTATCGACACCATTATTTAAGTTGATCGTACTTTTAAGCATAGAGTACTCTGCCCATAAGCTTCCCGGAGACTTCAACCTTAAATTTCTCTGAACAAAAAAAGCCAGCAAAGTTTTTTCAGAAATCTCCGCTTTCTTCTCATTCAACCATTTCCTGAAGGCATCATAGACTTTTTCATACCTTACTTTTATTTTGTGGGAATTGATGACCAACAACCTATTTGATACGATTTTTCAATGTCCGAATCTACCTCTGAATCGTCTTTATCAGCCATTATAAGCACAGTTTTGACAAAAAAACACAAAATTGTTCAAACTTCAAATTGTTTTTTGGTTTTCATCAAAATATAATCCAAACTAGATAGGCCACGCCATTTCAGCAATCAATATATATATATATAGACAAGAATTTTTTAATCGTGTAAATCAGTCACAAAATAAAGAAGACTCTTTATCTAGTTCAAGCTAACGAGTACTTTATTGTCTCTTCATCAGGAACTCTAAAAACGTTACATTATGAAAATATGCAGAAATAATAAAATGCAAAAAACCAACTTACAAAAACGAGGTTGTATCACTAACATTGCATGGACTAAATACACCATCACGTGTTACAATAAAACGTCAACAGCAAACAAATTAAAAGAATCTACATTACTAATAAAATTTTGTTAGGAATTTGAAAAACTTCTTTTTACTAAAAACTAACCTCAGAGAGGAGCACATGGTCAATCAGCCAGCATGGCCATGTAGACAATGAACACAAAAGTAATGGGGACCTAGGAACAATAGGAAATGGCTGACAGAAGTCAGGTACTGCCAACTGTGAAATCTGAACATTAAAATATTAACTACCAACTGTGACAAAGAAAATTCTAAAAAATTTTAAAAATTAGTTGACAATATTCTGGCTGCTGTGCCAATGTAGAAGATAAGTAAAAATGACACTAAGGCCATCAATGTCTGATCTCCTATTAATGCAATTAATCTCCTGGTCAATGAAACACATTTCTAAAAGGTTCTTTGTAAACTGTCCTCATTGCATAAAACCTTTACATCATCGAAATTTAAATTATGATTAAGTTCTAACGCATGTTGCGCAAGCATACACGAGTTTTTATTACATCTAATGTCACTTATGCTTATGCGCACATAAAAGTATGCTTTTCCATTAAAGCGGCGTAAATCGATATACGTGATGCGGTGCCCTGTCACTGTCTTTGACTAGCGGAATATACCTATCATAGCGGTTGACAGAAGGCTAGAGTCGGCGATAAATAGAGGTTTAACATGGTTTCGAAAATTTTTTTTGCTTTATAAATAAATTTGGAAATTTTTTGCTCAGTGATTTTGTTAATTCTTATTTTTTTTCTAACCCCTCTTGTACTTAGTCATAGTTAAACCTATACCTAAAACTGATTAAATTTTGATGTTAAAAATAGTTTAAAATCAATATAATATGTTTATCTTAAAATTTCCTCTCAAAATTAATGCATTAAACTTTCAACTCATTAAGCTATTACGAACAGAAAGTTATTGTATATGTAATTCCTTACTGGATGCTACGGTAATAATGGGCGATGCTCCTGCACATTGAAAAATTAATTAAACTTATTACAGTTTATTGGAATATCTAGACACATTAATGATAATAAAAGTCCAATGTAACCTGTGTCTACAATAAGTATATTAAACAAACTTCATAAAAATTAATATTTTTATTAAGAGTTGAAGCTTACAAAATTGAAAACTTCTACAGTTAGTAGCTTCTAGGAAGTATTATTTGAAACATTAAATGTCCGATTTGAACAGTGCGGTCAGATAAAGGGGACATAATAATGTGGAGTGTGAAGTAAGGGACCCCACAAGAACGGCCATCTAGATTGTAGATGCTAATAGAATGACCGCTGGCCAAGCACGACCCTCGCTCCGTGTAGACATACAAGCAAGCGGAAGCAAAAACGAGCAAAATGGATATATTTCCTTTTTGTTCGTCCCCGACTTATATATTATAGTAGATAGGTTCCCTGATATCGTAACTAATTGAGAGCCGTGAATTGAATCAGACAATTAGCGATAAAACATTAATTTACGGCCACTCCTTTTGTTTTGATAAAAGTCGAACGATTTAAATCAAGTCCTCTGCTGAGGCGGGAGGAAATATTTCATTTACACACTTTGCTGTAGAAACTGGTAAAGTAAAGTGATAGCAAAAGATCCTATTTGATTAAGCAATTTGAATCAGATTTTATATATATCTGTCGCTAATCGATATTTTCTTTAAGAGTTATTTTTTCACTCATAACTATATTCATGATAATTACGTCATCATGAACATTAAAGAAAAATTGCTGAAATATTTCTTATAAGTTTATATTTCTGCCTTAATTATATTATTTCGGTATATATACTTCAAAATAAGTTGTAAGATACTGATTTAATTTTGATCCTAAAAATACACTGACAAAAGGCTTTTCTTGATTCAATTAATGTTAATTACTAATAATTTTTTTAGGTGAAAGTTAACACTTTTAAGTAAATCCTTTCTCTTCTAAAATTTTGCTAATTTGTACCACTGAAAAAAATCCTTGACATGCAAATGGGCTGCCTAACCTAACATTTATTGAAAAATAAGGAGGAACATCATCATACTTGAACCACATTTCATTTTTTATAAGTAAGGTAAGGTAAGGTATAAGTAAGTTTTTTTTCTAGTTCACTGGAAAAAATTATTTCAGGGAAATTTAGATATTTTTGGTTTAAAATTATAAAAATCTATCACAGTTCTTAAGAAAGATAAAAATTGTTGTTTCGTCTAGCCTTTAAAGAACAAGAATGTCCTTAACAAGCATTTTAGGGTAAATCTTCATAAAAAATGTCAACTAATCAAAGTTGTCTTGAATGTATTTTGTTGCAGAACCTGTAGGTAGAAATACTATATTTTATGTTTAATCTTCTTGTATAGGTATTGGATTATACGCAAATTTTCTAAAAAGTGTTTGGATATGCACATACTTATGGTTCAAAAGAAAATTGTAGAATCAATCAGTATACTCAGAGTATTATAAAAACGCATGTACTAAGTTTCAATATGCATTATATTAGTTTAATCAGTTTTGTTAAAAAATGCTTAAACCGTGTTTGGCTTTCAAAATCTACTGGTATTATAACAAAACATTATCAGAACATATATGTGGTTTTATATTCTTAAGTCTTATTTTTAAAGTTAAAAAACATTATTATACTTTCAGTTGTGTTTTAAAAATGAATATAAACAGCATACAACAGGACCTATTTTTTAATCTTCTAAATTAGTGTCCAAATGGCTTAAAATAAGGTATCCCTTAATATATGACAAAAATATTCCATCACACTATATATATTTATATCCCTTATTTCCCTCATGATTATATACATATTTTTTATATTATTTTGCATTCATTTTAACCAGAAGAATTATGTAAAAAAGCAGATACCTTTATTTTTTACTATTTACTAATATCTTTATTGCAAATAGTATGAGACAATTGAACATTGTATGAAACTGAAGACTGTACTTTCTGTAATTTGTAGGAACAATTAACTAACAACAAATAAGCTCAGTGTGAATCAAAGTTAACAAAGAAATTTATATAAATTATAAAATAAATTAAAATCATTCTGTAATCTAGAATATGACTTTTTATTTCAATTTCATTAATTCTTGTTAAATTTTTATTACCTATATCTGAAATCACAGTCTTATTTTTAAACCATAAAATAAAAAAAATATGTAGATTGAGTTAAATAAGTATTTAACAGTTATTAATTTAATACTTACGGATAATGTACTCAATTTATTGCAAAACTTTCGGAGTTACCTTGAAACAGTTATAAGAGAATTTCAAGAACACGAAAAGAGAAAGTAAAAGTAAATCTTTATAGGGCCATAAAGCCAATTTTACAAGCGAGACATCAACAGGTCTATCCAAAAAAGGGCTTAAAGTGAAATGTTGCGTAGCCACTATAAATATATCGGGAGTCGTAAAACAAATATGAAGGAAATCTGGATAATCTGGCACAGGTATTACATATTGTCGAGTGTCACAGCCGGATACAGGCACGCGCTGCCTTTGGGCCGTTAGCAGCTCCGGGTCCGGAGTTATAGTACCATAAATCCCCGCCAACGCGCTGCTGTCGACAGTGTTACTCGCGCCACTCCACTAACCACTGCTAACAACTCCCAAATTGCCATTTAGATATCACTTCGAGATCTACATTCTCTATAATCTACCCAGAATCTCTACTAGACGAGTTACTAATTATTCTGGAAAATGAGTTTTAAGAAATTTACCTATTTCAAATAAATGTTCCAATTTAAAGTGTAAGCACTTGCTTAATAAAAAATCCTCTGGGTGTTTACTCAAATACGCAACTAAAGTGAAATTTATCTTTTAAAATACAGGGAATGCTAAAATTAGTAAGTGTTATTTTATCTGCAAGTTCTATGACCAAAAATTAAAGAAAAAATTATAGCTGTCAGCTATCTTCAAATCACTTTAGATGAAATGAGTCTCACTTTAGTTTAGCATTACAATTTACCTTTCATAATTTTACATAAATTTTAGTTATTCATATTATAAGTTATCTATGAGTATTTCTATTTTTTGTAAATATGTCAACACATTTATGTTTTTATACGTATTCAATACTAATATAATACTATGAATGTAGCTGTATTCTTAAATGAGACAAACTATATATTCTTATATACAGGGTGTTCCATACTGAAACTGTTACGGAGCAAGTGAATGTAGGGGTGCTGAAAATATTTTTAAATTAAGTAACTTAAAATTCTTAGTAAATTCTGGTACATCCCAGCATATCTTCGAGTAATTCCTTGGACATTCGTAATTTCGTTAGACATAAAAAAATCTTCTAAGAATAATTGTATCATTAATTAAATGAAAAGTCTATAAAGCCGGTATCACACTAACCGCGGTTAACCCGGTTAACCGCTGGGTTCAATCGCGCTCTTCAACTGCTAGTGTATTACCGGGGTGGAGATTGAACCGCGGGCTATTTTTCAGCCATCTAATTTGCGGGTGAACGGTGCTAACTATGTACACATTTTCAGATATGTGCGAAGTTTAGAAAGATTTTTGTTCAGAAAAGTTCATCTTTTGCGTCATACATAACTATTGACGTGGAATGCCTTTTCCAGCCCTGCTATCAGTTATTTTTGTCCAAAAACCCGTAGGAGACCTAAAATCAAGACAAAATTTCAGAAATGAGGTTTCTTTCCATATAATAACTTTTTTCTCAAAAACTATAGTATGCCACCTTAAATTTTCCACAGATTATTTAAAAAAAACATGCCCTGATATCAGTTTTTTTTTCAAGAACCTTTTTTCAAAAACTCGTAGGATAATCAAGGTAAAACTTCAGAAACAAATTTTCGCTTCTTCAGATAATAATTATGCTTTCTGTGCTTTGCTTTCTTTTTCAGTCGCTAATTAAAATTCCTACAAATTTCATCTTTTCTTTACTCAAAACAGGATTATACTGAAAATCTCCTATACACTGAAAAAGAGAATAGTTAATGCTTAGACAATTGACCTGTGCAGCTGTCCAACATAATTTGTAGTATTATTTCACATACCATTAGGTATACAACGTGGTAGAAATAATTTCCAAAAACTCTATTTTACTGCTACAGAAATGTTACCCGACATTACAAATATTGTTACACCATTACTATAAGTTTTGTGAGTGCATGGACTCAAAGAGCAGTTTTCCAGCATTTTTGTAACCCATACTACAAGGTTTTATACATATGTTTATTAAATATATTAATAGTTACCACTAAATTATTTAAAAACATACACATTGGTAGATAATAATAATTTGTACTACTCTGTTGTAAATGCAAAACTGCAGGAAACAACTACTCTGCGGACTAATCCGCCGATCAGCAATAGCAATTGAAAGATGTCACAAAATAATTCATCTGCGGCACGCTAGACATATATACCAGTTTCGAGCTTGTTGGCTCTCATCGGTATGCTATCCGATCAGGCAAAATATGTCTAGATGAAACTTTAGCTGTTCGTATCTGCCACATTCAACAGAAATTAATTAAGTACATATGATGTAACATATATAGCCTTGGCTGGCTGCTCGCGCGATATGTAAGTAAATGTCTACATCTAGGGGCTAAATTTGGTGGTCCCTCAAAAACTACTTTAATACAATTTGTAGTTAATAATACTACAATTGTGTATCTGTAGTTTTGGTAATGCTGACTGACTAAAAGTGCTGTATTAATATAATTAATATAATATTGTCATATTACGTGCCGCATTTCAAATTTTACAATATGATATTTATTATAGAATACTTATCTAAAAAAAAATCTTAGTGTTCAGTGGACTCTTACAAATACAATTTTGAAAAAAAAAATCAAAAAGGGTAGTTAGAAAATGATATGAAAATACACTTTTACACGGCACTGAAAACTGGTCCACTGTAAAACCTGATAATTCGGCAATCTGCGGCTGGACAAAAGATGTAAAGAAATGCTGAAGGAAATAAATAAATAAATAATAGATTCAATTAGTGGTTATAATTACTAGAGTTTGACATACCTAATGTTACAACATTTTGGGCCTGTAATTTCTACAAACTAAAACAAATGTTTCTGCTTCTTGTCCGTTTTGAAGTCGTAAGTTGTTGACAGCAACTATGTTATGTTTCCGTCAATCATCTGTAGTATGTATCCACTTCGGTGTGATACATTTAATTTTTAAAATATTCCCACACAAAGTCCAAATGATTTAATCAGGGAGATCGTGGCGGCCATGGTACCTCCTCGTCCAATCCCTTGGTGTTAATGTTTCGATATGCTGTGCATGGTACGGATATAATTGAGCCTGAACCTCCATCCCTTCCACGATTCCACGGTTCCAAATTTCTCTCGCGTTGCACTACACTTGCACTCACTGCACACCGCGGTAAATGTAGCTGCATTTGGTACATGTTTACCGGGAAATCATTCTGCCAAAGCATTTTCACAGTGTAATAAATTAAAACGATATCCATCAAATTCGAGTTACTACTGCACATGAAAGCAATTTTTGACACTAAAAACTAATGTAAACACTGGCGTCACAAAAACTTTAGTACCTACAAAAATTAATCGGATTTCAATATTCGGAATCGCCTGTCTAGAGAATACAGTGGTTCAGAGATGTAAAGGTTGAAAATACTACAACTGCAATAATATTTTACTCGGAAACTAAAAGGATTTTATAATTTTTTTAAGATGTCAACTCCATTTTTCAATTTTTTACTGTTTAATAAAGGTATTCTAAGCTAATATATATCAAATCTCCTACAATATGCCACAAGAAATGTGTCCAATTTTTATGTAGGACAAAGTAAAAAAATAAAACCAAAAGTTCAGTTGTCAATTTTCCTGTAATTTTAGTTTTATTGTACTCGTATTACTGTTATTGTTACATATTATAATAGTTATAATTATGGCTAAGATAAAATAATTGATAATATACAAATTATGTAAACAATGTTAAAACGACTATTGTAACTTAAATAGCAAGTGCTAAATAAACGTATTATTATAATTCCTATCAATGAAGTCATATGTATGTTCTCTGATACCAAATATCTAGGTATGCTAATGAACAATTCCACAGACAAAGCTCTATTTAACAATTATCTACAGAAAAAAATCTATCTAAATTTACTAACCTGGTTTAATGGAAACACTCTATATATATATTAATCTCTCACAGTGGGAATTCGAAATTCAACCACAATAGATGAGATATGACCTATTTCTGCATTTTTATTGTAGTTGAATTTCGAGTTCCCACTGTCAGAGATTAATATATATAGAGTGTTTCCATTAACAAGGTTAGTAAATTTAGATAGATTAATTTCTTTAGATAATTATTGAATAGAGCTTTGTCTGTGGAATTGTTCATTATCATACCTAGATGTTTGGTATCAGAGAACATACATATGACTTCATTGATAGGAATTGTTGGAGATTTGATTTATATTAGCTTAAAATACCTTTCTAATACAGTAAAAAATGTTACAAAAGCTAATAATAAAGAATATATGGATAGATATTGTGGGTGTAATTCAACGCTGGTTGGGGCTTTAGCCCACAGAGTAGTTAGTTTCACACAATATTGTTAATACCTGAAAATATATCCATATATCCAAAATCAATTTTCAAAACGCATTTATTCCCAGATTCTTTTAAATAACTTCTGAATCACCCTGTATAGTAAAAAGTTTTACAATTATATAATACTTTTACATTTACCACAACAACTAATTTATACGATTTACTACATTTGCAGTTTATTTTACGACAAAATTGTAACCATTTACATTTATTTACCTATATATAATAATTTATTATATAATTGTTTCAGTAGTATTTTTTCCAGTGTAAATAGAAATATAATTCTGTAGAAAATAATTTATATTTTAATTATTATTTTATAAAGAATAATATCTTATTTGAACTCGTATAAGTAGTAATCTCAATCATAAGTTGTACAAGCAACTATCGAAATTTAGAAGTTTGGATACTATATCTGTTCCGTATTAGATTTATACGGTCCGGTATATTACCAGATATCGTGTTAAATTAGTAAATCATATTGTCTAATAAATACACTGTAAAGTATTTGAAGGGACTATAATTATTTATTCAAATTACATTGCCAAATACATTAAGTTTAACTGATTAAAAAGGTTTTTATGTGGCTTTGGGTTTGATTACAAAAGGGCGAATGACGAGACAACTTAGGGGTTTGTATGTCTTGACAAGCGACTCTAAATCTGAAGACCAAAGACCGTGACTTGGATTCTCGATAAGAAAATCCGACGAAAAACTTACATCAAACTGTGGGTGTGTTTTTATTTTGGCGCAAAAACCTTCTGCAGCGGCTGAGGAAATTTGAAAGGGACAAATTGCAAAAAATTACTGGAGTGTATAAAGTGTAATATGTATTTTTCAATGGGAAAAATTAATTTATAATTCGTAGGCTGCGAATTAAATCAATTTATGTTTAAATTGTTTTTCGTTATTAATTATGTGGCGAACTTATCCTCATTATTTCCCAACATTTTTATTTTGTCTAGCAGTTATTAAAAAAAATACCGAGATGTTTAATTTTGGATTTGTACAATTTACACAATGAAAATAATTTTTTACTATCAGTTATATAATATATATATATATAGGTATAGCAACGTCTGTCATTAATAACTTACTATTTATTTTATACTTACAAATTGTGGTGTGTGGGGGTGTAAAGGATGTTCAAACATTTTATGCAATTAAATAAAATCAGTGGTACGCTAATTTTGTTGTCGGGGGTGTTTCTTATTAAAATTCATTGGTTTAAATCATATAAAATTCTTAATACAGACAGTAAAATGGTAAGCATCTATCTAACTATAAACTAGTTGTGATGAATTTAATGAGGACTGTAACGCTTAAGAATATTAATTTGAGGTTTACGAAAATTCACTCAGGGTTTAGATTATCTTGATTATCATATTTTGATTTTCTTGCAATTTTAGAAAAAGTAAATGATATATTCAGATTACTACGAGTTAATTTTCGTAAACTTCTATTGTGTAGTACCTAAATACATATCTGTTTAATGATATAACATATTTTTTCAGAAATTTTGGTTTTTAGTGGTTTTTCGGCTTTCACGGCCAGTGCTGTAATTTGATACATGGTGATTTTCCGGGTTGTTATGCCGTGACCTCAGTCGCGGCGAAGCTTTTGCAGAGTCACCACTGAAGATGCCGACAGTGAAGAGCGGCGAAACGTTTGGAAGCATGGGATGCGACCTGTTACAGCGGCGGCTACGGAACGCCTCGGAGGACCACCAGTATCCGAGAAGCGGTTCCGACCGTAGCAGTCGTAATACCAACAGTAGGAACCGAAATCAATATATGGACAGGCCCAGAGACACCGATAGCGGTTCTGTCCCCACAGAGCATAGCCCGAGAACAACCAGGACAGGTAAAAGTATCCCAGCTAATGCTAGGGATGTGCATTTTAACTCTGTTTCTGGCAGCTACCAGTTACCGAGGTCACGGCATAACAACCCGGAAAATCACCATGTATCAAATTTTGGTTTTTGTTCAGTTGAACATCAACTTTAATGTGATGCGGAACTTCCGACAAATTTTGGGAATGCTTCAAGACGAGATATGTTTTACGGAGTCACCTCTGCAGATTCCGACAATGAAGAATGACGAAACGTTTGGAAGGACGGGCGACCAGTTACAGAGGCGGCTACGGAACGTCTGGAAAGATCATCGAGACAACAGAAACCGAAATCAAGTTCCGCCCTCACACAGTCTAGTCCGAGAATAACAAGGGTAGATCAAAGAATATCGGTTAAGGCTAAGTATGTGCACTTTAATTCTGTTACTGGAAGCGACTAGTTACGTGGGTCATACGATAACAACCCGGAAACATGTGAGACTTAAAACTACAATACGATTGAAAAATATCTAGTTTATCTAGTTTGATTAATAAAATATCGTGGTCAAGTCTGCCAAAAGCCTTAGTGAAGTCATGGTAGATAACATCCACCTGACTCATTTCACTAATAAATTTTCATTTTTTGGACTAGGTTAGTTACCTTTAAGCGTCATGATATCAGAGAGCATCATTACATATCAAACAAGATAGAGATATTTTGGTATGAAATTTTGAATGAATTGAATATCTCGATTTTGAATTAATAACTGGAACCTCGAAAACATTTTCAGACATCTACATTTTTAAAATGAAATGACAAACTTCCAAGCCAAAAACATAATGAAGTGTGATGAAACTATAAATGGAGGAATTTCGATCTAACCTCATATAACACGTTCACTTTTGGTTAGTATTAACCGCCAGGTTCGCTTTTATTCCGTGTTCATGGGAAAGTGCGAACTATTGGATCATTACGAAATTTTATGGCATTCTGGATATAAGAAAGAAACTAAAGGCAACTCAAAGATTTTATATTTTTGTATACCTACTTTTAAAGTCAAACTTTATCTTTTTTTCTATTACATAATATATATTAATTTCACATGAAAATACAAAAAATAATTAATTTTTTCTTTCCTAACTGATATTTACTTATCTAAATAAAACAAACAAAACATCCTCTGTTGAAAATACCGATGCGTATATATATATCACTACTGATACATTGGAAATAAAAAATCAAATTGGTGTGAGGAAGCAAAACAGTAGCAGTGGCATTGGATAACAGTGGTGGCACTGATCTAACATAAATGCAGACACACAAAAGCCATGTAAGGCATTGTAACCGCGTCCGTAGCCCATCCATCAGTCACTTGGACAGCACACCGACAACCATGAAAGAATTTACTTTCAATTAAAAAAGCTTAATGCATTTCGACAACGGACAATTTTAACAGTTGCTTCTAGTATTTATTTTTATCCAGGGTGCCTATGTAAATAAGTTTTAGTGTAATAGCACAGAATATATAGCTTTGTAGCTATATTTTCTGTGGTAATAGTTATAGTTGTAACCCCTTACGAGTATACTACTATTTCGTTCCAGTTCCACCTTTGCTGCTCAATATACACAAAATCATAATTTAAAAATTTGCTGTATGAGCTACTGGAATTATGTACTGTTATATTTCTATAAGAAAAAAAATATGAAGAAAGAGAGAGGGAAATAGTGAAAGAGAAAGAAACAGGGACATAAGAGAGAGAACTCAGGTAATCCAATTTAATTTTTATAATATCTAGTTTCATAGAATTAAAAAATACACACGAGAAACATTCTCCTATATCTTTATTTAAGAGAACAAATCATGATAATATAGAATTTTAAAGTCTACTTGAGTTATATCATATTTTTAAAAATATGAAAAAATCAATCGAGTTGGTCTTTTGCAAGCTGGAAAATAGGCACTAAGGCTTTAGAAAAGTTACAGTCTCTTACTTTGCCATATTTTAAGGCTTACGGTGAGCGATCAAACGATATAATATAAGGTCTGTTCCAACAACCGTCGAGAACTGGTTCAGAACCGTGAGAAATGTTTGACCAACACCGTCTTACGTCGCATTCGCCGAGAGTACATTAGCAACTGAACTGACTGACTAATTCTGGTTCGGAATCGATTCTTGCTGTGTTGGAACAAACTCATAGTTTTCGCTCAGTAATTCCTTAACGGATAATGATAAAAATATGCGTTTTTTTTTAATAGACCATAAATATTATTTTACATCGACTCTGTGTTTTATAGTTTTGAAAAAGTGTAAAATTAATCAAAACAGCGTCGACGTAAAATAATATTTGTAGTCTATTAAAGAAAACCGCATATTTTTATCATTTTTCGTTGAGGAGTTACTGAGCGAAAACTATATCCCTTTGGATCGAGCGCTCGCCGTAAGCCTTAAACTTAAAATGTTTGTAATTAAAATATAACATTTTTTTGAAAATAGGTAAATTTTGTTTTTTTTTTTGAGAAGTTTAACCGAAAGACCTATAAATGATGATGGCTACCAAACTGTCATAGCTATTTTAGACACGAAAGAATATCTTGACATTTTGAAATAAACTAAACCTTTTTATTAGGTTTTTCGATTATTCTAAATAATTCAGAAAATCTAAATCAACATGCTGGGTAGACCTTATTTTAAAAATTATTAATTGCATGTAAAAATCTTAATTTACATATAAAACGCATAGGTACGTTATCTTAAATTTCTTATTTTAATAACTTGAGGTAAATTTAAGTAGGTGTGTTACATTATTTAGTATGTTTAAGTAAGAAATCCAGACTGTTTTCAAATGTGTCAAAAACGTCCGTCCAATTACTTAGTGCATGATGTTTACTGAAAACAAATCCATAACTTTACTGGCCGAACATGTTTGAACGGTTTGAAACCAGTCCGAATTCTTTGCTTGGACAGACCTATTATATTAGGTATATGTGATAGGATAAAAAGAACATGTGATAAAATGTAAATTACTTTTTTATAGACTATTTCTTCTTAAATTTTCTATAAATTTATTGTAATACCTACTTATGCAATATATCATCAACAATATGCAATGATTTTTATAAAATCTGGATAACTCTTCATATTTGTGCTATTTAGTGTTTCTTGGCAATAATTATTGTAAATAACTTTTACACCAACATTTTAGCAAAAATTTTAAAAACAGTCAGAATATTGATAAAATGATAAAATTATATTTTGAGCAATTTTAAATTAAATACAAATTACTTTTGGGGAAAAGATGTCTGTCATAATTAGTATAATTTAAAAATGCAGATAACTTGGCATTAATTAGTTTTAAGGTATACTAACGAGGTAGTTTCTTTTGTATTGACAAATCGAAATAGATAGATACAAGGAACAATCATGAAAATTAACATAATTATAGCACAATGTGTCAAACTTTCGTTTAATATGGTTTGAAAATGTGTTGAAATCTACAAACTGTAGGTAATATTTTTATAACTGCAAAAGTAATCACAACGTAAATGTCACATTACCATTCAACATGTAACTGTTTCTATACCTACTTATATGTGCTAAAATTGTGTTAATTTCCATGACATTGTCTTTTGCTTGTACCTACATTCAAATTACATCAAATTTTTTAAGATAAGAATTAACTAACGTGAAAAGAAAAAATATTGTTTGCTGTGCCCTTATTCTTTTCATAATAAAAAATTATATGCAGGGTGTCTCTGAAATGTGTTCTCTCAAAGGCATAATAGAGGACGTGAAAATAAACAATTTTCATTAAGCATCCTGTTATATTGTGTTTTAGAAAATAAATCAACTATTATTACGCATCACTTAACAATTGTTTTCAATGCACTAACTAGATAAAGTTCAGTCGTTTAGGGCAGTTAAAGGCGCTGGTGGGAACTGTGGTATGATTCATTTTGTTTGATTTAAAATTGTCTTATTCAAGTAAAGAATTAGTATGTACAATGTAAGCACGCGTGTACCAAACACCTATTCTCTAAGTTACTGATCTTCAACAGCGCTGTAGTCAAAGAAAATAGGCAGATGTCTGAGTAGAATAATTTTTACCGCCACTTAGAAGCATGCTTATTAGTTCGTAGACATAATTTCGAGCAATTTTTGTAGAAATTCCTAAAAACGAGTTACGGTACTGCATGTTTATTTCATTAGAAGGTGCGAGAAAACGTCTTTATTTTTTTGTATACTTATTCTACAAAACAGTTTCAAAAAGTTTTGTTTCTTTTTTTCTTGTTTCTTGAAAATGTGACATTTTAAATCACAGGTTGCTTAATAAAAATTGTTAATTTTTAAGTCCACTATTACCTACACCTTTGATGAAACAAATTTACTTCAAAAATACTCTGTATAGAATTGTTCTAAGAAACACAAATAAAGAAAATTTTGTAAAATAAATTTATATCAGTTTCTGAATAAACTAACAGAATGAAATGTATTTCATTGTTAATTGAAATATTCCCTCGAAAGTTAAATAATGAAAATAATCTATGAATCGAAAAAATGAATACAACATATACTTAATGTTACTTTTATGCTCACCGTCATTTTCTTCGTTGTTAAAAAGCATAGAGGAAAGTTTTTTGTTACTTTTCCTTAACCCCAAATCTGCAAACAAAAAATAATCGTCGGTATAAGGGAATTAAGTAGATATTATATAATTTTTTAGATATTTCTTATTTAATTAGATATAATATATCGTATTGTTATGAAAATTTATTTCAGTAGAAGATAGATATTCTTACAGAAAATTACCAAAATTTAAGGATTACCAAATTTAAGGTTGTCTTACCACTTCCACAACTTAATCCCAGTTGATTCAAAATCATTCTTAGGCTGCAGAGACCTTTCATCAGATGTGTGTAATAAATATTTTCACAGATACATATCCTAATACATTCAGGACATAAACTGAATATGTTAGAAATTGTATCAACGCGCATCAAATTCGGTTGGGATATTTAATTCCGCTATGAACGTTTGTTTATGTTTCGCTTCACTTCATTAAGTTGTGGTTCTATGTCTCATTGTATTTTTTGATACATTAGAGACTCTTTCCAATTCTTCTAAATCCTCGAGACGAATTTTGATAATGCATATAAAAGTATTTATTTAGAGTTGGATATTTTTTAATATAAATGATTTTCTTGCCAAATTTTGAAATGTTTTCTTTTTGCTTTCAAAAATAATTTATTTTCAGACGATTTGCACTACATAGCTGCCAACGATTGAACAAAAAAATCCTTCCGACCATATTTGTCATACCATCGTTAACTAAATCCCAGCAGCAGTGATTTTTGTAGTCTCTCCTATTGCTCGTTTGCAGTGACTCACCGCGCGCGACAGCACACTACAGCACAAATGACGTCGTCGCCGGACATAGTCGTCAATTGTTTTCATAGAAATTATGGCAAATGTTAAATATCTGTTAAGATACGTTTCTTTTTACGTATTATTTTTAATTTTATAAATTGATAACTTAATAAATATTGTGTTGTTTACTGTATTAGAAAGATATTTTAAACTAATATAAATCAAATCTCCTACAACTCCTATTAATAAAGTCATATCTATGCTCTTTGATACCAAACATCTAGGTATGCTAATGAACAATTCCACAAACAAATCTTTATTCAATAATTATCTAAAAATAATAATCTATTTAAATTTACTAACCTGATTTAATGAAAACACTATAAATATCTAAGTTCACTTTTGAAACTGTGCGAACTCGAAAATTCAACTACAATAGATGAGATCTGACCTATTTCTGCATATTTAGGATTGCTTCTTCAGGTGGCCTCTTTTAAGTTGAGTCAAATATCTAACTATAGAAATTATTATACCAATAAATTAAAATTATTTGAAATTAAATATCGACAATGTCAAAAGTGACTAACCTGTCAATGAATTTTAAATTAAACTTGACAAATACCTACTTAAATAATGTTTACCCTTTATGTAATCGTTTTTTATATATTTTTAGGTATTAACAATATTGTGTGAAATTAAGTACTCTGCGGACTAAAGGGGATTTGATTTATATTTGCTTAAAATACCTTTCTAATACAGTAAAAAATGTTACAGAAGCTAATAATAAGGAATATATGGGTAGATATTGTGGGTGTAATTCAACGCTGGTCGGGGCTTTAGTCCGCAGAGTAGTTAGTTTCACACGATATTGTTAATATCTAAAAATATATAAAAAATATTGTGTTATTATGGTGAAAAGTGTGGGAGCAGCAGTCCATTATTAATACGTTTGTACCCAAGTTTGTGAAGAATGTAAAACATTTAGACACAAAAGTTTTGTGTGAACCATTAGAATGGTATCAGTGCCGTATAGTTTAATGTTAATAAAATAGTAGATAAAAAAATACCTACATTTTTGCAAAACAAAAGGGTAGGTTCTATTAAAAGATCTCAATATCAAATATCAAATTCTGACATTTATGACTTGATGTATATGTTTCCAAACACTAACATTGGTGTCGCTACATTACAGCACAGTACAGAATTCTAGATTGAAATTCAGGTGATTCGACAGACAAGTATTACAAAGGCGACGCGATTTAGCAAACGATGGTCATCCAAGAGGCTTTGAGCCTTTCCAATAAGATAAGTTTTAGTTTTGTATGTGGTAATGTGAAATTATCTTATAAAAATATTTGCCCTGGACTTTCATTTTTACTTTTATATATAGAGAATAATAAAGCCTTGTACATTCCAAATACTTTGGCAAGTATTAATGTCAAACATTTTTTCAAGATAGGTAACACAAATTTTATGTCGAGGGTTTCGTCATACTACTCTTTAATTATTGCAAAATGTAATTCCACCAATTAATAAATATTTTTACACAACGTAAGGCTTTGTTACTAACAAAGAGAAAAACTAATTAATTGTAGAAAATTAGTACTGATTTTACTACTACTAAACCTATTGTTTATATTCATTTTGCATACCTACAAAGTTGTAAATAAATGGAAAATATCAAATAGAAAATGGATAGTTTGCATAAATTTTCAACAATTTAACTTAAATTATCGTAATAGGCGTTGCTTTTATGTCACATTTAAATTGTACATTCTTCATGTTTATTAAGTTGTACATTCCTCATGTTTATCTTCAGAAAGTTTTCTTCTAAATAAGTGTAAGTCGCCCGATCACTTTTAAAATTAATATACCCTGTATATCCTAAAATTGGACAGCATCCTTTTAGTATCTTATTTCTTTCATTAAAATACGACGCAAAATTTATGCATGACATGAATTTCAAATGCAGGGCGTTGAAGGTTTAAAATAGATTTCGAATTTCCTAAATATATAGAAAAAGACAGCAGCTGTCTTATTTTGATTGAAATTTTCTTCTAAATATTTAGTAAATTCAAAATTCCTTGTATCTTGGTATCGAACCATGAGACCACAAATGACTTATGTTTATAGAAACTTTTCATCTTTCTTTATTGAGAGGGTGCGTTTAATTTTGACACCTTTTATAAATCACACATTCCGTTCAGAGGATATAAGATTTCAATACCAGTTTTGGTAAGTTCTTCGTTAAATACACAGACATCAAAGATGTCCAAGAAGCGTCTAGGTTTACTGTTAGTGTCAAAAATAAAGACATTTAAGCTTCATTGGGTCAGATACGCGGTCTCTATTTTTCTAGAATTTTATAATATGTATCACATTCAAAAGTTCTCCAACAGTTTCATCATTATGCTTGTCCTCAGCCAGCTAATATCTTTGATTTTGAATACATTTTGTTTTTCCAAAAAATGTAAAATATTCGATTTCAACGAGAAAAATATTAATCCAATTAACTTTAATTAGAATTTATGTGAATAATGCATGACTGAACAAACTAATCACTGACTGAACATTTTTAATTGTCGCAATATATGAATTGTTTGCTGACCCCTAAATATTTGATATACTACATGACAAAGGTAAACACCCATTACATTTAATATTTTTTTCATATTTTTTTGTATGCTTACTTTTCTGGGTGAAAGCAAAAACTTATTAAATTTTCAGGTTTATCTGTTAAGTTTTTTAGAGTTTGCATAGGTCGTAATCTGATGACGTAACATTCTTAGAGTATAGTCAGCCATAGCAAATTTCTCAGGTTAGTGACTTTAAGAGTAGATGGATTGTTCGGTTGCGCAAAGCAGGTTTGTCGGTGAGATAAATTTCTACAAGAACTAACAGATCCTTACGTACCATAGCTCTGTGTTGCCAGGTGTAGATTCAGGAAGGCCGTGTACACAGAACAAGAGATACCTGCAGAGGAACCACAGAACGTGAAGATCGCCGATTGTGACTTTTAGCTCTCGGAGACCGATATAATAGCAGCTGGACTATTACAAATCAGTGGTCGATATGCGTACAGTATAGCGCCAAATACGAAGTTTTAACCTCTTGGCTTATCGTCCCCTTTGAGTGACGACTCTCATTCGTCAAAATCAAGTTAACGACTTACAATGGTGTAGAGTGAGGATTCAGTGGACCAAAAATGGAATCAGATGATCACAATTTGCCATAGAGCATGTCCGTCACACAGTAGGCGTTATGGTATTGGATGATATCGTGTATGGTAGCAGATCATCACTAGTTTTCATTAGAAGCAACATGACAGCCAACGCTTCATCCAGGACGTGGTGGAGCCATATTTATTCCATATCTTCACATCATCCAAAACGTCATTTTGACAGTGCTAAACCAAGACAATCAATAGCTTTTATGAACCAACATCAGATCAACCGTTTACCCTGGCTACCAAGATCGCTGGATGTACAACCTATTAAACATGTCTGGGACATTGGCCGCATACTGCTGCATTTACAACACCCACAGACTGTAGCAGCTCGTATCCATGAAGTTCAGATAGCGATGAGATACCCCAAGAATTAACAGACAATCTCATTATATCCGAGCCCAGGCATATCAATGAGTGCATTAGGAATCGTGGGTTCTCAACACACCATTGAACCAATTTTTGTAATAAGTGGCCCTGAACCTGTGTACCAAATATTATTAAAGTACTTTGAACATAGGTCCTTTCTTTGTCCCGTAGCATTTTGGCGATCTAATTGTCAAACTATTCGTTACGGCGCTCCTGCTATTATTTGTCAAATAACAGCTCAACTGTAATGGATAATATAATTCAAAGCATATTTTGTAAATTTTGTGTGTGTACATTTATAGACAAGACTATTGATATTCCCAACACAAAATCATACTTACGTTGTAACTAGTTGAAAAAATAATTTGAAAGTGTGGGAAGTCTTTTTTGCATACAATAGTGTAGATAAAAAGAACATTTTAAATTCAGTATTAAAACTACAAAGGACTACTGCTTCTGAAACATGAAAATATAACACATAGATTCCTTTGTTGTCTTTGAATACAGTTCGTAATTTGCTTGTATTTCATATATTTAATCAGAACTATTTGATGTTTGTATTTAAATATTGCCAGTCATGCGGTAGTGAGATCAAAGATTTACCGAGTCATTCACCAAAGAAAAGTAGGTGGTCCAGCTGTTAACTGTTTGTAATCCACTGTGGGGTTTTTAAACGTTCAGGAGTTTCTGTAGACCAGCGTTCAATATATTTCTGTAGATTGCTGCCTTATTTTAGTTTATAATTTTTTGATATATAATTTAATAACTTTAATACCAATTATCTTAGTTTAGGTAACTTATAAAATCAGTGTTCATTTTTTGGTTGATGAAGTTTGTTTAGAGATTCATTGTACAGGTTTGTATTGATATTCACTATAGACTGTTTAACTCTATTAATAAGAATCCTTCATAGTAGAGAAAAGTCAACATCATTTTGACTGAAAATTACGTTTTAAAGTTCCATGGTAATGATGAACTTGAATGCTTTCATTGAGTCGATGACAACTTATGGGACACCAGGTTTCTTCATCAATAAATATCGACTAGAAAAAGCCATTATTATTTTTTTACAGGCCTTCGGGTGGGTTACAAACATAATCCCATTCGTAAGTATTTTTGATCAGACAAAAGGCGGTAGACCTCTTGCGAACAACTTATTTTGTATACAATGCATGGATACATCATATATACCTACACACTAACATTTTCTGAAATTACTCTAATTAAAATTCAGTATTGTTTTCTAATTAGGTATTCCATACATTCCATATTAATTAAAATTAATGCAGTACACAGTGTACCTGATTGAGGCCCATATCCATGCCTATATTTAATCCTCTAATGTTTAAAATTTGGGCACCATTCAATATACAAAAAAAAAATATTTCGGAATTTTAGTTCGATGTTTAAAAAATAGGTTGAACGCTCTTTTCCCCCGGAGAATCGGCGCCTATGACATTCATTGTCCGAAATGACATTGCGGTTGCACATAATAGTTATAGAGAAATATCTGTACCCGACATAAATCCCTCTATTTAATTATTATAAAACCGAAAATTACTGGTCACTGGTCACAGCTTAGAATTTGTGAAATTATTGTTGAAACTATCAAGGCGGACACCCACAAAGAATTTAGGAAACGGCGGGATGAAATCAATAGCAAATAAATCGTTGTCAATGAGTTCCTTGAGTACCCCTGCAAGGAAACAGCGAAAAAGTACCTGTCTAGGACGAATCTTCGCCTGGTGGCAGATATTCAGACTGGGCACTGTTGGTTGGTTAAGGAAGCACCTATATTATATGAGGAAGTGTGAAACACCTTTTTGGAGGGGTTGCGAACAGAAAGACGAAACAGTACTTCATGTACTCGGTGCAATCCGTATTGAGAGAACGATGGCCTTCTATGGCCTACATGAGCCATACCCCGGGGCAACGTCACCACCTTCTTTTCTTTATTAGCGGCTCAAGTGAATTGATATTCTAATGGGAGGAAGTGTAAGCATCCCAATGGGGCCTAAGTACTGTAGCCTCTTAAGCTACTCTTTCCACATTTCCCAATTCCAGATTCCCAACCATTTCCGAAACAGCTTATATGTATACCTATTGTATAAATAATTTTGGTCCACGACTATCCTATAAAGTGTTCATTATACATGTGTTTCCTAAATAATAATAATATTCATTATTCACTAGTATTTTAGTGACAAATCATTACCTATTCATTGGTTTCAAAGAATCGGGAATGAATAAACACAAATTCTCCGGTGTCAGCAATTGGAACGTAACCTTCTGTGTGAAAGCCAAACGCCACCCACTGTACCAGTTATAGCAATATTAACATTTTTCCAAATGATGGTAGCAATTTATTAATTAAAGTTTTATTTGCTTTTTAAATTTATCAAGTGAACGAAAACTGCCAAACTTGCAGGTAAGAGTTTTGACAGTTTTGAATTGTATGTTTTGGCATATTCATGTTTTGAGTTTAAATTTTGTGTAACGTTTTCAGTGAAAAGTTTGCTAAAATATTATTAATTGCCGTAGACAAAGTATAGTATTCTGCTTGCATGTAATGGCTGAAATTCACTGCGGTCAACGTACCGTGCCGTAACCTGCAACCTCGTGAATTACAGCCACCATTATATGCTCGTTGAATATACTATTTTTTAAATATTAATATGATATGTGATAACGTTATTATATTAATAGATATTTCGAAATTCGCATTATTATTAGACCATGCTTGTATGTATTTAATAATTGAAACAAACGTGTTACACCAGTGACAGGTGTAAAATAGTAACTACTTCAGCTGATTCGTTTGTAATTATTTGAAACCGTTAGAAATACTGGGTCGAGTAGGTACACTCAGTTACTTACAATAATTGAATTAATTATTATAATAAATAAAATGACACTTTACAATCTTGAGCGTTATTAGGTAGGTAGCAAGTAATATTAAATCTTATATATCTTTATTCTCAGTCACAACCACGGCTTCAAAACAGCACTAAAACATCACACCACCTCACAGAAGAAAATGGCGCATGACAAATCCGGTAATTGAGTAAATGACCACCGACTGTATTTTTTATTGTTTTTAATTTAATATTCTCTTGATTTCTGTTTTGATATATAGACCGTATAATGAGAATTGTTTCTTTAAAACATTAAAGGTATTGGAGCCTGGAATCAAGTAAAATCTTTCAAAATTAATTTATTATTATCTGTACATGTTCCAAGCCACTTTAAATATTTTAATGAATATGAGATATCCAAGATTTTATGAAAATAATGTTGTAAAACGATAAAATTGTAATAGACTGAATAATCCAGATCGATCATTTATTTAGATAGTATCGTAAGAATACTAACAACGGTGACGTCTGCCTACCCTTTTATGGCAGAAATAAGTCAGCATAAGAGATCCTTGGAGCGGTAATAGATATCTGGCAAGAAATTTGCATTTTATAGCAACCTCGGCGGTACACCAGTCGCAGTATCTGCGGTTGATACATAAGCATAAGGGATGGAAATGAAGAGGATGGGTCGGTTGTGATGACACGAGATGTTAGCGGTATCGATCACCAAAAACAACGGGAGAGAAGTGACGTAGAATGACTTGCACATAACCGAAAAGCAGACACCACTATTAATAATACTATCATCTCGCACTAAAACATCTATGTTCATCACATCGTTGAGCTTAGATTCGACGAGTTATCATCCAACGTTGCTCTGCCTTGGTATAAGCAAATTGCATTCAGTTTTACTATTAATCATCTTTACTGTTACACTTGTAAGGGATTGCAAATTTTATAATCTATTTTTGTGGAATAATTCATTTAAAAATTGATTAGTCAGCGGTTTTTATAAGTTATCAATTACTTGCTGGTTTACATGTACGAGCATGGAACAATTTATTTATTTTTTATTATATTTATTTACTACACAAACCCAACAGAATGTACATCCATTTACAGGGTTGGAAAAACATAACAAGAAAAAAAATTACACATGATACACATATATAATTAACAAAATTCACAAGATAACAGAATAAAAGGAAAACACAAATACAAATGGCTAAAACAAAAACTTAATTTGACTAAATTTACAGTTAAAAATATCAATATTATTTTCAATATACTGATAATTACGGCACATAGTATACAATGGTGAGTTGAATAATACATTAGTCCGGGCATTTCCGAGATAGAACAATGATGTAGAACGAGTTGATCTGGTAGATGCCTTAAAGCTAATCATCTTAGGAAATTGCGGGCAGTCGATTAGGCCAATCAAGTATTTGTATAGAATTACTACGCTTTGCATGTTTCTGCGTTGTTGCATTAACTTGCACTCAAAACGATTTAACAATGTATTATGATCGAAGCGAATTGGGGGGTAGAAATGATCTATTTTAAAGCTTAAAAATTTCAAAAATTTTCTCTGAATAACTTGATACTGTTTATATGTACATCGAAGTAAGGGCTCCAGACAACAGTAGTATATTCCAGTTTAGGTCGGACTAAAGTAGGTATTATACAATGTCATAAGGGTACTCAAATCACTAAAATATTTAGAGTTGCGTATAACAAAGCCTAGCATCTGTGAGGCAGATGCTGTAATATTCTGAATGTGATTTCTAAAAGAAAGATGGGCATTAAAGGTTACTCCGAGATCTCTAAACTTATCTGCGCGAATTAAATTGTTTCCATTGATGTTATAATCAAACACAATTGCATTCATTGTAATAACAACAATTAATAAATTCAACTTTTCAGCAAAATATTATTTAGAGACCCATATCTTAAGACTCGTATAATAAAACATAACAATTATGAGTACTTACTTAAATATGAGAGTATTTCTAAAATAAGTAAGTTTCTTTAAATAACTTAAAAAATTTCCATTAAGAAATTTGAAAATTTTTCAATTACTGAACATCATTCAGGATACGATTCTTCAGAAGTCAGAATATTATCCTCAAATTCTGAAGTACGCGCAATGTTTCTCTGTTGTGCATTTTCGCAATTTTTAAATTTCAAATCCTGGTAACCGTGATTCATTCAACAATTTTTTACAACCAACCTTATAACACCGTGTTCACCATTTTGGTGATGCATGTAGGTATATTGGAAACTGTAAGAGATAGGAACATGGGGTATGTTTAAGACAGTTCTGTTGCTAACTTAATGGCGCTGGCAGACCGGTCCCAGCTCTTGATTTTTGACTTATTTTGAAAAAAAGTAAATGTGGTGTTTTCGAAAACCTAACTTTTTTATTTAGAGGAATTTTAAAAATTTGCAAACAGTCCCACAGAAAGCCTTTTCTTGAAATTTCACTGTATATTTAGATTTTCATTGAGACGTTTCAGTTACCAGAAACCATTTCTTTTTTATGAGTGCTGAACAGAATCGTCTAAAACTTTCCCCTTTAACCATTTTTCTATTTCTTATAATTTCCAAGATATCAATAAACATCAAAGTTATTTTAAATTTAAAAGTATAAATTGCTTACTTTTCCACATTTTTATATTTTCCTCAAATCGTTTTTATTTAGTTATTTAAACATTTTCATCCAGTTGATGACATTGTGCTATTGAAGTGAATCAGCACAATACACAGAACTGTATCTCCAATATTTATGTTTTATTAAAAGTAGAAGGGCTCCAACACTTGAATAATGTATAAAATAAAGCCAGGAATCTGAATTAAAGAATAAACCAACTTTGAATATATCCGATAGGATATAAAACTGAAACATCACCACGCCAGTCTGTGGTATCATTTTTCAAAGCAGTAATCGGCATTTGTTAGGGTGTTCGTGTGAGGAAAGCTCGAAGATGACGGTGCAAATTCGGACCCTCTCCAGAGTATAATGAATTGATCCGCGTGTGCCCCACAGTGACCAGACCTCACGTCTTTCCTCGAACTCTCACCTCTCCAATCTCTGATCGCGCTTATCCCTTCATCCGACTGATTTAGGAAAGATAAATATCCATTTAATATTCTTCAGGTCTGATTTTGAAGCGTTTTATATTAAAAATTAATTAGGCACGGCGGATTGTTCCTGAACATCACGTAATTAGTTATTAACTCGGAATTTTAACTGTATATTTTTATGAAACATATACTTCGCTTACGGTTTCGAGGTTGCTAAATATTTTGAACTGCTTGAATAAAGTGACGCCCCAATTAGCAAATACATTTTATAAAGATTGTATAAATTGCAATAAAAGACATTTTATAGAATATTCAATTTCCTATAACGTGGTTAAATGAGTTAATACGGTTGAAAGGGCCCCTACTTTTGTTTGGCAGCCATGAAGCGTTTTTAAGAGAATTCGTAGTATTCGTAAAATAAAAACTATAAGTAAAATTGAACAGTACCTACCAAATTTTATTTTCAATATTATCTTCCTTTTGGTCTTCTAAACTGTCATATCTCTCCTTGTACGCTATTTTCAGAGCCTCCCACAGGAAAAAGTTCATGGAGGTTGAAACAGAACTCAGAAGATATTCTCTTTATTTAGAAGTTTGATAAAACACCTTTTATAGTATTTAGTAGTGCAGTGTATCTTACTCTCCAGTTCTCAAAATAAATGGAAATATAAGAATTTCTTGGGACCATTTGATGGTCCGTAATGCATTTACTTAGAATAGCCTTTATGTTGAACATCTTGTTTTTCTTGCGGTATAGAGTTTATTAATTACTCATGGCCATAATCAGTGGATAAACTAAAGTATTGTGCAAACTACCAAAGTAAATGCATAATATACATACAGGGTGACCCGTAAAGTAAAGACAAACTTTGAGTGGTGAAAGTACATACAAAATGTGACTAAAAACTTTAATAAATATAACCTCTGAGACGCACGGATTTGCAGCTATAGAACTTAGAATATGCTACCACAAGAATAGTTTTAATGGTGCAACTTATTCATGTCAGGAAAAGAAGACATGATCAAACTTTCAGGGATTTAGGCTTCAGGAAGCCAATAAATAATGTGAATATGAATAAAGTGGAGATATCGAAGTCTGTTTTATATACATATTGTTGCAATTGGAAACGAAAAAGATGCTCACAAGAAACGAGAAATATGAGAACGATGAGAGAGGTTTGTGCTGCCTCAGCAGTCAAATCGGCATAATTTGTAGGGAAAGACACAACAGTTATCACAGCTAACTGCGCGTGGTTCATATCACAGGCAATTTGAATAGAATTACAGTAAGTACATTGATCTAAAAACTACCTGTAGTGGTTTTTAGCATTTTACGGACGGTGTTATTATTTGATTTATAGTGATTTTTCTGGTTATTATGCCGTGACCTCAATAAGTGGCCACTGCCAGTAACATAGCCGCCTCTGTAACTGGTTGCACGAACATGAGACATCTCATGCTCATTATCATTATCTGCGGGACGGTTCCGACCGTAGTAATCGTAATACCAACAATACGAGCCGAAATCAATATATGGGCGGGCTCAGAGATACCGATAGCGGGTCTATCCCCACATAGCCTAGCCCAAGAACAACCAAGGCAGGTCAAAGAATTCCAGCTTAAATTAGGAATGTGCACTTTAATTATGTTAGTGGCAGCGGCCAGTTACCGAGGTCATGGCATAACAACCCGGAAAATCGCTATATACTAAAAACTACCATTTTATATTTATAAAATCCTAAACGTATTAAATTATTCACAGGTTTTTCGGTAAGTTAAATAATTAATTGTTATATCTTTGATTATTTATATTTTTATACTTTTACTCTAATATAGTTGCTACTAATTTTTACCTCATGCATATTTACAGTATATTTTTTGTACCTATTCATTCTTTTCCTTTAAATTTGATGTTGCTTATTTTGAGAATTTCTGTTCAGTACAAAATTGGATATAAATCATCTGTTCCTTATGTTCAATATGTTTCTTAAATTCAAATTTCTAGTACGTAAAGAATTATACCAAAAACAGAAGACTACTTTAGGTATTTGTAGCGACCGTTATATTTTGGATATAATAATTCTAAGTTCATATTCGAGTACCAATTTTCATCGAATCATATCTTTTCTTAAAGAGGTCAATAACAGAAGTATAAAATTATGTATGATCTAAATCCGTTTGTCTTTATTCGAGGAAGCCACTTTTAACGTATGACCATTCCGGACATCATGTTTGTATTTTTAATATTTTATTCGGTAAAGTAAACGAAAAACCTAACAACAAATTGTAGAACAATATTTCTGAAAAAAAGTGTTTTTGAAGTGATAATGTCAAACGTATTAAAGTGTTGTTGACCTCAGTAGTTAGTTACTTCATGCTAGTAAGAAACTGCCAGAGAGTTGATATTTTAAAAAAAATATTTTGTAGGATAGTGCGTAAAGCAAAAGCTTTACTAACGTAAGTCAATGATGTATAATGTGAGTCATTACATACACTAAAATATATAACAGCAAAGTATCGCCTGTAAAATAAATTTTTGGTTGTATTATACATTAAACAATCTTAATTTTCTATAAAATATAATATTTAATAAAACAAAAAAACCTTATTTATTACAAATACAATATAATAATTTATTTCACAGCAGCTAACTGATGATTTGAAGGTGTAGAGAATATAAAATTACATAATAATTTATACATTTTGATAATAAGATCTGTTAATTTATTTACGCACTTGATTTGTGCCGCCTCAGCAACTGAGTCAACCGCTGATGCGACTGTTATTTACTAAGCGCTAAATAGACCACACTACAAATAAAGCGATTTTTGCCGTCTCGTTGTTTGAAAATTTGCGAATGATATAAACCAGGCGCCGAAGCTATGAAAATCCTTGTGCCCCATGAGTTGTGTCGATGCGGCTGCCGAGTCGGCACAAACAGCTGTCTGTCGCCCTAAATTGTACTGATTCAGCAGGCCGCACAAATCGCTGTGTCTGTCATCGCGCATAGTAAATAAAAGACGACTCGGCTGTCGACTGAGCGAAAACCACTGTGTGTATCATACTTTGTAGTATCAAATTTTAAAAGAAAACAAACAGATTAGAAGGTGACAGACTAAGTTTACTGAAACTAAACTCTGTTTTTAAATTAAGAGGATCGATTGACAAAATTTACCCTGCAAAAGTAACTAAAAAATACACTACTGAGACAATAAATAAAAAGAAAAATACAAAAATTCACAGCATATAATAAACTAACTCTCAATTTAATAATTCTGAGCAGCTGAACTGTGTATAATTCACTTTTCTTGTGTAAAAACACGATATGAAATCAATTGAAAACAATCTACACTACTTTTTACATTTAGTACTGATTTAGTTAATAACTTCACAGTAAAGTGTCACTTTAGAGTCCAGAGAGATTAAATTTGTTTAATATGTTATTATTACGTTATTTTACAGTAATCACCTTATTATGATACATAAAATGAAAATAAAATGCCCTAGGACGTGATAAATATCTATAATATTCTAGAACATTATAAATTTAAAACTTGGAAACAAATCACAAATCAGAAACTTAAAGTAACATTTTTGAACGCCAATAAAGATTAAATGCCAAACCAGCTATTTCAAAACATAAAATGTGGTATATTTTCGAAATATCTCGAGCACGTTGCAGTTTATAAGGCAGAAGTGTGATAGTTGATTTCTCTTAAATCAAATCATATTGAAAATGTCAAACATTTCTGAATTAAATAACTTTACTTATAGGACACTATAAAGATTAAAGGCATAAGTGTTGTAAGAAAATTACGCCCTCGGTCGGCGTACACTGCCTTATAACACTTGGTATATTTAACACTGTTGAGTCACTCTACTGATGGCAAATGATTTTATATCGTTACCTCGACATTTGCTAGAGTTTATCACAAGGAGATCAATCAAATAACAGCGCCAATGAATGTTATTCACTATACCGTGTCCGGAATATTGGTACCGTAATTTTAAGGGCTTATATATCTGACTAAAAGCAGCAAAAAAACTGTTACGAACAAAAAGTGTTAATAAACGAATAGTTTTCCTACAAAAACATTTCAAAAATAAAAATGCAATAAAATGGTAATCTGTGACACGAAATTACAACTAAGGTACAATAATCAAGGTTAAGTAAAAGCTCATGTAACATATATGTCTTTGTAAATTCTATCAGTAGTAATGAAGTAAATAATTGAAGTTTCTTAGATAATCCTTAAAACTGTAATGTAATACAATGCACGACGTTGCAAACCGCCAGCAACTGATGTTATGCTGTTAACCTAAAAGTATTAATCATAGTAGTATTATGGTTGTGCGTTTAATTTTCTCTAGTGCTTGTTTGGAAATGGAGCAATTTATAGTAACTATGACTAGATGCATGACGGTAAACGCATTTCGCAAGCAACACAACTCATTTTGAACTCTTGTAGCTACTTCACCTTTTATTATGTTTTGTGAAAAGAGCTTTAAGAAAACAATTCGCAGTAGGTAAGTATGTTTATGTGTATTTATAATTATTGTGTACAATGTGTTGTCACATATATACCTAGTAGAATACTGAAAACTGCAACATTGTTTTTTGATCAGCAAAACAGTGCGATCACAGATTTCCAGAGGATATAATGCTGTCTAAGAAATGAATTACGGCTATTTGTCATAATAAATTGACTCAAAGTTCGTTTGGCTATAAAATACAAGGTACGATATATGGCCTTCGGCTTTGCAATTGCATGATGAACAATGCACATCGCGATCTTTTGTTGCGCTTTCCAATTCTATCTCGACAATTCTTAAATCTGCTTCGCATACTGATTGTTGCATTACATTTTAGTTCGTCATCATTGCTGTCCAGTATCTGTTTAGAAATTCATTATTTCAGTAGCCTCTTTGACAAAAACAAAAATTAAAATAGTGAGACTTTTAATTTGTATTTATATAATAAGGATTCATACTTCATATTGATTTGGCAATAAGCAATAGATTAACTCGTAATTTTTGTTTTTGACAATTTGTGTCCTGATTACTGATATACTGATTAAGTTGGTTGTGTTATTATGGTTAATCTAAAAAATATGAAAAGTTTAATGATCTTGTAAATTCGTAAACGGTTGTCAAATCTAGTTATAAAATTAATGAATAATTGAGAAATGTATTAACTTTATTGTTTATTTTTTGTTTATCTAAGTACAGCAATAATACAAAATAAAAAATTATTTTTGAGTTTTTTTTATTGAGATTAGTTGTCTTATTGAATAGTATACAATAAAATACTAAAGACATGTTTGCTATTAAAAGAAAAATGGCAACCTTTGTAGGATAACTTTAATGATGTATTATTTATCCTTATTTTGCAAATACATACTCGTCCATATTAGTCTCTTTAGCGTATATTGTCCTGCTTGACATTTGACATCTGATATGTTGGTACACTGGCGTCGCTTATTAATTTTTCTTAACTACAGACAGTTGTGTCATGCTGTGTGTAATAACTTATATGCACTACGTGTTTTGATATCGTTGTTAAATGTCATATAATTAATTAATGCTAATAGAACTTTATTCCACCGTAAAAGAGTTACTGTGTAAGTGAGATTTTCCACTGTGTAATTTAGGATATGTAAAATTCCCGTGTTAATATGTAGTTTTACACGCTATGGATTTCTTATACGTTTTACACAAAATGTGTTAAAATTACTAGTATTATAATAAAATACTGAATTTGTGTAATATTCACCAGTGACGTGTTAAAAGTACACCATTTTGTGTAATCTTATGTCTCTACTGATAACTGGTTGAGCACAACTGCGCAGCTACAGTATATCAGCTGTTCCAACACAACGTCAGTTCGCCGTGTTGGCCGTATAGCGTTGTTGTGTTCAGTAACCTGTTCGCTGTATTCAAATGGAGAACATTTATATTTATATTGGGGTGTGATCAAAGAAAATGGTATGTACTTACAACTATAATAAATATTGTTGATAATTGTCATAAAGCTAAAACTAATTAGGACTTTTAAAAGTATTAGGAGTTGACTCTGACTTTAGATTACTCTGTATTTTGATGTATTTGTAATTTTAGAGATTGAAAATGATATGCTCAGATCACTACCAGTTAATTTTCGTAAACTGTTTCATTTTATGTAGCGCCTAAATACATTTGTATTTAATATTTGTTAATTCGTTGTTTATGATTAACTAGAACGTTATTAGTTTATAAGACTCTAATTAGAATATGTTCTACCACTACTATTACTAATTTTGTTAGTTATTCATTTGAACTGAATTATATTTTGAATAAAATCATAAAGAGTAAAATAACTTCTATTTATTAACTATGGCTAAGTATACAAATTTTAACCACGTGGTCAGGGAGGTCTAAAAGACAATAAAAACTTTATTTCGGAATTCTAGCTCAATGTTTAAAAAATGGGGCAAAACCATCTATTCTTAGGGAAAGTCGGCGCCTATGACAATTAATCATCATCCGAAATGGCTAGATATGTCAACTACCGTGCGGTCGTTTTTTGCAGCATTGTCAAGTATATAAACATTGTTATTAATACTAATAATGCGGCAGTACCTGATAGATAATAGTTAATCCGGTTAAATGCAATATTTTGAATTCCTTCTTCGTTCTTCCATTGCACACTGCCAAAACTACATTTTCACTACTTGCAGATTCATCATAATTATCCACTAACATATCCGACATAATAGTTATTTATGCAACAAGTACAAAAAGTAAGTGTTTATTGCACGCGACGTGAAATTGTCCAACGAGGCCGTCAGGCCGAGTAGGACAACACTAAATGATCTAAAATAACATAAGCTAGAATACTGCATTGCTAGTTGCATACTCTCCAAACCTCAAAGAACATGCGAAGCTTAGTTATATCTAAGGGTCTAAGAAATATTTTTACAGAACACTGTAAACATCTTGGGATGTTATAGCTTTCAAAGCGGCGTAAACTGATATACGTGTTAACGCGGTGACCTGTCATTACGTTTGGCACCTTTGACTTTGGCAGAATATATCTAACCTCGCGGCTGACAAAAGGGCAGTGACGGCGATAAATAATGATTTAAATTACAGTTTCAGAGTAACTTCTGAAGAAGAGAGCGATATGTCTCTCGAAACGTCAAGTGTTCTAAACCGACGACGTGGCAACCAGCCCGGAAATCACCTGATCAATGATTTAATATAGTTTTAAAAAATCGCTTTATAGATAAGTTTGGAAATATTTTGTTATGTGATTCCGTCAATTCTTATTTTTCCCTATCCCTTCTTAAAATATGTGTACTAGGTCAAAATTAACTCTGTATATTGGTACGAAAGCTCACTTACCTTTTTAGTTTGTTAATTATATTCCTGTTTGCTTGTGAAATTATAATGTTTGTAATACGTTTATTCTGACGTCTTCTAGAGCATTCCAGACTATATTCGATGCATTTTCGACAACTGGGAGAACTTCTAGAAAATATCAAAATAAAGGAACCTATTTCAAAAATAATATTAAAAATTATTTCGAAAGCAAACACGAACATAATTAACAAATTAAAAAGGTAGGTGAGCTTTCATGTCAACACCTATTATACAATAAAATTAACATGAAAGCCTACATCTTTAATGATACAAATAACACTAAAATATGTAAAAGTCACACATAACATTTGTTATATTAACACAGTGGATTATATTAAACCTTTAACACTATTACATACAGAGAAATGTGTAAACATAGGTATACACAATCTCGTGTGAACTTCGATTAACACAGTATTGTGTTAAAATGTGTAATTATTTTATTACAATGTACATCAAAAAATTTATATTCATTTATTTCACTAATCATTTGAAAAATTTTACAAAAAGTAGCATTACACACGTTTCTGCCTAAGGATTAATCTCAAATTTTCAAAGTCCGTTCAACTCTTTAAAATTTTTAGAACTATATAGTTATGGTTTGTTAGAAAAAGTGGTCTAAGTTGCATAACTGCATTAGACAGTTGTCGTTACAGCTGTAATATTCCTACCAGTAAGTTTTTGTGTAAATGCTTTGTCTCTATATTACTAAAAATACAAACCTGATTTTAGACCGTGCCAAACTTGACTCGCATGTCATTCATTTCATTTTTATAAAATTTTTATTTATCTCATTATGCCCTCTATTTTACATTTTAAATATATTACATTTAGTATGAATTATATTACTAAATTAATTAATATACTGAAATCTGAATTTGCCATGTAATCTGTACGCATATGCAATATGCATATCAAATGACTGACAGTTTTATATAATGTTTGATAAATTATCATCTGCCACAGCGGATTATATGTTTTTTAATCACTGATACAGTCCTGTAAAAATATATAAAGTTACACCAACATCTTTATGTTCATGTATAAAAGCTATTAATATTTCTTATGTTAATTTTTACGAGCCTCAGTAGACCGTTTGATAATTTAAAGACATTGTGATAAGGAAGAGTTTTATTTTTTGGTTGATGTGCCATGCCTTTTTATTGGCGCACTGACATTTTCCGTTTTAAAAATATTGCAGTTAATTACCCATCACTTTAATCCCGTGCATATTCTCGTCGAGGATTCTAGCCAGGACTTGCACTTTGCTGGTTCGGGAGAACCGCCTGACTGTGGCGGGAAAAATACGCAAATTCAACCCCAGGCGGCAGGATCGTTTTTATAACGATTCCTTTTAAGAATTATGAATAAACAGTGGGGACTTAATGACTTGTGCTGATTATGGGAATGGCAATAATTTTAACGCAGTGTTCCGTTAATAAACTGGAATGCCATTTTTATGTTACCGCCAAGGTGACTTTTTCCGAATAGACGGATAATATTTAAATCTCATGGAAATGTATGTTAGATTCGTGATTAACGCAATAAATTTTCTTTACCGATCCGATGCGTCCTTCTTCGCAGTTTTTGCTGTGATGTATGGATGTAATAATGGAAACAATTTAGAATTATTACATTTTAGGATTCTATATTGTTTAATGCGCTATCTTGTAAATATATTGTAATATTCTCTTATTTCTAAGTGACTACTCTGTTGATAATTTTAACAAACCGCTATAAGTTAGAACTTTGTTATTGAATTTAATTAAAAATTTAGGAATTTTGCTAATAGACATTCTTTAACTTCTAATGGTAATTGCATACCTACAGAGAGTATTTCTTTAATATGATAATACAGATTCCTACTATATTACTAAAAAAAATGGCGATATTAGTGACAGATATTAATAATTCCTGTGCAATTTTGTGAATATTGTTGTTATTATTGCTTGGATTAGACTTATTTTGTACAGGTAAGTCCTGTGAGTTATTCTTAATACTTTACAAAGATTTGAAAGGAATAAAATCTGTTTTATGTTTAAACAATTGTCAACGTCATGCAATTTTATGAAATTTATTTTATACTTGATAATAAAATTGTTAAATTATTATTTTTATGCTATGTAATATTCTTTATTCTTACTAACTTTATATCCAGTATATCCATATTAACAATTTTTTATAAATCTACACTAATAATTATTAATTTTATTCAACTTTAAGTTCGGTCAGGTATTACTTTCATGTGATTTTCTATGTGCATATTTAAAATTGTTACAATATATTATTAGGTAAAAACAGAAATACAAAATTTATGCAAAAATTGCATCAGTAGCAATTTATACAGCGTGATTCAGGACTTATCTAAAAACAAATGTTTGAATATACAGGAGGCTCTTACAAATGCAACTTTGTAAAAGAAGTCAAAGAGAGCAGCTCGAATATGATTTAAAAATACATTTCTGCACGGCACTGGAAATTAGTTCACTGTTATTAATTATTAATAGAATTAATTTGTGGTTAATTATTAAAATAGTATGTGATACCTGATGTTACAACAACAATATATCCATCAACTCCGAGTTGCTACACACGTGAGCCATTTTTGACACTTGAAAAACTAATGTAAGCACACATATCACAGGAATGTTAATACTCGTGCTATAAGTAATCAGATTTCAATATTCGGAATCACCTGCAGAGAGTACAGTAGCCTAGTGATGTAAAGGTTGAAAATCCTACAACTCTGAAATATAAAAACGAATAGTAATTAAATCAAGTATTTAATTTAATAAGCATAAATAGTATACAGAGTGTTGCATAAAATTAGCTAAGCTAATATCTTGAGTATAATATAAATGCCTTCAATCATTAAACATGAGTAGTTGTTTTTGAGAAAAAAATAGCTTCCGGTTGAACAGGGAGCTAACATTCCTTTTAGTAAGGTAACATTTAACCCAAAATTAATTTTGAACGCGTTATACAGCTTTACTAAATATTATTTGATTTTGTGATAAAAGACGCTCAGGATTAAAACAAAAATATTTATAGTTTCTAATAACTGTCAAATGTATTTGGGGATGTTAATTGCACTGTGATTATTTCTCATAACCAATCAAAATTTCGGGCAAAATATTTGCAAAAAAGCGATATATATTAAAAAATATCAAGACTGCTTATTCGTAATTCGAAATAGAAATGTGGTTTCTGTTTATATTATATTCAGGGCCGGAGTATTTTTAGAGAACATATTTTGAACTTCCTATTTCAAATAAAACCCACCCTCTATACATTTTTCAAGATCTGCCAACAATTAAACACGCAACTGTGAAATGAAAAAATATATAGATATTCATAGAGACCTGTAGTATAAAAAATGCCAAATAACTCCAAAACGGTTGGGTTTATAATAGGTATAGAGTATATTTACTAACATGATTTCAAATTCAAATTTCATACCTATTCCAGAAATACAATAATATATTATAGGGTATTCCATTTAAAATAAGACTGTTAACGACTACCGGTATTTCTGAAAATAGCCAAAAGTGAAAACAGTCATATCTGAAACAACCAATTATAAATACCTTTTAAATCTACAGGGTGATTCTAAAAATATAACCATTAATTTAACTACTTTTTCTAGACCCAAAATAAAACGAAAAGTATGTATAAGCATGTGTCGTAACACACTTTTCGATATACAGGGTGGAAAGGTTTGTTCTTGATGACGGTTTGTACTTAATATTTCCCCATCTTATTTGTTGACGATTAATTTGACATATATCAAAGTTGGATGTAGCTCGGAATAAGATATTTTTATTTTAACGATGCTGTATGAGAGGAGGAGGGGAAAAAGCGAAGAAGATGAAAAAGTTCTGGGCTTACCCTATCAATAAAAAGAAGTAGTGGTTTTATAATTAAATTTTCTGAACTGGAGATAAATCAAAATTTTTTTCAGTATTTCAGAAAGTTACAAAAAAAATGTAATCCTGGATCGTCCTCGGCACCTAAACACAAGATTTGACAGCGCAATGTCATCTGACGAAAGACTTCATTTAAGTCTCTGAAACCAATCCCTGACTTTTATGGGAACAGAACTTACGTTAGACTATCGCGGTCAAGCATAGAAATTGCAGACCACCGGCACGAGCGGCAGTGACGGTCGTTGCAGGTGCTGGTCCATGCAGGTGCTGGTCTAAGTTGTTATTATACTCCATTAAATAACATGGCTACCTTCATAAACCGACTTTACAGATCCGTGCAGGCATAAGTTGCGAGATCTTTTACATGTTACAAGCGATTTGCACGTAAGCTCAATCATTCGTTTGTTTGTAAGAAGTCTCTTGCACTATACCTAACCTAACAAATAAACTGAAAGCAGTTCCTTTTAAATCTCAATAATAGCACAAGAATGGTGATATTCTAGTTTAAGACATTCGTAGATATCTAATTAAAAATTATCAAGTACGGTATAGCAAAGTATAGGTAAAGCCTGACACCATATTGCGAACAAAGAGATAATAAATGTGTCGCACTTGAGAAAAATATGTTTTTAGTAACTGCTCGCTCACTCGTGACAAGTTAATAATGCATGTGATCTAATTATTTCAGACGGTTATTTAAGCCTTTTCAGTTATAAGGAACGGCACACACTTTAGATTGATATTGGCGACAGGCTACATAACTAGTCATGACATGTAATTGCTGGCATTCGATCAATTAAAACAATTTTATTTGCTTTTCATGTTTGCTCTTGCAACATATTATTATCTCGTTAAAAAAGCGTCAGAGTGAAATTATATGTTTTAAAATATGAAAACAATGTAACCTTGAGTAAAGTCGATTTCAAGGTTACTGAGATGGTTTTGTTTAACGTTAATTAATGTGTGGAGTGGGCCAGACGCAACTAATTAAAAATTTCCACTACCTTAGATGGAATTGGAGAAATTCTAACACAAGAAACAATTAACATTGTTCTTACAGAGAAGATAAATGATTTGTTTGATGAATAATTATATATTCACTTCCAAATGAAGGTGTGTAACGTTTTCAATAAATATAAAATTCATTAAAAACATAACATAAACGTAACTAAATTTATTCAGTAAAAAATAACAACGTAATATCTACATATTCTCATGTTTGTGTTTAGAAATAACGTTAATTTTAAGGGGTTGAAATTTTGCCAGTCACATTTTTTTGAGTGACGAACGACAAACACATTCTGTGTACTCACATGAAGTTCAGCTATATTTAACCAACTTACGATATCACGATTGAAACATCATAACTATTTGATAATTTTGAAATTTCCAAATTAAATGTAAGCTAATTAAAAGTAGATCTGTCTAAAGCTATGTAGTCAACAAGAGTAGGCATTAGCGTTTTCTTGCAAATATATTTTTATATAGGTAATTAAAATTTTATACAGTTGTAAAAGTTTATTTTGTATTAGAAAACTTTAAAATTTTCTACTGTAACTCCCTTGAAATGAGCTGACGTAATTACCATCCATAAATGAGGTGACAAACTGATTAAAGAAAAGTTGGAGTGAAAGTTTTGGAAAGAGTTGTCACTGAAGCTGTAACTGAATTTATTTTGTCACATAAAACAATTTCGCAGAAGCATCATGGATTTGTTCCTGGAAGATCAACTACTACCAATTTGCTATATCTGTAAATGACTATAGCAACTCTGAGTGGTCGGTGTATTGACGTCAGATACTTTGAATTTAGAAAAAACCTTAATAGAGTATCTATTAAACGTCATCTTGATAAAGCTCATCATGTTGATATTAGAGACGATCTACTTAAATGAACTGCTCCTTGAACAGCCGTTCAAGCAAAAGTATGTATTGATGTACCAGAACATATATCTGTTAAAAGTGGAGTCTCTCTTAAGAATGTTACACTGCTCTTTTTTATATAGGTATAGGTACAATAGCTTTTTCAGTACCTATTCAAGATTTTAGAGTTTTGGGTACGGTAGCTTAAAGAGCTACCCCATTGTGCTTCTAGTACTTTCTCCCGTTAGGAGGTAAATCTTTTGAAGTCGTTAACCAACCTTTATAAAAGTATTTTAAGAACTTTTTGGCAAAGTAACAGATACTTGTTTCATTCCATCATTTCCTAAGTCCCCTGTGGGTGTCTTCCTTGGCCATTTCAGTAATTGTTGCTAAAGAAAGCATACTGGAAGGACCAAGTTCAAAGATATAGGCACCCGCTGCATTTCCATCAGCTTCGTTATTAGCATTGCGTCGTTCATACATACATTTAGTACTTTATGGCATTTCCAAGCTGATATCGTCTTTGTCTTATGATTACGCAAGATATTAATTGTCTACTGTCTGTGTAAATTCTAATAGATTTGCCCGTTGGTGGCTATGGTTATACCTGCTAAGTGATAGTCCAATGATATTGGATGTATGGGGATACACACAATTTGCACCTTCATTCCTTTTTGATTCTTCTTTGAAAATGTTAATTACATTCTCACTGGCGGTTTTCTCCACACTTCTTATAAGTACTGTATAGTTGAAGGCAATTAGTGACAAATGCTGTTAGTGCAGAAGAGGCATATTGCTGATGACCCCATTCCGCAGGTGACTCTTAACTTCTTTGCATGCTACATCTAGTTTGAAGCCAAAGTTCTTGAGACAAAGCATAGTCGCCAAGGCCACTTCTATTAGATATATATTCAAAGGTGGCAGACATAGAATTACCTCCATTGCTATGATAGGTGTTGTTCTCATAACTCCAGTTGTGCTCAGCAGGCGATTCTTGGTACTTGGCTTGAACGGAAGTCTCATAGGCTACCTTTGGTTCTCACAATGGCAGTGTATATCTATATGACCACTATTATATCTTTCAGTATGTTTGCAATGTAAAAATTATTGATATCATGCTAATGATCACCAATTATTGTACTGTAGAGGACTGGATTAATATTAAATATCAAATTAACAAAACGTCCATAGTTGACAAACAAACTGATTTTGGTATAATGGTTTCTAATAACATCTCATGATCCTGTCATATAAATGCTTTTTGCAACAAACCTAAAGGTTCATTATTATTATATTTAAAACATTGTTATTGAGACTTCTAGTTTTTTATATAAATCTAATATATGTCCCATAATACGGCCCATTTAATACGAAATTAATCTAAAATTGATTTGCTTCGACAACTCACCACTAGATTTCCTTACAGTCCTTACTTCTAGTCGTCCTTGTGAAAACATGTTAAACAAACAAACAAGCTATTCTACAAATACATTATACTGACGTTATCCACTGATGGTCATAAATATGCATTTGGAAGCGTCAATAAACTTAAACTAACGATGTGGTAACCAACCAGGACCTTATGCTAATTGAGTTTTGTAGGTGTTAGCTTCTACATTCATGTTAACAAAAGTAATAACAACAATAAAAAAATTCACTACATTTGTTTCAATGCACTTAAATGTTTCATGTATTTGTGACAAAAGTTTCAGAATGTATTCAATTTTCAGTTGCTTAGTTTAAGCCACCATGTATTGTCGACCGAAAGCTCAGTTAAATTGAAATTAAAATGCAGCATCTGTTATAAAATGTGAATACACACACAATTGAAAATAAATAACTGACAGTATTGTAACAATCTCTAATCGCATGTTATTTATTGACGGAATTATTACGTTTGATGAGTTAAACGATCTGTTAAATTGCTGCTGTTGATGCAGGCAACATTTTACGTGTCAATAATATTAATATTTTATATTTTGCACATTTTGAGCTAAATATAGATTTTTATAAAGTAAACAGTAGTTATTGTTATATTCAGTCTTTATTATATGATCAATGGATTGACATCATTGTCACGTAGCAGCCTAAAATATTGAAAATCTAACTATTTGCAATATTCTGCGGTGGATTGTTGATTATTTATTGCATAGGTACCTAAATGATGTGAAATAACACATGTTACAACTCTAATGGAAAAGTATTATTTGAAGTGTAAGAAATTGTTAGATACCAGTTCTAAATAAAAAAAAGTATTAAAAATAAAATTTTATTTTCTTTACCCCTCATCGGTATTACTTACCAAAGGAACAAATACTAACTAAATAGGTAGGTCTACCTTAAGAAAACATTTTGTTCATTGTAGTGTTATACATATATGCATAAAGAGAATTGATCACACTAGCTAAGTCCATTTTTCATTAAAATAACTTTTTGAAAACTGTTGATTTGGTTCCATTGTCCGGATGGATGGATTTTGAATGGAAGCATTCTAACGTTTCCAGCTTCTGTTACTCCATTGGAACTCCATATGAAATGCAAGCCAAAGCAATACTGCATATCTGAGACAGTATTGCATTCTGCGACATTATTATTTTCTATGTATTTCTCAAAACTGTTGTTTTCTAAAAGTATAAAAATGAATAAGGAAGTATACAAAAAATAATATATGTTAGGTCATTTATACATACTCTTATAAAATATAACAAACACAACAGCACAAAAACGATCACAAGTATGATTCCTTGAGAAAAAACGTAAACGTAAACGTAACTCCTCACCAAACTCTCGCGTTATCACGTAACAGGTGATATGATTCAAGCAATTTTATTGAACGTTATTAGATCTGGTTTGCAAGTCCACAATTCATTATGTAAATATACACCATGCAACGCATTTTAGTGCACATGAAATGTAATTTTACAACCTGTATTTTTAATAAAAATTATGTCATTTGGCGCGAAAAATGTAACAACTACTGTATTTACCTTTAGTTTATTGTAGTATAATAAGTATAGTGTATTTGGTATTGTTTACAATAATACATGATATAACGTATACATTTACTATAATTTTTATCAGTGTATTAACTCCAAAAGACTTACTAACCCACGTATCTAAAAGCCGCGTAAATACAATAAAATTTATAATTTGTGGAATATTTTATCACTGCACATATTGTAATAGCAGAGAGAAGTAACCGAGCCAAAAGGTACTTTATCCAAATTTATGATAAATAAAAATGCAGTAAAAAATATGTTACTAAAATGTTGATTTTTTTGTAATCGTAATAAAATTATAACAAAAACGCAAATGCAGATTTTTGCGCTTTTAATTTTTTAATTATAAAATGTAAACTTTTCCATGCAGTCACAAAACAGAAATTTTCCCAATGCCTACTGATCTGGAATTTTGGAATTCTTACTTCAACAGT